>VWZZ01007306.1:964043-1005096 GCA_013399095.1 Psophia crepitans | reverse complement strand
GGGAGGGGGGGGAGGAGGGGGGAACAAAGAAGAGATAGCCATTGTAATGAAAGAAAAGGTATCAGTAAATAAGATGAGGGGAAAAATAGCCTATAAGCCCCATTATGAAGTACAGACTGTAAAGACCAGCAGATGACATCTGTATAAAAAATAAAAACCCTATAAAAATAGCAGAGGACTTGTGAATAAGCCAAATCATCAAATTGCACATGCGGGTCTGTAGGGTTGCGTGTGAGCCAGGAGTCAGTTCATTAACCCAAATGACCTACAGTGCTGCGAAATCAAATTATTGTTGAGTCTGTCATTCATCAGCTCCTCTACCCCTTGAACTTCTGCTCTTACTTGGGAACTAATTGTGCAACATTTACTGAGAATAAAGGGACCTGGTCTTGCTCTTCTTGATAGCATCAGTGTGTCTTAACTCAGCACAGCTGGAGTTCACCAAGAGAGCCCATCTGATTGTCTTCTGGCCTATTGGATTCCTCAGAGCCCACCCATATTGTATCAAGAACCTGACTCCTTACAAAATGTTTTTGGGAAGATCTTCCCTCTGGAAAAATGAGCCATAACTCCTGAACAATGTGAGGGATCTCACAGATATCATCTAAATGGTTGAATGAATAATCAGAAAGGTCACATACAAGCAATAGCTGGTTTTAGGCTGGAAAGAAAAAGCAGGTTTTTAAACGTGGCAAGGATGAGGTTCTGGGATAGCATCACAGCAGAAGTGTGCATATGGATTCAGGAGTCAAGAAACATGCCAGTTTTAAGAGGAACCTTGATAAATTTTGGCTGTGGATGCTGGTGACACCTCAGGATCTGACACTGTGATAACGAAAGTCCCTTTAAATCTGACGCTTTATATCCCTAGTTTTTCTGGCAAACCATGAAACATTAACTGCTTTAAAGCCCTTCCTCCTACCACACCAAGAAGGCAGAGTGAAGCAGTATGAGGAAAATGATATCTTCTATTACCTTCCCTCTTCTTCATCTCATAAAAATGTTCTTGATTTCCCAGTGTGATTTTAAAACTGTATAAGAAACAGATTAAACAAAGCTCATTTTTAATAGTTCTACTTTTTTTTTTTTCCTCTTTAGTTATTTGTTTTGATCAACTACAGACAATATATGCACTGGCAAACCATAAAGCACTGATTTGATGGCTGACTAACAAGAATTATATTACCATTTTACTGGCAGAACAATGATGCAATCTTTCTGTTTTATTAACAATAAAATAAAGATATTGCTCCTGAGAGTCTGGAGCAACACGCAGAAGCATGGAGCAAGCCCAGTGAAACCAGGAACATTGTCACTCCAGGGTAATGCATGATTTGAAGGCTGATTTAATGTCATTAAGCTCAGAAAACAGGACAGATGGATGGCACAAATAGTGGATTGAGCTCTGTAGGCATTCATTAATATTTACCATGCTTTTCCCAAAATCCTCTCTTGGTCCTGAGTTTTGGAGATTCCAGTCTCTCTTGGCCTGAACTCAACAAAGCACCCTAATTCAGCATGTCTTAGTAGTGCATCCTCCAAATTAACTTTGCTCTCCTGAATGCAGAGAAATTTCAACATACACCAGCCAGGTCCTTAAGCAGGCGTGTCTTTTTCATAGAATCACAGAATCTTTGAGGTTGAAAAAGACCTCGAAGATCATCAAGTCCAACCGTCAACCCAGCGCTACCACGTTTACTATACCATGCCCCAAAGTGCCATGTCTACATGCTTTTTGAACACCTCCAGGGACAGTGACTCCACCACCTCTCTGGGCAGCCACTTCCAATGCCTGATCACTCTCACAGTGAAGAAATTTTTCCTAATATCCAACCTAAACCTCCCCTGGAGCAATTTGAGGCCATTTCCTCTTGTCCTATCACTTGTTGCTTGGGAGAAGAGACCAACACCCACCTCACCACAACCTCCTTTCAGGGAGTTGTAGAGAGCAATAAGGTCTCCCCTCAGTCTCCTCCAGACTAAACAGTCCCAGTTCCCTCATCTACTCCTCATCACACTTGTGCTCCAGCCCCTTCACCAGCTTCGTTGCCCTTCTCTGGACACGCTCCAGGGCTTCGATGTCTTTCTTGTGGTGAGGGGCCCAAAACTGGACACTGCACTCGAGGTGCGGCCTCACCAGGGCTGAGTACAGGGGGACGATCACCTCCCTGCTCCTGCTGGTCACACTATTCCTGATACAGGCCGGGATGCCGTTGGTCTTCTTGGCCACCTGGACACACTGCTGGCTCATGTTCAGCTGGCTGTCACCCAGCACCTCAGGTCCTTTTCCTCCAGGCAGCTCTCCAGCCACTCTGCCCCCAGGCTGTAGAGTTGCCTGAGGTTGTTGCAACCAAAGTGCAGGACCCAGTAAATTAACAAATTAACAATTTTTAGTTAACAAATTATCCAAATTATGAAGAAAAGGGGATTGAAAGCTAGGCATATTACACACATACCCCTTTTCAAGGGCAGTTTTTTAGGCTGCTATGTGGACTTTGCACTGTGAATCCTGAGGAGTACTCACAAGGTTCATTCCATCAGTGTTAGCCACAACCTTCAGCTGAGGGTAGTGGAACAACAACCACAGGAAAATATAACAGACATTTCTGCAGTGGTTGTTTGACTACAACTTTAATTACGTTTTCCCAATGTACCTGGAAATACCACGTTGCAGACAGAACACCAGGACAGAAATCCGGGTATGTTGTTTCAACACGTGACAAGTCTGATAGATTGTTTGCAAATTGTTGTGGTGCGTACTGCAAAGCAGAGTTTCTCCCCAAACGATACCTGCAGAAAGCAGGCAGGTTTGCAATGCTCAAATTACGGATTATAGAGATATCACCAAGCATGCTGGTACATCGGGCTCTGCTGAAAAGCTACCTGGTGTTTCAGGGCCAGTCCTGTTGTATTAGCCTACCTGGACCTCCAGTCTAGGAAGCCCCATCTCTCAAATAGAGTCATTTATTGATGAGCTACACTGGTTGCAGTTCTGGTGTTCATGCAACCATTGCCAGCTCCAAAATCTCCACCCTATAACTGCTCTTATTGGCCACGTCCCTTGAAGTTGATGAGACTTTTGTGGTAGTATCTCTATAATCCTCTTTTTTCCCAGTCACTGCTCAGTCATGCACTGTACTTTATACCCTACAGTGTTTTTTTCTAATATTTTTTCCAGCACATTTTCTGCTGGAAAATCACTGCATTGTGAGGAGAAATCAAAATACGAATATTACAGCATGAATATTTTTATTATTACTTAAAACACTAAATGTGATCTTAGAAACCTTAACTCAATTTTTCTTGTGATTACACACTGAGTAGTTCAAAAAGATAAATGATCTTTGCATCCATTTGGAGCTGAGACCCCGATTTGGAACCCAGATTTAAGTCCTACTCCTGCAGAGAGGATAGTATTGGGATGTAGAACGTCAGGTCTGTTCCTGGCACCAGTTGCATAGATGACTATGCCATTCTGCTGGGGGAAATCTGTCAAGCAGGGAGAGGGATGTATCAGCTCAGAGCTGGCTTTCACCAGGGCACTCTACTTCAGGGCGAGCAGATTAGAGAGAGAAGCTGGAAACACATGAACTGCCTTTTATGCTGCTGCAGTACATTTATAGCAGATGCAGCACATTGGCACTGCATGGATGTTCTTGCTGCAGACAGCGTTTCTAACCCCCATCACAAGCACTTACAGTGCTACAGGAACATCAGGCTAGCTCTGAAAAAACAGCCAAAATGTAACCTTCTGAGAGAGAAAAGAGAAAGAGAAATTTGCCAGAGATAATCTCTCTATACATTAATTTTCATTTCTTCTCATAGCCTTAGCCAGGCATCCAGATTGTTTTCTAGTTGTTTATTTTAGCTGAATTAATCTATGAAGGCCCATTTTCATTGTATTTCCATTAGATACAGATGCCATCACTATGTGCCAGTGCATATTACAAAGCAATTAATCTCCAGAGTTATTATTTCCCTTTCTATCGAAAGCAAATATTCTTGAATTCAGAAAGCCACGTAAAGGCTTGGAACAGCTTAGGTAAATTCCACGCTAAAGGCACGATGCTCTTTGGAAAGAAATCTCTCCAAAACCACAAGCCTATGCTCCTATCTGGTATAATTTCACCCTAATATAAAGCATGACCTCCCATAGTTTGAATGTCTTTGCAAGCTCCCCTGACATTATCACTCAAAACGCTTACTCCTTTGTTACCCACTGTTAAAATGAAAAGCTCTTTTTGTGGCACACACAAGTCAGAGGTGACACAATTAAATGAAACTATTTGTCATAGAAAATTTAGATCAGCAGGGATTAAATGACAAATACATTAGGATTGGCAGCCTCTTCCCCAGGGAACAATATATAAGCTTCCTAAGTTCAGTAAAAAGTATTCTCCCCTCACCCTTTGATCCATTATCTTCAATCAATATTTCCATCTTTAAAGACAGCTAGTCCGAAGCTACACCATAGCTACATATTGATGAACGTGGTTCTCACCTAATGGGGTGGCTAGAGGTGATCTGAGGGTATGAAGTGAGGCAAAGTTGTCATCAGCTTTTAAAAATGTTACCAGAAATTGGATTTTTCCAAGAGCAAAGTCAGCATACGTTACCACTATTTCCCCTGGGAGTTCAAAGGAGAGGACATGAGCTCCACCTGCACAGTAACTGCAGGACCAACCTCCTTCCAAGCAGTCCTGTCTTGGGGTAGGACCTAGAGCTCAAACCGCCCAAACACCATTCATTTTGTCCCAATGGAGAAGAGCTGCAGCTTGTCAAGTAGATTTCTAGTGTTTCTTCCTTCTAAAGCTGGACTTACCTTCTCCTGGGTTTCTGCAGTGAGGGAACAGAGAGGCAAGCATTTTAGTTCTGCATCTCATGGCTTCATCCTCCAGCTATGAGCAGATCAAAATCATTTATATCTAACCCATCTACTGTAGTCCTGCTCCCAAATCTCTGTCCTTCTTCTACTCCTGTGGCACCCACAGGTGGCAAGTCAGCAAATGATAATGCATTTCCTCATTCCCTGGACCTGCTGTTCTGTCCCATGGCAAACTGTCCCCACCTGAGCTCCTCTACCTGCCTCAGTCCTGGATTGCAATCACACAATCATCTTAAAGTACCCCCAAACTCCTAACAGACTCTCTTCATTTTCTCAGTCTACCTCCCTCTCCTCAAAATGGGACCCTCCCCACTGCCCCGGCTGTGGGAGCTCTCCTTCTCAAAGCCTGTCAGATGTTCTCCTTTCCCCAAACCCAAAAAGCAAATAGTGGAGGAAACTTCTTCNAAAAAAAAAAAAAAGAAAAGCCAAGTCTTGAGATATATAAGGATTCCCCTCAATGACAGCAGGACTGAAAGCTTCACCTTCAAACTTTGAAACAGCTTGACTTTGAACTATCAACAACCTAGTCCCTTTATTATTTTTAATACTAATCATGTACTTACTTGTCATTGCTATTAATTATGTGCACCGCAGGCATACCAAGTGTCTCATTGCACTGCAAGTGCAGAGGGTGAGCCAGAGCACGTCCCTTTGTGCTTGCCATGAGGCTTCTGGGGAGGGTTAGCTTTTATTTTTTAGCTCAAACACTTAATATTCAGACCCTGCCGAGGATGTTAGTTGTCTCTCTAGTTGATACCAATTCCAGAATCATCAGCAGAAAAGACAAGGTATAAAGAACAAATTAAAAATACAGGAATCTTTGTCACCCTTTTAACATGCAAGCCCCTATTGCACCATTTTCTTGTACCAGAAATGTTTGATCAAAGAAACATGCATTTTTTTTCTCATCTCTAATTAAGAGCATGGCCAAAGCACATAGTGTAACTGCACTATCACCAAACAGCAGACTGTATTTGGAAAGGGTTTCTGAGGAATGCATAATATTATCATGAAGCCAAATAGCATGGAATAGGTCAAATAAAGTTAATAGTCAAGTAGGCTAAAATAAGTCAGTGAAACGCATTTCTGTGAGGACTGTGGTTTGAAGACACAGTCTAGATCAGGGCCCTTTGTTCCAGGCTGTGGGTTGTCCCTGTCCCTGAAAGCTTCCAGCATCCCGGCCTGATTTCTGCCAAGGGGCAGTACGCTTCCAAATAAAGTAAAAGTAAAATTCCTAAATCGTGACTGGCTTTGTCACTGACCAAGAGAGGGCATTGAAATGCTGTATTAGTCTACTGGTGCCATTTCCGAGGAAGGAAGCAAGGAAGAACATTGTGTTAATTATTCTGACATGGCTGGGGAATGCAAGGGCAAGCAGTGACACAAGCCTGATGCTGCTAAAGTGGCATAGTGACAAAAGCCCAGAGAGCCACCCGTGTCCTGGGCTGCACCAAACCCAGTGTGGGCAGCAGGGCGAGGGAGGGGATTCTGCCCCTCTGCTCTGCTCTGCTGAGACCCCCCTGCAGGGCTGCATCCAGCTCGGGGGTCCCCAGGACAGGAAAGACATGGAGCTGCTGGAGCGAGTCCAGAGGAGGCCACAAAGTTGATCAGAGGGCTGGAGCACCTCTCCTACGAGGACAGGCTGAGGGAGTTGGCGTTATTCAGCCAAGAGAAGGCTCTTGGGAGACCTAATTGTGGCCTTCCAGTACCTAAAGGGGCTCCAGGGAAGCTGGAGAGGGGCTGTTTCTTAGGGAGTGCAGTGACAGGACAAGGGGGAATGGGTTTAAACTAAAAGAGGGAAGATTTAGATTGGACGTTAGGAAGAACTCCTTCCCTGTGAGGGTGGTGAGGCCCTGGCACAGGGTGCCCAAAGAAGCTGTGGCTGCCCCTGGATCCCTGGCAGTGCCCAAGGCCAGGTTGGATGGGGCTTTGGGCAATCTGGTCTAGTGGGGTGTATCCCTGCCCATGGCAGGGGATTGGAACTAGATGGGCTTTGAGGTCCCTTCCAACCCAAACCATTCTGTGATTCTATTCTGTGATATAGCCAAGGTAGGGTTCAGCATGTGCCTGGTACCTTTACCTTAGAGTAACTCACCTGGCTCCAGATGCCTCTTCAGATATTCCCAGGTCCTACCAACCCATGTGGATATCTCAGGTACCCTGGGGCACCTGGACAGGCACTACCTTCACAATTTTAAGCAATTCAATCCCACTCCAAGTCTCCAGCTTCCCATATACACACTTTTTAAATGGTCTAAAAAGTGTGGCTTTTTAGCTCACAGCATGTTTTAAATCATGTAGTACAAAGCCTGTGTGTGTGCTGATGACTGGTAAGTTCACACAGCCCAAAGTCTGGGATGCTACCAGTTATTCAAACCTAGGCTGAAGCTAGGCTCACTTATTGCCCTTGCATAAAAAAGAGGGGGTGCAGCTTCCTTTAACATAAATAAGCCCTCAGAGCACACAAGCAGAAGCCGCTAGCTCACCGGCCACAGTACAGAGCCGTCACCATGGGACAAAACCCAGCACAGTACCACAAAGGTCCGGCCAGCCAAAACCCACGTTGACAGCAGACAGCGGAGGCTTGCCTGCCAAACATCCCGCTCAGATGTTCAGGACTTGACATGAATGAGAAAGCAGTGGAGAGGCAAGGACACAAGGGAAACGCTACGAGTGCATTATACATGAAGGATATCTACACTCATGATAGCTAGAGACTTTATAAGAAAGCAGTCCTAGACCAGAACATTAAAGTTACAAGAGCCTATCTGAAGAAATCTTCCCAAACATGAAGCTAGGGGAATTAGGTTTGAAATGGGAACTCATTAAGAGAAACTTCCTTTATAAAATAAAATAAAAATAGTTAGAGGCTTTCTTTAGAACTTGGCATTCCTCTGTTACAGACACTGAGGAGGTGATTTTTCAGACGAACTGTATACTTTTGCAATGTAGGTTTGTACACTTGAATGAGTCCCCATAGGTTCCCACGAAGCCACCAGAGACAAATAGGCACTTCATCTCACTCTAAAGCACGTTGCAAATTAATTGTGCCCTAAAAATGTCTCTTTTTCTTCCCATCGACTGTGAAGAGATCCTTGGCTTATTAGCTGAGATGTGAGATGATTAGTTCACATCTACACTGTGAATATCTAATGTTTATGCAATATAAATGTTACATGAAGTGTTTGCTTATGTCAGCTCTATATGACACTGTTTCATAGTATAGAGCTAATATTTTATGTGCCAGTATTGCATATGCCTTTTAACATCATCTGCAGAAGTGGGCAGGAATGAGTTTCTTCATCTCACAGCATTGTCTGAGGTATGAAAACTTTTTTTCCCTTGTGTAATGAGACAAAATCAAGATATTTTCAAGTTTTTCACAGGCCTCAAGGAAAAATATGAGGTAGCCAGTTGTCTGCCCTTTGGGGAACTTATCATAGATTTTGGACATCTATATTTAAATTCGTTTTCACCCTGCCTGTCCTAAAGGAGATACTACCTTCTGATTTAGGATGGGGGTCTTTGCCTTCAGGGAATCTTTAGTTCATTGGGATGGGTATTTTTAATATGGATTTCTCGTATCTGAAAGGAAGTTGTGGCGAGCTGGGGGTCGACCTTTTCTCGCAGATAACTAGTGACAGGACAAGGGGAAATGGCTGCAAGTTGCACCAGGGGAGGTTTTGGTCGGAGATGAGGAGAAATTTCTTCTTGGAAAGGGTGGTCAGGCATTGGAATGGGTTGCCCAGGGAGGTGGTGGAGTCACCGTCCCTGAGGGTGTCTAAGGAAAGGGTGGATGTGGTACTTGGTTTTGTGGTACAAACCATGTGGGACATGGCTTAGTGGGTAATAGGTGGGAGGGGGATGGTTGGACTGGATGATCCTTGAGGTGTCTTCCAACTGTAATGATTCTATGATTCTGTGATCTCACACGAGTTCTCAGACCACCCTGCTGCTGTATGTCCCACGATAAGCTAATGCTACACCTTTCCCCTTTAATGCTGAAAGAAAAATTCCATCTGGAATCCAAGAAAAAAGTTTTCAACTGAAGTTTTTCTGAAACTGATACACGAGGGCAAGACATTTCAGTGCAGGTAAGTCACCAGTTACATAGGAATAATCTCATTTAGCTAGACATGTAATAGTGCAGAGGTCCTTGTCACCTGACTACAGAGGGAGCAAAACAATATCTTAATTCACCTGATGTTTAAATTGTTAAAGCCAGGCATCTCATCCTTGTGAATGAAATAACCATAATAAAATCTTAAGCAGTTCACCAGTAAACCAAAAACCAAAACCAGACAAAAGTGTACAAAGTGAGCAACTGTGGAAAATGTGATTGGTTTCTCTATTGCTTTAGCACCATCATCTCTTTCCTTGGGAGCCTATATGCAGCTGATTCTTCTTACTGAGAAGCTGTCTCTAAAGCAGATACCAAAGTTATGATGTTTCAGTCATTTATTACAGATGGAGAAAAAGAAAGCAGTATTTAGTCTTCACTGAGTCTTCTATAAGATATTTAATGACTACTGATTAAATAGTTGTTGTGGTTTAAGCCCAGGCTGCAGCTGGGCACCACGCAGCTGCTCACACACACCCCTCCGGTGGGATGGGGGAGAGAATCGGGTGGGTAAAAGTGAGAAAACTCATGGGTTGAGACACAGACAGTTTAATAGGTAAAGCAAAAGCCACGTAGACAAGCAAAGCAAGACAAGGAATTCATTCACCACTTTGCATGAGCAGGCAGATGTTCAGTCACCTCCAGGAGAGCACGGCTCTGTCTCACGTAATGGTGACTTGGGAAGACAAACGGCATCACTCTGAACATCCCCTCCTTCCTTTTTCTTCCCCCAGCTTTATATGCTGAGCATGGTATCATAGGTTATGGAATATCCCTTTGGTCGGCGGGGGACAGCTGTCCCCGCTGTGTCCCCTCCCAGCTCCTTCTGCACCCCCAGCCCACTCACTGGTGTGGTGGGGTGAGGAGCAGAAAATGCCTTGGCTCTGTGTAACAAAACATGTCGTGTAACATAACGACATCCCTATGTCGTCAACACTGTTTTCAGCACAAATCCAAAACACAGCCCAGTACTAGTTGCTTCTATCCCAGCCAAAATCAGCACAACAGCAATGGAGAGTTTCAAACAAATAAGAATTTTAGAAGATACAAATCTTTTGAAACACGATAAATAAGTTCATTTTCAATCCACAGATGCTGTTTTGATTTCTTTGTAACGCAAAGAACAAGCTGGCTTTGAGCTGCAGCCTTCATGGCACCTCAAAAGTGCTTCCTCAAAGCCTTTACATGACAAATTTCCTAGGCATGTGCTGGTGTGTTGCACAGAATTGACTTTAAAGGGCAGCTTTACCTAATAAACTGTTTAAGTTCTCACCCAAGTGGAAGATGAGATGAGCAAGCAGTTGGCTATATCCTAACATCCCCAAATACCATTACCCTTTTCCAAGCAAAACCCTGTTGCACATCACAAATTACACTTTTTGGGGTGTGAATGTAGCAGGCTCTTTCCCTGCTTGTTTGCCCATGTGTCTTTTAATGAACAAGGTGCAAGAAAAAAATCCTCATTAGTATTTGCATTCCAGCTGGACACAGAAACACAGGCAGGTGCAAGACAGTGGTGGGCACTGTGCATACACGTGTAAGGAGACCTCAGAAAAGTGCATGTGAAAAAAAAACAAACTGTGAAAGGTCTGCTCCACTATCAGCATAATGTCAGGCTGCTGCTTCTAAGATTGCCTGGCTTCAGTTCCCAGCTTAGCCGTGATGTAGGAGAAGGCTTTGAGATTCAGATGAACAAAATATACTGATGCCTACACCCCCTTGAGATTTCTGCACGTTATATGCCTCTGTTAGTGCTCTGCCCCTTTTCCACAGGTCCTCTTTATACAATAGGGGGAAGCAGTCTTATTTTCCTAAAATGAAAATTCAAGCTGTGACCACTTACTCATCCTTGTGTTTTCATTGTCCTTAGCAACATCTGATGGGATGAAACCATGTGCCTTGAAGCTGACTGCTAACTGCAATTCCCATTACAGAAACAGACTGTTCAATAATATTTGATAAAAAGAGCGTTGTTAAAACAGTCATTTTCCCTCACAGCTTATTCTTGATGATGAACTCAAAGCTAGGAATATTTAAGATGGGCAGCATAAGTGGCTGTACTTTCTTTATTGTTCTTTATTTTTAATGGAGAACAAATCAATCTCATGTCTTAAAACAACGGATAGCTTTACACAAAGGGGATTAATCAAGGAAAGCAAGGAAACTAGTAGAAGGGTATCTTGGTGGAGTCACCACAGGTCTTGGGGCAAGGATAGGAAGGAGGAATTGCTAATAAGAAAAAGCTATGTGGCAGCTCAAAGAATGAAGGAAGCTTACCTATTTTTTCCTGGGAAATGCAAAAAGCTCCCTGAAAAGCTGAGTACTGTGTTCCTTCAGTCTGCTAGACAACAGGTGTTGCCTTTTCAGTCATTTCTTAAATATTCTGAATTCCAGCTCTCTCAGGACAGTTTAAAAGGTTGTCCCACTGGCATCATGCAGTTGGGAGCAAAAAGAAATTCTGGAATCAGCACAGGGGAAAATGAAGCTGTGGGGGAGGCTTGGATGCTTGCAACAGGACCTGTACGGGATACCTTGTGAGTTCTACTAATTTCTCTCACTTTCTAAAAATGAATTGCATGTGTTATGAAAAGACTGTTACAAATCCTGCCTTTATCCTTTCCCAGTCACATATATCCCATGTCACATCTGACCTCAGTCAGTGAAGAAAAAAAAAATCAGAAATGAAACCATCTGTCTTGTCTGAGATGAGTAATGAAGGACAGGATAAACCATGGCCCTAGATATCTATATTTCTCTCCACTAGTGTAGCTCTATAAGCAGACCATAGAAGTCAAAGTCATGGGGAACCAGCACATTGTATGAAAAACGCAATCTGTTCCTCTCTAAACCATACACAGTCATAGAATTGTAGAATCATAGAATGGTTTGGGTTGGAAAGGACCTCAAAGATCATTTAGTTCCAACCCCCCCTGCCATGGGAAGGGATAATTTCCACTAGACCAGGTTGCCCAAAGCCCCATCCAGCCTGGCCTTGAACACTGCCAGGGATCCAGGGGCAGCCACAGCTTCTCTGGGCACCCTGTGCCAGGGCCTCAGCACCCTCACGGGGAGGAATTTCTTCTTAACGTCCAATCTAAATCTCCCACTTTTTAGTTTAAAACCATTCCACTTGTTCTATCATTCCCTGCCCTTGTAACCAGCCCCTCTCCAGCTTTCCTGGAGCCCCTTTAGGTACTGGAAGGCTGCAATGAGGTCTCGCTGGAGCCTTCTCTTCTCCAGGCTGAACAATCCCAACTCCCTCAGCCTGTCCTCGTAGGAGAGGTGCTCCAGCCCTCTGATCAACTTTGTGGCCTCCTCTGGACTCACTCCAGCAGCTCCATGTCTTTCCTGTACGGGGGACCCCCGAGCTGGACACAGCATTGCAGATGGGGTCTCAAAAGAGCAGCGCAGAGGGGCAGAATCCCCTCCCTTGCCCTGCTGGCCACACTGGTTTTGATGCAGCCCAGGACATGGTTGGCTCTCTGGGCTGCCAGCGCACACTGGCAGAAGGTTTAGGTATTAATAGAAGCTGGATATCATCAGAAATCATTGGAATGTGTGGATTTTTGAGGGAATAGAAATTTGAACGTGGCAGGGCAATATCTAGGTTGTGTGGGGTTTCAAATCATTTTCATTTCAAATAATTTTCTTTTCCTTAATTACTGCCTGAAATAGCTTTTACCTGTCAGCACAAGAAGACATTTTCCTTCAAAATATTTACTAGTTCCTTGTCTTTCTGCTAGGGCTTCAGAGCCTTTTCTTGTGTGTGTGAAGAAAAAATGGAGAAGAGTTCATTTTGTTAAGCAACTGTAGAATTAGAGTCTAGAAAGAAAAAGGAGAGAATAAAAAGGAGAAAGAAAATAATACCAAGAATTACAGTCAAAGTATTTGAGAAGAATGAAATAACCTTAACATACAGAATAGCTGACGTATCAAAGTTTATAATAACTTTCTAGATTT
Source organism: Psophia crepitans (assembly GCA_013399095.1). Lineage (NCBI taxonomy): Eukaryota > Metazoa > Chordata > Aves > Gruiformes > Psophiidae > Psophia > Psophia crepitans. The sequence goes on along the minus strand of VWZZ01007306.1, from coordinate 992,131 downwards.
TGTGTCACTAGACTAGTAAATCTTCCAAAAATTTATTTAGTGCAAAGTCCACTAACCAAGCATTGAAAAGCTGCTGCTCCGAGCACCTGGACAAGGGCAAAATGTAAGTCAAGATTGATCTCAGTGCTAATACTGATGCAGTCGCATAACAACGAACAAGACTATGGAAATTGGAACATCCTCCCAAGAATTTCAAGCACTGAGATGGAAAAGGTTTGAATTGATTCTGAGCCTAAAAGGGCTATTCATCATGATAGAAGAACATTCCTCTAATGTATGGAAATAGAGAGGACATTTATCAATAATAAGAAGCAAAGACTAAAAGATGATACTATTTTCCTCCATTCATCTTCCAAGGCAAAAGAAAAAGTCAGAGAGATACTAAATACTGATGTATTTTCAATCATATGTGATCATTTAGAGATGGAATGCATACACCTGAGCAAATTATCCATCATACACAGTAAAGTAGTGTTCATGACAGGGAATACCACCTTTTTTCCGGTTAGGAAATTTTCCAGTGTGGTTTTGAAGCTACTGAACATGCCTGAATAACGGTTTCATTGAAGGAGAGTCAATATGGAAATAATAATTTGATTATCAGGTCTGACTGGTCTCCAACTCTAGTTTCTGGAGATCTCAATCACCATCAGGATCCTTCTGCCCTGCACAAACCCATTAGAACAAATGTTTCCTAATAGATGACAAATTAATAACACAAAGGCAGGATTCAACTCTCAGATTAAAATACCTGAAGTCAGATACCTTTTTAAGGTACCTACAGGAGAAGTAGGTGTGTCTCTCATTACTGTTCATGAATTTGCAAACTGAACATCTTCAGTGTCACCATTCTCTTTTGGTATGTGAGGAAGTTGAGCACAGAGATGAGAAAAGCCCAAACTATTTAATTAAATGAAAGTCTTTGAGTAGAGACAGTAGATTATGGGTTAGATCCCAATGATTATCAATTCAGCTGCATGTACTACCATACCACCGAAACATCCAAACGAGGCTGGACAATATAAACACAGGGTTGAAGGAAAGACTCTGTCCTTCTGGACCAGTAAACAGAGACCTGTTAGAATGCCCTAGATCATCTCTAATGACAGTATCTGGATGCTTAGGCAGCTTAGACTTTGTTCTTATCCAGAAGGGCTATTTCAGAGTTAAGATTTGAACCCCACCTTGTCAGTCCAGAGCTTTATGCACAGGATCAAGTCATTTCCTTCCAATTTTGTCAAAAGTCACCTCATCTGCACTAACATGGACTTAAAGCAATGGTTGCTGTAAAGCAGAGCAGCTTTCTGTTAGATCATGATGCCATAAGATAGCCCTTTGCAGAAGAGGAACACGTGTGTGAGCAGCCCACCCTTTCTCCAAGCTTCTGCAGCCATACCTTTTTTGTTTTCACACTGTGGGATGTGTTCCTCCACCGTTTGGAATGGATTATCACTTTTCTGACATTCGTAAATGGTCAAAGGATCACAAAACAAAGCTAGAAAACACACTTTTTTAGTAACCTCCGAACTGTCACTTTAATCAGACCTTGAGCAATCTGATCAGTACATGAGGTTGAGCTTGGGAAAAGCACTGAAAAACAAAACTGAGGTAGATAGTGAAGTTTTGAACACTAAGGAAAAAAAATTAATAAATACATAAATAAATAAATAAAATAAAGGCTTTGTCTTGGAATAAGCACCCTAAATTTTAGCTAACAAGTAACCAAAGAACCTGGAAAGGTTGCACCGTGTCAGGGCACTGCTCCTATCGGTTCAACACCCAGGCTATCATGACCAGCTAAAAAGGAGGCGCTCTCTGAGCTGAAAAGCAAGCAATGGAAAATGAAAGTTTAAAATGAAGGAGAGAAGAGGGGATGCACAGATGAAACTGCACCCAGCAGCTGCAATCCCAAGAGTTAAGAACAAAACAGCTTTGGCAGATACTATTTCAGAAGCATGATCCACCCAGTCCATTAAGATGTCTTCAACAGTGGCTGAGACGCAATGCTTCAGAAAGCACCAGACACCTCTTTATAAGATAAAGGACTCTTTCTTCTGAGCAATTCATTCTCCTATTAGTTAAAGTTGCTTTCTATCTCCCAGAATGAAGGCAGAATGGGAGATTTGCCCGTATCCACAAATATCCTGAGTAACTTTGCGAAATGCAGGTGCCAGCTTGTTCCGATCATTACTCAACACTGATGCTTCTCATTTTGCTTGTTCCTCTTCTTGCAAATCAAACCTTTTCAAAATATCCATGCCTGACATTATACGTACTCAAGAATGAAAATGAACCCCAATTCCTCTGTCTGTGTCCAAGCACTCGGTCTTGAATGGTGTTAGAATGGGTCATGTCCATGTGTCTTGAGGGGAACAAATTTGTGCTGGATCAGTGCAGAGCATGTTTACCTTTGCCTTTCCATGCAGACATGCTTCAAGGTCAAAAAAAGAAAAAAAAAAAAAGCCTTTCCTTCATTTATCAGTTTCCTTTTCCTTCATTCTTCACATCACCAACCACAAGGACTGTCTTGGAGAGAGTGATGGGATCCCCGGTTCTACAATAATTGGCATTCAGATTATTCAAAGTAAAGTTGGCAGCTGAAGGAATAAATGCTTCGTTCTTCAAACCTTGATTTTTTTTTTCCATGACCTGAGGGCAAAGGTCCAATTTTACATTGTTCAGCTTTTGCTTAGAAAACCTTGCCAACTGTGGATGCAGAAATGTCTAAAACAGCCTGTAATTACAATGTGATGTACAGTAAAACCCAGGTCAAGATGTTGAAACAACCCTTACAGTCACCACTTCAGTGCAGAGATTTGAAGGAACTACTCAGTGAACTAAATTCAGTAAACTGGACTACTCAGTACTACATTCAGTAAACATGGCAAAATATTAGTGAAAATCTATCAACCAGGCATGATTTTTGTCGTGCCCTGAGGTGATTTTCTTCCACTTCTGAACTGGAGGAGAGAGGGAGAGAATCCTTTGAGCTACAGAAAGTGCTGATCATTAGAAAGGGGCTGTGCATGGAGAGCTCACTGTCCGCTCAGAAAGTTTTAATTTCAGTTCTGAGAGAAGCCCAGAAAGCCCACCTTTCCCTTTCTTCCTTCTCTCCCCCTGCACTTGTTTTTCAACTTTTAATGAGGAAAACTCCCCTGAGTCACGAGGTGGCAGTGACTCATTGGGCAGCTGAGTGCACACCACTAATGTCAGAACTATTGTCCACTTCATACAGCTTCGGGATAGATGACACATTTATTTCCTAATGGAAAATTAAAGCAAAATTCTAACTCCCAAATAAGAGCAAAGACAGTTCAAATGCCCATGTGCTTCACCTCTGTGCATGCAGGGAGGGTTATTTCTGTGCCACTAGCCGCTGCGTTGGAGGGGACGTTTGCTGCGCAGTGTGTAGGGCTTCCTCTGTGATGGGAAAGGACTGCAAGCTGGAAATGGCACGGAAAGGGGGTCCAAGTGTCAGGGCTGTGGGTGGTAGCCCCTGCAGGTGTGTTCATCCTTTTATCCTATGGCCTTTGATGCCAACAGCTGAGAAAGGAAAAGAGTGAAAAAATAAAATCTTGCCAGGCACATACAAAAATTCAGCGTGTGCCTTCAGTTTGTATTACATCTACCTACAAGATCAATTTTATTTTTAATGCTGAACCCCATTCTCATCTAGACCCAAAATGTGGTATTGCAAACAATTTAATCTATAGAAAGTGCGAATTCCTGCACATGCACAGTACTGTAATGTTCCTGCTTCCATACTTTGGGACACTAATAGGTCAGGAACTAGACATACAAAACAGTTATTCCCAGTGAGAAAATACCTGTAAAATTAGGGGAGGGAGGGGGAAGAGAGATCAGGTCTCTACAAATATCTGAGCTGGGGCATATAAAACCAGAGGCTCTTCAAAATCTTAAAATCTTCCAACTTCAAGATCTAGATCTGAGACTGCACCTTCCCATGCCAGAGGTTTTCTAATTTTTTTTCTTTATTCCATGACTACAGGGTTAGACAATTCGCGGGGGGGTACAGCAGTCCATGAAGCTGTGAGCTGTACCAGGCCCCACCGCTGACCACTGTCTGGAAAGGGCTGGAGGCATCATCTTGTTTGGGAAGGTGCTCTCTGATGCTGGACAGAGGAGACCATCTCAGCTGAAAACAGGATACCATTGTCCTGTGACAGGAAGGATTTCTCAGGCTACTTTACACCAGACCATTTCTGCTCCTCAGTACATGTGTTACATTCAAGTCTTTTCAACATAGCAGCCCAAAGGGGTGAAAATTATTTTCAAAGATATAATAAGCACACTCGTTTCCCTAACAGCATTTCTCTATGCTCAGGTCACTCTGATATTGCCACTGCAACACAAAAATTCAGTGCTTGTTTGCAAGCCTTTCATGCATCTCTTTAATGACCTCACTAACCAAATGGAGGAGGGATGGGAGGGTTTAGTGGGTGTGTTCTTTCAAGTCTTTTTCAGTATCTTGTGATCAGAAGAAATGTATGTGTAGATGGAATTAGAAGATTATTGTACCTACGCAAAGCAGAGCCACCAGCCAGGTATTCCACTGCTGTTCCCTTCAGCCCTCTCTCTGCTATGGCTATTGACACATAAAAATGTCAAGCTATTACTTTTCCATGGCTCAGGAGGGATGTCTCTGGTTCGATAGGTTCAGGCTCTTTTCTTTGTTCTTGCAGCCCTAACATCAGATTGTCAACCCCCAAATTAAAAATGATTGCTGCCTGCCTTGGTGTCGGTGCCTGCTGCAACCCCGCAACTGTGCTGGTGGGATTTTTTAAGATCACCCTGGGGACTGAATCACTTCTGTCAGTTGAAGAGGAAGCATATTGTATTTTTAGCTACTTTTCAAAACCCTAAGGTGATACCAGCAGCACATCATCCCTGCAGCTGGGGCCACTGAGCTGCAGGGCCCTAAAGCTGCGAGCATCCTTTGTACCTGACATGGATTCATCAACCTGAGCATCCTGAGCCAGCTGCCTCCAAGGACAGAGACTGGTGATGCATTAGCAGGCGCCGTGCTTGGCGATACAGCTGCCGAAGGTCTTCCAGCTGGGGATGGTATTTACTGCGGGCATGACCTGTCATGACAATATCTCAGTACATGTTAAATGGTGTCTCTCTGGTTTTTACCCCTTAAAGTACTTGAAAATTAGTAGCCAAATATTCATGTAAAACTATCCAAAATGGTTTGATACGTCGGAATAGTTTTGATATACTTTATTTGTTAGTTATAAAATATTTGGGAAATATTTTATATATTTCATATATATATTATATATATTTCATATATATTTTATATGCTAATGGGTTATGCAACCGGAAAGAAATTGCTCTCAATGCGTTATACCAGTTGGATGTTGTTTATTCTGGCAGGAAGACACAGAGAGTAGACTTCAAATCAGAAGCTGTTCTGCTACCTGAAGAAGTTCTGGGTGCCAGAGCACAAAAAGGACATAAAACTATGGGAGAGTGTCCAGAGAAGGGCAACAAAGGTGCGGAACAGTCTGGAGGGGAAGGCGTGTGAGGAGAGGCTGAAGGCCCTGGGCTTGTTCAGCCTGGAGAAGAGGAGGCTGAGGGCAGAGCTCATGGCGGCCTACAGCTTCCTCCCGAGGGGGAGCCAAGGGNCCCCGAGCTGGGCTGAGTTCAAGCAGCGTCTGGCCAACGCTCTCAGTCATCTGCTGTGATGGGGCTGGTCCCGTGTGGGGCCAGGAGTTGGACTGATGGTCCTTAGGGGTCCCTTCTCACTCGGGATATTCTGTGATTCTATGATTCTACATTGCAAATGTAACTGGCGATCTCTGAACCATGCATACAGTAGCACTGATGACAGAAATCGCATTTAGAATGTCTCAGCCTGAAATTTTGGGTCAAAGTTTATGCTAACATAAACTGATATAGCTTAACTGATTATATCGGAGCAGGGCCGGTCCAGAATGGTGGAGAATCTGACCTAAATATACAGGTTTTAATTTATCCTGAACTGATGTATTAAATTAGGAATTTGAAAAGAATTGTTGAGGAGTTTCCACTTGCGTTGTGTGAAGAATCTGTCAATGTAGACAGGCCAGAGCTATTAATCAAAAAAACTTAAATAAAACATTACTTCTCCACTGGAAAACAAAATTTCATCTTAACCACATGCAAAGAAAAAATGTCAATTGCTGACAGGATTTTTCACCAGAAAAAAAGTGCATAGATATTTGTCTGCCTTCATCAGCTCAGTTATTCTCTGGAGCTGTGGTTCCAGGTTTCTTGTGATCTCCTGAGGATCCAGCCAAGCTATATCTTTCATGATGTTGCATTGCAATGCTCCAGGAATAGGCAGGCCTCGGATCTTGATGTTTCAAGCTTTTATTTCTATTATGGTGATGTGTGAAAGTGCCAGCGTTGCCCCCTGAGATAGCTAAAATGTCAAAAAAGACAAGATGCAGAAAGTGAATAAATGACAAACAGCAAGATGAAAAGAAGAGGCAGAGCAAAGTTAGCAAACTTACTTCGATCACATGCAGGCACAAGTGCATTGTTGTGAATCATAGAAACATATTTTAATAGAAATAGAAAAACACGATCTGCTGTCCCTTCTCTCTCGCCTCTATCCATTGCCTCTTGGGGATTTTCCTGTAAGCATTTCAGCAGAGCTTTCTCTCTGAAGTTTCAAAGGAAGATGAAGAGTAGTCAATAACCAAGGAGTTTTGTGAAAGAAGCCTTTCCATAGGTGCATGGCTAATGGTTAGTGACTACAATATGTAAGTAGGCAGGAAAGGATGAAAAAGCCCTCAAAAATCAGTCAACAATATTGAAAATGATTTGGAGCAGGCAGGGAGCTTGCGCTGCAGTGCGTATGAAAGGACCATCAAGTAAATTCCTCTCTTTCACTGCCCTAAAACTGGGATCCTATACAGGACCTGATTCACTCCTGGGATTGCAGATTCATGCCAGATTGCTTCACATGTACCTGCTGGACATGGGAACATGGTGCAAGCGTAGCATGAACATAGCACGAACATGGAAAAGTGCTGCAGTGATTTGCTGAGGAGTGATGTGCTCGTGCCTCTGAGCTCTTGCGTTACCAGGGCACTGCGAGCCAAATCGCCTCTGCCATCAATTCCCAGCTCAGAGGGACTGTGCAGGGGCACGGTCCTTAATGAGCATTGGGAAAAGGTGGACAGAGCAAGGGGAGAAGGACAAGTGCATAGTTAGGATAGGGCTGATCTGATCACAGATTAAAGGTACCTAAACATGGTCTTGTACATGCACTGGGTGCCTGAATTCCCATCACCGTCACTAGCAATCGAGAACACAATTTTAGTTGCTGAAAGAAGTGTCTGATGTGATTTAAGAGGCTCTAGAGCATGATGTCTGGTCTCCAACACCTGCTTTAGATGGACACAGGTCTCTCATTAATCCTACATCATATTCATTAGCCTGCACAGATGTCTCAGATACGCTGGGGTCCCTGAAATTACACTTGGCAACACCTATGAAGTTGAGTCAATTTTGTGTGTCTTTCTCTGAGCCAGACCCTAACTTTTTAAGCAACCAGAGGTAAACTTGTTTCTGATGATTTGTGAGCATCAGAATCATAGAATCATAGAATCTGTTCACCTGTTTCTTACTTCAAACCAACCATCAATACCAATACCTGGGACCCAAAGAAGCACATTGCTTCACTGGGACCCTAGAAACCCTCTGCTACATTCTGGTTTAGAGGTAGGAAAGGCAAGTTCCTGCTTTTCAGAGATACAGAAGTTGGTGGACAACTGGAGTGGAAAAGGGTAATTAGTTTCTAATAGGCAGGACTAGCTGAAAAATAATTCCTTGCCTTGAGCATCCAACCAGCCATTTAGGACATTTCTACTTAGAACGAATAGATATATTTCATGCATAATCATCCTTTGTGATTAAGCACAGCGATAACTCTGGAGATGCTGGTGTCATTTGTCACATGAAGAGGGACATGTAAGGTATCTAACCACGACAAGTAGGTACATGTGACAGCGGTTTGAAGTTTTTTTGTTTCTTTAATACCTTATAACTTAAGTCTTTTCACTTACAGATTTTCAAAGCATTTATAAAAAGTAATGATTTATTTATAATGATTTATAACACTGAGAGTGTAGGGCCTAATTCCAAAGCCCGTTTCAGTCAGTGACTGTCTATTACCTTTTGAACATCTGGATCAGAGACAGTGGGCAAGATTTCTAAATGTAATGTCAGAAGAAAAAAGATCCTCAAATCCTCATGGTTTCCATCAGGGCTCCCAAATTCCTCACTTTTTAAAATTCCTCCAAACACCTGTTCAGTCATTATTTAAACAAAAAAAAAAAAAAAAAAGTCCAACCCTGGCCTTAAGTGAGTTCTTTAATGTCATAGGGAGATCTGTGCTAGAAAATGAAGTGCTGCTAATTCTACAAAGCCATTTCCTTTAACACATCCTCCCACCTCCCCCTACCCACTCCATGTGTCTGCTTCATCCATCTGTTTCATCTCATGAAGTGCATGGATCATGAGCTCTCTGGAGCACGTCCAATTTTCCTTGCCTCTGTAGTTGAACATTCATATTTTTCCATTCTGTAGACAAGCATAAATATTGTGTAGGGAGCAGTTTGCCTTGTTTCCAATTTCAGCATGTCATATTCTGAAAACTATCCATTATTCAGAATGGTTCATGGGTTTATTTATCAATTAATACATGGCATTATGATCTTTGAATATCCCACTGGGTGCATTCCCAATGCACACTCTCTGTTGCTGATCCTGTGCTATTTCTGTATAACTATTAAGTTACGCATTAATCAATCAGTAAAATTGCATCTGCATGACACTGAGGAACCCGCTACAGCACCTACATTTAGGGGTATGAAGGCTTTTGCACTGCTGGGGCCTCTGAGCCCGAGTCTTCAGATGCATCTTGGTGTTCAACAACTCCTGCAACGACATGCCTACATAGTGGGTCCTCCTCAGGCACAACATCAATGCAGGTAGCAGTGTGGTTAATTTGCTATTGAAATGCGTCCTTCAAATTAAAAATGAGCATTTTGAGGTAAAGCTGATCCACTAGAGTATTCATAGAAAGCAAACAAAAGACTGAAAACAGGCAAATTCATTTCATTTAAAAATGGAAATAAATGTGTGTGGAATACTTAGGTATTCACCCAGCCTGGTCAAGGGCATTATAACTTGCAATAATTAAAATAATTTGTTTGACCTTTGTGGAAGGCAAGCGCTAGTCGTTCCCATAGATTTTACAAACATCAAAGCCTTGCTCTAAAGTGCAATTTTTACTTAAAGAGGCTCAGCCCTATTGCAAACAGCCTTGGTAGTGGTGGGAGGGTGTTGGCAGGTACATCAGTAATACATTTCTCAGGCTTTTACCTGGGATTTTATTTCTCATGCTCATCTTGGAGTTGCTGCCAGCGTATACACCTACTGACAGCCCTGAGAGAGCAGGGCAGAGTCAGCTGAAAAACCTGAATACGGAGGTTGAGATCTGTGACACTATTTTAAAAGAAAACCAGTGAGTATATTTAGCTCGGATCTCACCATCAGTATAGTGAACTGAAGCAGTCATAGTTTCTTCTGAATTTTTTCGTTGACTCTTTATTTCCAGCAATATTTCTTTTTTCTTTCTTTCATGTTAAGGAAGTGATCCTGTGACCTCACATTTTGCTAATCCGATTGATTCTGTCAGACGAGCACTGTGCTTTGCAGCTGGTTGAAGTGCACAGGCAAGCATCATCCTTTCTCCAGGTAATTCAGAAGTCACCACAGCTCAGATGAGTTCCAATATGCAGGAGCTGCAAAAGCTAATCTTATGCTCTCATTTCCCCACTCCCAGGAGAATGAAGGAAAAAATCAGGCAGGATTTTGTATGCATGTGGGCCAGGGGTTGTTCCAGTGACCTGATCCAGGTAGGTAAAACTGAAACTCACATAAGCAAAGCTCAAAAGAGCCAGCACAGAGACCTGTGCTGTTCGATGCCCAACTTCTGATTAGAAGAACAGGACCCATGCAGAGAACATGCTGTGGACTCCAGACTGCTGTTTGTCTTCCTGTGTTAATTTTTAACTATCTTTTTTCTGGATCTTCATGTATTTCCACACATCTAAATTCACTGTAATAAATAAAGAAAACATCCCGGGGCATTTAGTCTTTTATCGTTGATGATCATCCACTTGTGAAGCAAGAACACTTACTTTGCCAGGCCTTCAATTAAAACCGAAAAAGGAGCACACTGATGTGAGCAAACACTTAGACAATTGAGGAATTCACTATGAACTACGCAAATGTGATGTGTGTCACACAGCAATCAATAGAAATCTAAACACAACCAAAAAAAAATAGCGAAATATAAATGTATAGAAAAGAAAATAAACAGATGCTTCTTTTTAGATCTTGAACCTGAAGGTCATATTCTCATAATAAATTTCTGTTAGCATCAGAAATACAGTCATGATCTACTTGATTCTGTACCAGTTACCACATATGAGTAAACAGAATTAATCTTAACCCTTTACTTTATCCCTCTGCATGTTTCCAAGTCTCTCTTTTCAGGAAATCTTGTATCCTAACCTAATAAAAGGTTCTAAGGTGAACTGAAAAAAAAAACCCACATCCAATCTCATTTACGTGCACTCCATCACACTGCTATTACAGGAACTTGGGAAAACAGAAACTTGGGGAAAGAATCCTGTTGACTAGTTTATTGTGATCTGGTTCAACCATGGTGAGACATATGCTAGATGAGACACCTCCACACTTCTCCTTTCTCCTGATTCTGGTCAGAGCAAGCAATCTGAAACCAGGACTTTGGAAGATAACTGCAGTAGAGAAGGATGTTGAATATACCGAGAAGCTGATGGTGGGAAGTGCAAATCACAGATTAATCTGCTGCTAAAGGAGACTTCTTGGCATTGCCTGAGATAGGATTGTGATTAGCTGCAGTTTGAACATCCAAGATGATAGTATAAACAAAAAATATAAGAACAGAACACCAGAGGAGCCCTTGGCCATCATTGAAACCTCTTCCTCACGAGAGCAAACATATAATGGTGTTTCAAGTGTAAGACATTTAGTTTCCCAAGCTATAAAAGCAGCACAGGAGCTGAACAGAAATGTTCAAGAGTGTCTCGTGGTGAGAACAAGGAAACCCACTAGATGGAAATGCCCAGACAATGCTTTGGTGAGCAGACAACACCCTTTATTACAGCAGAGGGTGAAACACACACAATAGTCCAGCCTTGTTTGACTGGAACTTCTTGACTCCAATTTTGCAATGCAATAAACCTGAAATCTTAAGCAGGATACACCACCCAGGAACCTGGGACATTTTCCAGTGCAGTTAGGAGCACAGGTAAATCCTGTCCAGTGACCCATCTCCAGCTTGCAGGTGCCTTGAAGCACAGACACCTTGTCCAGCTTAGAAACTGGCCATCACACATCTGAGTAACGTGGCTCTTACTCACCAAGTAACCACCAGTTAACAATGGGCTTTTCTAGAATATGTAAAACCTGTCTTCAGAAATGAATCTATGTACTTCATCTTTCTGACCACAGGAGGGGATGGCCTGTTCTCTTCTACCTACAGCTCCCCAGGAAATACATCACTGGGGGTCTCAAGAGTGACCTCTCCCCAGAGAGAGTGTGGGGGATTTATATTCTGCCATATCAAATCCCCCTCTCACCCTGCAATTTACAGCCCTTTTCACCCCTCCGAACATTAACCTTTTGTTTATACCCATTAACCCCGTTTACCGCCCGTACTATATATGTGTGTCTCCCAGCACGCACCAAGAATCAAGCATTTCTGTGTGGTACTTTGTGACATTTATCTCTTGCCCGCTTTGCTTAGGAGAAGAGGATCCCAGGCATTTCCCCTGCCGCTCTTCAGACCGCAGCTCCATGAAGGGTGCTCTCGCGGTAACACACTTGCACGTCTCAGGATACAGTCCTGCGGGAGCAGGTGAGGGAAGGGTGCCTGTGGCTAATGACAAAAAATTCACAACTTCAGATTATGGAAAATGTTCCCATGCTAATGTTAAACGTGGATTTTCTGTTCTTCCCTAGGCTGGATTTCTGGCAGGAACTTAATCTGTAGTAAGTCAAAGTGAGGTTGAAAGGTTGACAGAGGTATGGAAATTGAGTTTATAATGGATTGAGGACCATGAACTGTCCCAGATCATGGAACAGAGAAATAGGATAAAAAGCTCAAAAAAAAGTTTGAGGGAACATTAAGCAAATTGAGTTTGTTTAGGCAGGAAAGGGAAAAGGAGCACAGCTGTGGCAACATGCAGTAAAGACAGTAATAACGTAAGTTGTGACCAGTCATTCTGTATGGCCTCCCGTGTAATCCAGTGCAACTGATGCCCAACAGCAGAGACTTAAATCAGGTAACAGGAAAAGCCCTCTGCAGATTGCTGCCAACAGGCTCTCTGCGGTTACGGAGTCCCTTTCATAGCACGTTACTGAGAACAGATAGAGAAATTGGCTGCTCCTTCCACATTATCTTTAGGGAAGGAATATGGACTATATACTAGGGGTAGGGGATTCATGTACCCTCAAAGTAGTCACACCAGGCTCTCTTCAGTAGTCAGCGGAGAGAGACTGACACATAAGGCAATGAACATTATCCACACAAGAGATTGGAAGCAGTGTTCCCTGACATCACTTATTTATTCCTGCAAGAGTGATGGCGGTGGTCAGCTTTAACCTAGAGATCCACATTTTTGGTACTTTAACTGGAGCAGATGCCTCCCACCCAGGGTGCCTGGCATCCCTTCCTTGCCTTTCTTCTCTTCCTTAACACCAGCTTCTCTCTGGTTAATCTTTGTTTTCTTATTCCCTGTTTTATGATCCTGCCAACTGCAATGTAAACACTGTCCCATTTCTAGTGCCACCTTGGCCCCCACAGCATGCATCCTTTCCAACCCTCTCCAAATCTCATCACACCAACAAGAATTAAATTGATTAGTGAATCATTTGCTTCACAAAACATTTGGTTGAAAAGCTTGATGAATCTGGGGAATCCTGATGGAATTACACACATCTCAATGAAGGTTAACATTTCAATGAGAATGTTTGTCTTTTTTTCAAGTTTCATCTACATTAACTTTTTCTTTCCTTTCTCTGATTCTTTCGTACAGATCAAATTGCGCATATGGAACACAGATAAGAATTCATCTCGTTTCACTTACGTAGGAGTTTCGAACCTTAGATTCTCTTTTTAGTTAGTAAAAAGAGGCCAGAAAAATAATGTTATTTTTATCTATAATATTTTGATATTATCTCTGTGTATAAGGGCCTATTTCCTAAATTCCATAGTAGGAATTATTTCCCAAGACAAAAAAGCTGTCTGGATGCTTTCATGCTTATTCAGGAAAACACTTCAAATGAACTGAAGTCTTATTGACATTAGCTGTAGGAACCTATGCATATGTCAAATTATTTCACTCTCTGCCTTCTCAATCAAGACCTACAAATTAATAGCAATCAAAATGGATAGTTGTGGAGGCCCCATCCCTGGCAGTGTTCAAGGCCAGGTTGGATGGGGCTTTGGGCAACCTGGTCTAGTGGAGGGTGTCCCTGCCCATGGCAGGGGAGTTGGAACTAGATGATCCTTGTGGTCTCTTCCAACTCAAACCATTCTATGATTCTAAAATATTTAGAATGTCACCATTAGGTTTCAGAGTCTGGAAACTCTGCACGGTCATCACAGCACTTCGAAGACAGTTTTCATTTGATTGAGGACCTTCTGGAGAGGTCCTTGTAAGAGGGAAATTAATTCAAGATTTTTGCTCAGCAATCCATCTCTTTATCAATTTATCTAAAAGTTTAGGTGTTCCTACTAGCTGAGCATCTGTATAGTATAGTATCTACTATAAGAAAATCCAGATTTTCTAGCATGCTGCTCCAAAAACATAAAGAAATCTGGTCTCATTAAAGATGGAAGAGCCTTCTCAGCTAACTATCCTTTTGACATTGCAATATTCAAGTAGGTTTTCAATAAAAGCGTAGAAGTATCTCGTATAGATCTTTTTCAGTCAGAGAGGAAGGACTGTCTATAGCTGAGCAATCTATGGAAACCAACTCTAAGCAGAAATTAAAAAAAAAAATGTTTTAAAACATAATATATTCAAACAGTGCAAACCAGGACATTAATCAATACTGTATCGGGACTATTTCGATCAAGCATATTTCTACATGGACCCACAGAGGTAATTTCTAACCACCAAAATCTATATGAGGGTTCTGTGGAAGAGCTGAAAACCTCTGCAGACATCACAGAAGAAAGGAACAGGTGATAAGGCTGCATATCTGGTCCTGTTCTGTATAGTTTGGTGCAGTCTAATGCCTTGAAATCCACTGATCCCTATCCAAAAGATTTAAAAGTATCACAAAATATGATCATCTCACAATATGATACTTTTAGGCAGCAGGATAAAAAAACGCTTAAGGGATATGAGCCAGCAGCAGATTCTACCAGTCTTAATCAGATGAGCACAACTAGTGCTCACAGGCTGTGGGCCCTACACATTGGAGACATTTCTGTGCTTTTTGAGTAAATCAGCAGGAAAAGAAACTGTAAGAGATCAGTATGCTTGGATAAAGTCATGTTCTGGTGGGGTTTCTTTGACAATTCCTTCCTGCACATAGTCAAAACTGGAGGGCCACTGCAGAACAAACTGTCTGTGGATGGTTCAGATGAAGTTCAAATCTTGAATTCTGCATTTGTATAATTGATTGTAAAACTTCATAATTCATGTTAAGTTGGTTATTTAAAGATGTCATCCAATCAGGGAATTAAAAAAAAAAAATAAGTGCAATGCATTTAACTAGCTAAGATAGGGCGAATTACAATCAAATATACAATTAATATATGAGTAAACCTCATGCAAGCTGAAAATAAGATGTACATATTTAAGGCATGATAATTAACCATTGGAACAAATTACTGAGGCTCATGGTAAATTTTTTTTCATTTGGGAATTGCTAAATCAAGACTCAATGTCTTTCCAAAAAGATATGTTTAGCTTGAAGTCATTAGGTGAGAAGAATTATTGATGAAAATCCATATTCACTATTTTTCAGAAAGCCCAATTAAATGTTCATGACAATCTTCCCTGCCTTAATAAGAACTAGTTTATTTAGATGTCCCTTTGCAACAGCAGGCAACATGAAAATAACAATAAATATCACAAAATGCTACTATTTTAATATAATATGCACTTACATAATCAAACTACCACTTTACTTTGCTATGCACCTTTTGTCTTGCTGAAGTGACACAGCCCGAAATTACTGGAAGAAAAAATGCCATTAAGGTAATTTTCATCTGTTTAAAAAGAAACTTTGAAATTTCTTCTTGCAAAGTATTTTGATATTTTTTTTCATACCAACTTCATCATAAAATTGTGAAATTCCAGTTGAGATGCCTATTCCATGTTCACCTTCTATGACTAAGCTTTAAATATGTCACGGTAGATGATGATAATAATAAAGTACGTAATACAAACACTCTAAGCTGAGCATTTGGAAACCTGACCTTAGCTACACTTATAGCCGTATAGACACTTAGACTGATGTGAGCTGAGTATTGCTATCAGGTATTGACATTACATTACTTTCTTTTTTACATACTAGCTCTAAAAGAACAGGATCTAGCTTTTGCTCTTACTTTGCTTAAACCTTCCTTAGTTGTTGTGCTATTGTAGAACAAGACAAGATCATAAGAGACCTAGAAGACTAGAAGTACAATGAAATAGGGAAGGAATAAGATGCCAAAGAGTAAAGACATCTGATGAGAAGGCTAGAGAAAGGACAGACTCTGGGAAGCACAAATATTCCCCAAAAGCAGCACTAATGTTGTGACTGGGCTCTGTGAATGTAAGGAGAGGATAAGATTTCACCAGAGCGTTACTAACTTTCCACTGGACAACGTAGGACATCTTGGGCTATGGGGAGAGAGAGGAGTTTTGAGATGCAAATGCCTACAGAGATCAAGAGATTTTGCACTTTATAATGAATATCTCATCCGTCTCAAGATAATTCCTTCCTGCTGCAGTTTTCAACCCAGCAGGGTTTACCCCTGGTTTCCAGCCCTGAACTGTTCGACTGTTTTTTTCAGTTTCCCCTACACAAACACCAATTAGCGAGCTACTACTGACGCTCTCCTGAGACAAAAATTGTCCTCTTTATTTACCTTGCAGTGGGCTTAAAATTGCATGGCTAGCTTGTGGTACAATTTTACTTGATAGGGGGGAGAAAAAATTTAATTCCACTATTTAGTTCTGCCCAGAACAAACAGATGTAGGAGCACTCCCAGAGCATATGGGTTAAATTAGTGCCCGCTGTGTCCCAGCACCGGCATTTGTCTGCTTTAGTGACACTTGTTTTAAACAGTCGGAAGGGGGTCCAGGCAGCTCTGGAGGTGGTTTTCAGCTGGATTCATCCTTAAACAGCAGTCTAATAAAATTCCACTTTTACGTTCAGTCTGTGCTGAGCCACCACCAACTTTGGGTCACCGGAGGAGGCATTCCCCGAGATAAATTCTGCAGGTCACAAACTAGCTGCACAATGTCCTTTTGATGACAAACTACTAAGCAGAGCTGACATTTAAATTAGCATCCCTGCACGTTTTCCAGCTAGATAATGATATGGGTAAGACAGCCAACACCTGTGGCACCAGGAGGGATCCAATTCCCAGGGCGTCGTGGCCAAAGGTTTGTCATCGTCCCAAACCATTTGTGTTGCAACTGATGGAAAATAGGCTCAGACAGTCAGAACTTGGCTTCCCTGGGATGTGTTTTCAGTTTACAAGCCTTGGTTTTATTCTTTGAGCTTCGTCCCTCCTGGGACTCAGTTGGCTTCGCGGCACCAAGGTCTTTGTGCTGGCCCTAATACCTGGGAAAAAGAGGGATGAAAAGAGGAGAAAGGAAATAAATAAACCCACCAAATCTCTTTACTTCCAGAGCACATGAGAATAACTAAAAGAAAGGGTCACTACAAGAGCACAGAGCAATAATTTCTAAGCATTGGCTTTCCTTCACAAAACGGCTCCCCTTCCCCTCTGCATCAAAATCAGCCCCAGGATCTATTCAAGAGCTGAAAGCCATGGCTTCCTCGTGCCTTAAATGGTAAAATCAATGCTGCTACAAAGGAACTATTTTTCTCCAAGCATTTTTTGATGGATTACAACTAGGTAGTGGAGAAGTGGCTGTGTTTATAATTAGAGACCGGTCCCGCACAACCCCAGCGTCCACCTGTCCCCTTCCAAGCACTGCGGGCGGTTTGCCTGCGTGCCCTGCTGCAAGGTGAGGCATCGAGGTAGGGTTATGGAGCTTCACACTGCGTCAATTTAAACGTGTTGTGAGGGTACAGGAGCTGCCTTGCTTTCTCCCAGCGCAGTGTGGCTCATAAATATTATTAGGTATCAAGTGGGACTAAATGAATCGGCACAAATCAGCCAACTTTACCACTCTCCAGCATCTATCCTGTAAAGAGGTGCCTGACCCTCCGCCGCTGCCTGATTTAATTTGGAGCGTATTGATGTTATTTATGGCCTAGCGGCTTAAACCCTCATCAGACACTGAAACAAGAATACCCACACAGCGAGCTTCACATTTCAGCTTCCTCTGGCTGTAAATCAGCTTGTTCAGTGAGTCAGGAAATCTCCCAGAGACTGTTTCTGACTGCAGGAATCGCTTTGCACAACCCTCCCTGATAAACAAGGGGTGCCATTTGGAGAGCATCCTTTCAGGGCCATCCGCAGGCAAGGCAAAAGGATTTTTTTTATTATTATTATTATTATTTGAACCTGCTTTTTTGCATCTTTCTGGCTGCTGTTTCACTGATCCTTCCCTCCAGCAACCCCCTGAAGCTGAAAACCTGCTCAGCCTTTTTCTGCAACAGGCAGGGAGACGGCGGCAGCTGTCCAGTTTGCAAGAAAAGGCAGATTTCAGTCAATTCAAAGCAAGGATGAAAAGTGGAAAATTCTGTCGCCAGCGAGCGCAACCTGGCACCAGGGAAAGCACGTGAACATCAAAGTCAGATGGGTCAAAGCACTCAGCTCCGAGTCAATTATCATATTTTCTTATATATAAATCACACTTCAGACAGCCTAATTCCCTTTAAAAGTAATAGCCCTTGAAAGCGTGTCCTCGGATAATCCACACCCCCAGTGCACTAAGGCAGGCAGAGGGTTTTAGTGCTGAGGGAGCAAGCTGCAGGGGAGCTGTGTCACCCACCGCTCTGTGTGCATGTAACCCGTGCTGCTGCTGGATCACAGATCTCATTTTAGCAGGTTAGACGTGTAAAAACATGTTCACTTCTCTACAACAACACAGCGCCTGGTATTTGAATATTATTACGCTGATTTAGCATCCTGACCCTAAGCTGCTGCTCGACAGGTTTAGTAAATATAGCAAAACTAAAAGAAGACTGTAATAAACCTTAAAGTACAAATCGAATGGCTTGGTTAATCACTGTGTAAGTGCAGTTTTATACAGCTGTCTGCTTCCCTGAATTGCACTGGAATAAATCTGCAGTGGCAGACTTGACCCTTCGCTTCTGTGCTTCAGTTCCCTGCCTGTAAAAAAAAACCCAGGATAATATATTTCCCCAAGGCACAGGGCTGTTGTAAAGATACCTAAACTTAAAATGGTGATTCTCACATATTAGCTTGATAATATGCTAGTCGGAAACCACAAGAATGCAAAGAGCTGCCAAAGAAAAGCAAACAAAAACACAACAAAAAATGAAACTAGCCCACAACTCAGGCTTCAAAAAATGCTGCTGTTGAGCTTGGGCTGAATGTGTGTGGGAGCGAGGGCCAAAGCATGGCATCTTATTTTAATTAAATGAAAGCAATTCGTTGTCTCTGCTCAGGATAGACAGTGGGGAATATTACAGCTCGCTGTAGGATGTTAGTCCTAAATAAGAAGCTGCTGGTGGGACACAACCCTGTGCCTGGGATTGCATTAACACAGCAGAGAGGTGTCTGGTTCAGCCCTGGCTTTCCTAAAGGCGCCTGGTGGCTTTGTTTCATTTGAGAGCTGACGCTGCAGATGAGAAATGAAGCAAGTGTCCCCTTCTCTTTCTGCATTTTGATACCACGGTAGAAGTTTCCAGACAAGGTAGACACAGCTGGCAGGTACTGGTGCAGTAAGGTGGGGAAGGAGCAGGAGGAACTGGTGGTGGGGAAAGGGAAAAGGGATGATGCTTCCAAAACTTCTCTGGAGAGTGATCTCAGTAAAATATTTCTGTGAGTAAGTATTGCACAGAAAGTCAAAGAGAAGTCATGGAGTATGCTGGTGATACAAAGCTGGAGAGCAGCATGAATACAAAGAGAATTGGAAAAATCACACAGGAATAACCACATGCCTTTGAAGAGTGTCAAAATCATAAAAAAAAAAAAAAAAAAGGATTATGCTCTGTAGCCCAAAATGATCTCATGCATCTTGGGGTGAAAAATGAGGATATCTGTTCTAAGGTGTGAGCTAGAAAGGTGTGAGTCACTCCTGGCCCGAGACATGAGCCAGATGCAGCCATGGAAAAGAAAAATGTGACCTGCAGCTACCTCACTGTCGGTGACCGCTGAGCCCTTGCCTGGCACGCTCGGGGTGATTCAGGCCACGCGTGTCAAACAAAGAGAAAATCCAGCCGGCAAAGGTGCAGAAAATATATTCCAGAGATTGATAGGATATGCTATTTCATGGAAGAAAAATAAAAAATAAAAATAGAAAAAAAAGGTGACCACTTTTTCCATTTAGTCTAGCAAAACAAAGTTTGAAAGGGATGAAATTTCAAATATCTCCTTGGGGATAAACAGCAGCGTGGAGGAAAGAACTACTTAAGTTAAAAGACAGTCCTAGCAAAAGAGAAAGTGTGTGTAAACTGTCCAGAAATAAATCTCGTCTCAGAATTAGAGAAGAAGGCTTCTACCAGCCAGAGCAGTGAGGTGCAGAAGCAGCATTCAGCCAGTGAAACAGGGATGAAAACCCAGCTGCTTTGAATGTAGAGCTCGATGGAAATGAGGAGAGAGGAGCAGAGTGGGTACACAGGCGTTTTTAAAGGGTGAGGAAAGGGGAAAGGGAAGGGAAGCAAGCTGGGGTAACTCCAGTTCTCTGAAGACAGTGAAAACATAAACACTCTCCTCCTTAAATAAATGCTTGAGCTATAAATAATAACCTTCCAAGCAAATAACAAAGAAATGGGTGTCAGCCAATCTAGATTTATTAAGAAGAAATCATGTAAAGCAAATATAATCTCCCGCTATGACAGGGTAACAGGCCAGTGAAGAAAGGAGAAACAATAGATGTCTTTTTTACTTCAGACTTTTGACAATACCTCAAATGACATCTGCATGAACAAGTGATGGAAGCAGACTCGGCAAGAAACGGTCGTAGAATTGGTACGAAACTAGATGAATAATCACAGAAAGAAGTTCTCAAAGGTTTGTTGTTAAAATAATATACTGACCAGTTTTCCACAGGGTTTGTAGTGAGTCCTGGAGTCTTCAGCGTTTTGATCGGTGAATACCTGTCCCATTTCGTAGCTATTACAAGAGTGGAAAAACTGCTTTGTGAGATGGACAAGTATGAGAAAATCAGTGTGGGCAAGGGCAAAAGAATAACCCTCCCCAAATACAAAGCTAGATGTACAGAGGATGGGATCCAACTGCTTAAACCACTTCCTCTCAGCACAGTATCTGGAAGACTTTCATGGATACAACCAGAACACCAGTTAAACGTCCTGCTGCCACTAAAAAAGCCAAACACCGTACTGAACCGTAAGAAATGAAGCATAAACCCTTTGGCTCTTCTTAACTGTTGGAAGTGCCTTAATTCTCTAGATTTAGGTGCAATACTCAAAAGACATAGACTACATGTAGAACAAGGATAACTAGAAGAACCCATACAGTTTCAGATTTACAGGTCATGCCCATAAAAAGGGGGAGCTGCCGGATCTGGAGCTGTTGATGGGGAGGCAAGGTGAGGCAAGGCGAGGTGGCAAACAAATTCTGCTACAAAGAGGATTATCTATTCTTCGTGCCTTCGACAGGGGACTGAGAATGAATCTTAAATTATATCAAGAAATACAGGCTAGGCCTTAGGATAAACAGCCTAATGATAGGTGAAGCATTTGACTTCGTTATCTGGATAAAGTGTGAAACGTCTCTTACACTGGATGTATTCAAAGATATACCAGAAGAATGTGTGCCAGGAACAACATGAGAGTGGCTGATCCTGGCGAAAGATCACGTGACAAGTTGAACAGCTTCTCAAAGTTCCTCTTTTTCCCTGTTTTCCAGGCTCTTGTGAAACAGTCAGTGTGATACAACTTCTAGAGAACATGGGAAACTAGACTTGAGGTCCAAAGACCAATGTTCATTTTAACATACGCACATATGTCATCAAACATGGCCCTTGCACATGTTGCCCTGAACTCATGTGGCCTCTTATACTTGCAGGAGTGTGCAACTACAGGGGTGGGGGGCTTATGCCTTTTGGTAGGATTAATCAAACCTGGCTATTCTTTCGCGCTTTATTGTGGAGATTATGCATCAGCAGGAAGTACTTGTCAAAGGATTATGGTATTACAGAAAAATAGTTGATATATCTCGTGGCTTATTAAATCTGCCCTGAGGACCATTCAGACTGCTTAAGAGTATGAAGATATTTATTTCTTTGGTACAACTTTGTTTCCAAGTCAAAGGGTAGTTTCTGGAGACTAAACCAAACCAGAAGTTTTGGTGTTTTTTTTTCCTCTCCCAAACCAACCTTGAGCATCTTGCAAATGGAAGTGTGCAGATAAATGAGTCGCCATACATAATTTAGAATATTTGCTTTAAAGCTGATCAATTGCAGGCTCATTTTTTTTCTCTCCTTCTGACTGAATACTGATTACCTGACCTTCCTCATGTGAACACAGTGTGAACAGCATTTGACCTGCTGCAGGAGGAGCTGATTTATCAGAGCACGGCTGCCTGTAGTCTCATGTCCGTGCTGCACCACCCCGCTTGCTGCTATCAGGGGTTCACTCTTTGAAGCAGTTGTGGGCAACAGCATTCTTATGGGGCTGGTCTTGCAATAATCTAATGCACCTCCCATCATCAAATTTTCAGAAAGGTGAAAAATACTGTCTGACTCCCTGCTTCTTCACAGTTTCGTACCAGCTGAGGAAAGAAAACAACTTTTCAGAGCCTGCCATGTGAAAAGGGAAGGATTTGGAGCATCTTCTTCCTATTTACCTAATTTCCTTCCATCACTTCCCCCCAAAATGCAATTCGCCAGTATAACATAAACAAAGAAACTGAAATAAACAGCTTCACAGTGTGACTATAACCTATTTAAGTCATTTTAAAGCCAGCAGATGTTTTATAGCCTAAGATTTTCAGCACTGTGTCTTTATAGACCTCTGCTACTCAGCAGGAGTCTCAAAATAGGCCAGGGGCTGCAAACAATTAAAACTTAAAACCTTTCATTACCAGTCTCCAGGTCACTCTGATGCTTAAATGCACCTTCTGTCACTATTCACTCAGGGCAGGTCAAACTGTGATGGACTCTGCTCAAAGCCTTCAGAGCCAGCCAGCCATGGCCTGCTGCCAACAGTCACTTCTTTCGAGAAGACAGAAAGAAACTACCTGATCCCTTCAGTAACATGTGGATCTCGTAAAACTTAGTAGAGACCATTCTCTGTACCAGGTCTGAGAGATGCCCCAGAAACCTGCCTCTCTTCAATGCCTATCCAGACCTACCAGTAAAGCTGTGAGCATCAGCAGTTCTTTGGGAGATATTATCCTCATCATTTCATAGGTTTCAGAAGAATGTACATTGTCTTTCTAGATCTCCACCCATTAGAAGTTTCATCATCAACTTTCAGGACCACTCTTGGCATTTCACAATGCTTTGACACCTCTTATAGGGAAATTTTCAGGCTGGAAGAAGGACCACTTGCTAAGGCCATTCATGGGGCTTTGGCCAGGCATTGCTGAAGGGAGGATTGACTCATCCCAATTGTTTCTCCTGGCACTGGCATGACACAAACAACACAGTTTGTGTCACCAGCATAGGATGATTTCCCGATTTTGAATGAAGTGAAATGAGGAAGAGTTTCCCCACCCAAACTCAAGATACAGATGAAGAGAACCAGCCTCTTGGCTAAAAAGCTTGTTATTTCCCTCATTTTCCCCATAACTGTTACTCTGTTGAGTATCACTTTCATTTATCTTTGTTGCTGCCTCACTGCTGAACTACTACACGTAGCTATGAATCTGAGAGCAAATTTCCATCAGTAACGGTAGTGTTTGGATGTGAGAGGTTTCATTGTTTTATTCTGCTGTTTTTAGCTTTCCACAGATCATCAGAGATCAGCCATGGCTGGAGACAGAGGATGACCCCAATCTACCAGTGGTTTTCTTGAACTGAGATCCAGCACATTCCCGTTTTGTGTTTCTCAGAACAACTCAGGGTTAAACAACTGCCTGGTTTGGAGACTGGAAAGGGTTTTTTCCACCTTATAGTGATCTGGACCATCTGTGCAGGTTTTCATTTTTTTCTCTACAATATTACTCAATTAATTACCTCCAGGGTCTTTAGGGTCCTTTTGCACGATCCCAGGACATGGCTATGTCCTGACTGACCCCACACACTTGGCCAGGTGCATTGAAGTTGAAGCCTGAGATCTAAAGTTTGCTGCAGAGGACTAGAAAATTATTAGTGACCTATGACAGGAGGTCTGGTTATAATATTGGCATTTTTGGCCCATAAAATATTTGCTGTGATTACATGGGATTCAAAATCACGTCTTGAATGTTACTGCTTTCGGTATGTTGCCCACATGCAGAAAACACCAAAATAAACCCTTTTGCTCGCCATGCCATATTTAATGTAAATACCAAATACTCGTTTCAGCATTTCCTGGTACTCTGCAGCTGTCTAAATCTGTAATTTTATGTTTTAAACCAACTGACTCAGAATTTACAAGTAGGTTTTTAGTAATGATCTGCTAAGTGTGAAATGATTGCACTGGTTGTTTAGATGCAAAACAAGGAGTCACTATTGTGACCCTATTCTTCATGCTTTAACGCAGCCTCCTGGCTGCCTTTTCAATAGAAGAACCGAGCACGTAACCGGGTGCAGAGAGCAGTGATGCTGTCTGTAATTCCTCCCCCAGGCTCCCCCCTGGTATTTGGATTTCAGTCCTTTGGTTTTAAAAGGTCACTTAGCAAAAAATGAATGCCACATTATTCATTCCTCTCCACCTCCCTGCCCCGTCCTGTCTCTCCTCCTTTTGGGGAGAAATGCAGAAATTAGCAGCCAATGTCTGTTTAAAAACAGTGCCTGAATCTAAAGTGGAACTTTTGACTCTTATTTTTTCATTCATTGTGGTCTTGCCTTGTGTTAGAGGGAGATTATTTCTAAAAAGTGTTTATTACTACCCCAGCCCTCCCAGCCCTTTTCCAGGCATCTTCTGTGCACTGCTGCACTCCACCCTGTGTGCAATGGCTCTTGCACAGGGGCAATTTTAGCCAGCTGAGTTTGCCATGGTCCACTGGCAAAATAATTCCTTTGGTTATGGTTCTTAGTTTCCAGGTCATTCTAGGGAAAATGTCCTGGTTATCAAAAACCTGCTCAACATACAAAAGATGCAGCCAAGGTATAGTGAGAGAACTAGATTTGCTGGAGAAAGATGCTCAGTCTACTAAAGAAGTCCTTCATCGCACTATAGTGCTCAGACCAAATCTGATAGCCTAAATGGGTACATCCCTATTGCCTTTGAATCACATTGAAGGATGGACCCCCAGCTCCTGACCCAGATGGCGTTGTCTGCTTCATGTCCACACTGCTCACAGTAGCACCATCTGGAGTAGACTGGCTATGGCCACACTTCACCTAGGATCTACTCTGAGCCCTACGTGGTGTCCCTGTAGTGCTGATCCGTAATTGCTATTTACCTTTCATCTCAAAGTGCCCAAAATAACTGCAAGGTTGGGTTCACAGTAAGGTTTTAATGGCATGAAGTCAGTCAAGATTGCACGTTCCTTCTCCAGGACACAACAGGAGCATGTTTATGGAGAGGGAACAAGGCCATGCAGGAATAGCGGTGGAGGACTGCCTAGGGCAGTCATAATCTGTGTCTACACTGCGTGTATGGTAGTCACAGGATATTAGGCTTATTCTTAAATAATTTTTCCATTAATATACTGCAGTCAGGAGTATATTACCGAGAGAAAACCTCATGATCCTACAATTATTTATACTCAGTACTCTGTAACAATAGAATTAGCACGTGTACGTTGCTAAGACCCAACATATCTGTGGCAGCACATCAAAACAATTTTTTCCATCTGGTTATCTTGTGTTTCAAAGCTATTAGTTTATTTATGTATCTTTTAGCAACCAGTATCATTCAGTGAGCAAGGATGCCTGTATTTTAACCTATTTCATTATTTCTTTGCTGTATAGTCTGAGCTCTAATATGCTCACTCGAATAGACTCTGGTTGGAGATAAATCAGGAAACGCTTCCAGAAAAGACTGTCTTTTCTGCTTTCTTGTCATTGGTTTTTTATTGTAATCCTTATTTGTTGCAGTTCCCTGCAGCAATTTCTTTACCGGGATTGCTTTCTGGTGAACATTTTCCGATGAACTTCGGCTGCCACAGAAATCCCTCATCACATCTGCATTCCTCTGTTATCAGCACCCTTCTCTCCCAAAGCTGGCGGGAGAGTGAGGGCTCTAAATCTTGCCTGGTTTTGGTTCACGTCCTGTTCTCTTGTCTGTACAGCGCAGGGAAATGCACAAATTGTACATTCCTCACAAATAATGTGGTGCCCAGTCCAAAGCCTGTTAACCTAATGGAAAGTCTTATCAGTTTTAATGGACCTGCTCCTTATTCCACTGAGAAACAGCTCTGATCTTCACTAATGCTGACTTCAGTAGAAATAAATCGATGTGCAACAGCAGAGGATCTAAATTTTAAAGAAAATGGTTTGTGAACAGGGCACTGCCTCTGTCTGCCCACCGCATCTACCTCGCCCACGATGCTGGCAGTGCCTCGTCCCTGCTGTCTCCAGAAGCAAAAAGGAGAGCAGCACTGCAGCCACGATGGACAAAGAGCAAAGGGAAGGTGGTGAATATGCCAAGACTGGCCAGATGGATACAGCTCCAGCACTTATAGCCACAGCAGTTATTGCTATTCCTTCAGAGCAATGGGTGCATATAACCTGCCTTTTCAGGCTGGGTTTTAGGCTAAAGGGAAGTCAGCCCTTTCATAAGTGGAGATCTTCAAGTTCATTTAGTGTATGAGACACGTATCCCCAAAGAGAGATTCGTCTTAAGGGTTTCATTCCACAGTCGCTCTGTTCCTCCCAGGGCACTGGGTGCTGGGGAAAGGATTGTTTTGACAGCCCTCTGCCTTGGCCAGTTACTTCTTTCTCTTTCTTTTTGTCATTGCCAGATTTTCTTTGACTGCTCAGTACTCAAGAAACTAAGCTGGCTGAAACCAAACTAAAAAAAAAAACATTAAAAACCCTCCAAAAACCCAAAAACCACCAGGGGTAATTCTCTGCAAGCTCAATTCCCTGTCCAGATTCCTCATGAAAACGAGCATTAGCACAAGGAAGCGGGCAGAACTGTACAGCCAAAGGGAGCAGGGGGAAGAGGAGCACTTGTTTTCTGCAGCAGCTGAGACTGTTGTGTTAAGGAGGCTGTAGAAAAACATCCTAGAGCAGGTGAGATAAATCCACCTCTGGAAACACTTTCTCTTTAATGACTACAGAGAAAACCCACACAGGGTGTTTCAGCTTGAACAATTAAATTTTCAGTGTCTATAATGAGGAGAAATGGAGCCCACACATGAGAAAGGAGATTTCCAGGGCACAGAAGCACATACACATCAGAGCTGTGCAAAGCCACTGCTTCAAACTGCATGTAACCCAGAAAACTAAACCAGCTGATTTTGTTTCATAATTCCGGGGTTTGGACCAGCTAGAACCAGCAAGCTTCCTCCTGCACATAAAATAACCCTCATAATTGCAACAGCTCCGGTTGAGCTAACAGCACAATGTGTCCCTCTCCAGATCTACAGAAAAGCTGGTGTGAAAGGATAGTCTTTATTAGTGTGGCAGGAAACCAGAAATAGGCCAATTATTCTAAAGAAAAAAAAAAACAACCTTTTTTTTCTCTTGAGCTTTCCCCTTCGCACTGGACTTTATGAAGGGAGCTGCTCACTCTGAACCAGAGGCAAAGCTCAGTCTGCCAGAAGACCTGCCTGCTTAGTCCATGGAGACACAGAAGAGACATCACCAGAATAGAAATAATGTTACTTTAAATGCTTTCAGCTTGTCCTTCTAAAGTAAATACATGTCTGCTTTTTGAAGCCAACAGAAAAGTACAGAAGAGTTTTATGGGTCTTGTGTGAACAAGCAGAGGCTGGGAACTTGGGTATCCACGAAGAGGGCTCCTAAGAGATCAGAGAGATGTTCAGAGTCCAGAGATGTAACTCCCTCTCCACATCCCCTAGACACTCACATAAGTGCTACCATGGAGACATAACTATAACTATGACCCTGCCTGGACACCAGGTACCCACCAAAGCTGCCCCATGCCTGTCCATCCTCAGCTGCACAGGGGAGAGAAAATATAACAAAAGGCTCACGGGTAGAGCTAAAGACAGGGCCGTCACTCACCAATTACCACCATGGGCAACACAGACCCAGCTTGGGAAAATTGATTTAATTTTTTACCAACCAAATCAGAGTAATAAGAAATGAAACCATATCTTAAAACACCTCCCCCCACCCCTCCCTTCTCCCCAAGCTCACCTTCACTCCCAAATTCTCTCCCTCCTCCCCCCAGTAGCACAGGGGGACAGGGAATGGGGGTTGTGGTCAGCTCACCATACACCGTCTCTGCCACTCCTTCCTCCTCAGAAGAGGACTCCTCACAGTCTTCCCCTGCTCCAGTTTTGGGCCCTTCCCACAGCAGACAGTCCTCCACCAACTTCTCCAATGTGAATCCTTCCCACGGGCTCCAGTTCTTCACGAACTGCTCCAGTGTGGGTC
>VWZZ01007306.1:880057-963832 GCA_013399095.1 Psophia crepitans | reverse complement strand
ACACTGTCACTGCTGGGCTCAGTCTCGGCCAGCAGTGGGTCCATCTTGGAGCTGGCTGGCATTGGCTCTGTTGGACATGGGAGAAGCTTCTGGCAGCTCCTCACAGCAGCCACCCCTGTAGCCCCCCCGCTACCAAAACCTTGCCATGCAAACTCAATACAAACTAGCAAGTGGTGTAGCAGTCTAGTAGATAACTTAGAAAATTAAATCTGCCAATTTAGTGATCTGGCTTGGGATGACCAAGCTGTTTAACTGCAACAGCTTATAGTGTGTGACTTTTTGCAGGTAACACCATGTCAAGATGCTGGTTCAGAGGTTGCTCCATTATCTGTGAAACCAGATCACTGTTACTGCTGATCACCCAGGCTTCAACATCCTACATGTGAATTCAAGTCCATGGATGCACATCTCACTTCTCAGCCCTGACTCAGTATGTGTTCTCAGGGACCAAAGCACATAGAAAATACACAGAGCAAGGGAATAGACCCTCGGCAATTTCCTTGTACTTCCTTTTTTTCAGACCCTAAATCCTTTCCCTATTGAAAGGCACTTCAAGCCCTGTGCCTTATCCTGAGGCAAAGGCTTTGGCTCATCAGCTCCAGGTCTCCTGAGATGTGCACGACATCCTTTCACTTCCCTTAGCCAAAACTAGGGGGGCTCATTTCCTTTTGTAGGAAATTTAGTTGGTTATGAGTATTTCAAGAAGAAATAAGAAAAAAAAAGAGAAAATAAGAAAACTGTTTAGCTTTTTTCCTGTAAAAATGACACTTCTATAGTAGTTTTTAGGGGAAAAGGCACTGGACGAGAATACTGGAAATCATGAAAGAAGCCTGGACCCTGAAACAGGCACTATTAAGCTCAAGATTTGCAATTTAGGATTGATATAGAGATGCCTGACATAAAAAAGATCCTCACAAGGACATGTGCTCAAGGATGAGGTGGCATAAGGTATTCCTTATCTACTTGGGGTTATTGTGGGACAGCTTGAGGAAATTCAGACTGGATCTAGTCAGGACTAGATACTCTGAGCGCAGTGAGCTAGCTCCATCCTAACAGATGGCATTGCTGCAAATGAGCTAAAGAGGAAGGTGGTACAATAAAACAAGGGGCCTGGGACAAGGAGTGGTGAAAAAGGCATTTTTTTATTGGGAATCCATCTTAACAGCAAACTTTGGTGTTGAAAATGAAGGAAGAGTGGATTTGATGGAGAAGGATGACTGACATCAGCCTGGGGAGTTTGCCCTCTCTTTTAAAAGGAAAGAGGATGAAGGGAATGGTGGGGTTTTTTTCTCCACGGAAGAGAGGAAATTAGTTGTTTAACAGTATTATCCTCAGAAGAGACAGATGGTGGATTCCTGTCAGGCTTGTTTTATGCAGACACTGAGAATATTTACAATGGCATGAGGAAGAAATCAGTCCCGAGACTGACTCTTCCTGCCGCTCTGCAGCAGAACCCCAGAAATAGTTCTGATGTCAAATGGCAGCAGGGGACTCTCCTAGGAGAAGCGTGGGCTTGTTGGAGCAAAAATTATTTCAGGAGGCATCTAAACAAAGAAGGCTAATGCTTTTCTAGGAACGGGGAAAAAATAAGACAAATTCAGTCTTGTTTTTTTTAAAGTACATTCGGGTAGCGTCTACGCTTGGTGCAGGAAGGTCAGCCCTTCTGAAGGGCAGAGTCATCTATAGAGCGATGTATTGGAGAGATTGGCTCCCACAGCCTGGAGGGATTTGAAGGAGCTCATTTCCTGAGGACAAACATAATTCGTTATCCAGATATCTAGCCTTAGTATTTCTTGGTCTAACTCCATTTCAGCAAAGACCTGAGTCCAGTGAAATTACATTGGCACAGGAAAGGGGCTTCAGACTAACAGCTCTCTTACTGATAAATAATAAAGAGGTTAAAATATTCTGCCTTTTCCATCTCTTTCAAAAGTGCCTGATCCAGAACTGTCAGAAGTCAACAGGGAGTTTTCCCATGGACTTCAGCAGATGTTGGATCATAACATCCCTGGGAACTGGAGCACTTCACTCATTTACCAACCACTTTCTTATGACAGATAAAGGAACTGCAAATGTCTGAATTTATGGCAAAAGTCCTCACCAGCCATAAAATGCAGATAACTGAAAAGCTGCAGCAGCTCCTATAAAGTTCCTGTAGCTAAAGTTGAGATTGTTGTTTTGGGGTAAATAATCTCTGTGTTGTCTTTAGCCACTTCAGGTTTTAAAATTATGGTTATTTTTTCCTCTTTTTATTTCATAAGCAAGAAAGCAGTTGTTCAGTAATAGGCTTTCTAACAAGTAATGAGATCAAGGTAAAACCAAAGTTAAATATTGCTCCGTTCCCTTGGCACCGTTATTTGAATGTTCCCAACGTTATTAATGTCAAAATACCTTGGAGTGAAATAACAGCAGTTTATCTGATATCAAGAGGGGTTGTTTTTCCTTGCTTGCCTCACTTAACAGTGGATTGAACAAAGTAATGGGGAATAATAAAGGATAGGTCCTGCTAAGTGGGGGTTGCTTACAGTCCAGAGGCAGAACAAGCAGCTCAGAGCAGGGACAAGGGCTCAGACAGGAGCTGCGCAAGGTCGGTGCTGTAGTACACACGCTTTGGCTCCGTGTCCTGAAGGATCTCACGTCTGCAAGGGAAAAATCCCAGGGTTAGATCTGTAAAGAGCCCTGCTAAAGCATTTTTTTAGCTCATGATAAAGCTTAGAAGAGGGCAACAGATGGTGCTGACCATCTACCACCTACAACGGCAGAAATCGCCCGTCTCCTTTCTCTCTGAGTTGTGGAGGCAGAGGAAAGAAAACAAAATTCTAAATTCATTTATATCTAAATGAATCCCATGTCTGCGATGGGAGATATTTTCAAGTCCATCTCTGCCTGATTTAGAAGGAAGAAACAACTCTGTGTCTTCCACCTCCCCAGGCAGCTGTTCAGCAGGCTGCCAACGCAGTCTGGAACAAGATTTCCTCCGTCTCCCCAGTTCAGGTTGTCCCAGCAAGTGTAAGAATTAAATATTAATTGAACCAGAGAGACCTGTGAGAGAGAGACAAAGCATAAGCAATGCTACCTGGAACAGCTTCACGAGGAAAGGTGGAGGGAGGGCTCGCAGGGGCGGGCGACGGCCTGCCCGCAGGAGCAGACCTGGGACCGCATCCCAGCCTCTGCAGGCGAGCGCTCCTGAAGCGAGGCGCTGGGCTACGCCCCTGCAAAGATAACATCTGCGGGGGTGAGCAGAGCAAAAGCTTTGCCACCTAGCAGCGGGAAGGAAGAGTGAAATCGTTGTGTCTGGGGAAAATACTTGAAGGCAGGAGGGGATGTTGGTTGCCAGGGTTGCCAGGCTTATCGATAGAGGGTACTGTGAAATGCTGCCTGCTCCCTGCAGGGCCGCCCTGCTTCTGGCCGGGGATGTCTGAAATGGAGGGCCCTCCACAGCGAGCCGCCGCGGCTGTACAACTGCCAGGTACTTTGGCAAAGCCTTTTATGACTGGAAGTTAAGAAAAGAGAGGGGGGGGGGGAAAGCACCTTGATCTGACTGAAACATTAAAGTATGGTGAAAATATGGAAGTCCAAGAGTGATAAAAGTGATCAGCACTGGGATAGGGACGTGTTTTTCCTCTAGAAGAAAGTGCCGTTTTTGTGCAAGGGGATTTGGACAGCTCATGAAATTGTACGCTCGTAACTCCAGGCAAGGAAATATTTTGGAGCTCGCAGAGCATCTAGGCAGCAGAATAAAGGCTTGGTTCTGGCAGGGTACACCTTGGATTCAGTGCGCAGGTAATGGAGTCGCTAACCCATGCCGGTCACTTGGGTAAGGAGACAAGCAAGGCAACTGGCTTGTGTTTTAGTGCGCAGTTATTTGGTAATTCGTTCACACTGCTGCATCTCCGGTACGGCATTAACATGGGATGGCTTGCAGGTTTGCATCTAGGGGGGGGAGACAGACTTTTGTTACACCATGAGTTAAAATATACCCTACTATACCTGCCAGGGTGAGGCAGAAAGGGCATTTCGGGGGTGGCCTTGGGTTCATCCAAGATTGTTTTCATCTGGATTGTGGCGGCACTACTACAAAGAGGCTTTGGCACTTGTCGGTTATATCGCAGTGTTTCTATTTGTCAGGGACTTACCCAAGTTTCAGAAAATGAGATCTGAGAGCAACCTGATATCACTATTGTTGCATTTAATATGTGTATTTTGACTGTAAAAGAACAAGCAATAGCATAGCCAGTAGCGCGAAAGCTCATGGGCTCGTAACTACAGGAGCTGCTGCCTTTACCACAGCACTAACAACGGAAAGCGAATTATGTGCACAGAAGGTAAAAATGCAATAAGAAAGTTGATTTTACTTTTGCAGAGTTTGGAGCTACAGCTGAAGAAATTTAGGGGATGTTTGGTTGTACCAACTGTTATTTACGATGGCTGCAAACGAAAGAAATATCCTCTGCATTAATCCCTTCTGGAAATACAAGGCTTTCCTATGCCTTATGTCTTTTTAAAACTTATAATACAAAACAGAGCCCATAGAAAAATATATGGACAAACATAAATATGAAGGGTTTTTCCTTCGATGCATCTATGCAGCATCAGTATCTATAAATTTATATTATAGCTCTACTGCCATCAAGTGATAGAAAGATTTTTTAGTGAAGATATCAAAAAAAAAAAGTCTGTGTAAGTTACAGGAGCTACAGAGCTCTCACACAGAACTGGGACATATTTAATATTCCTCCCTGCCTCTTGCCCATGAATGGTATGTATGGTTACCCATGGCAAACCAAAAAACTCTTCGTGAACTGCAACCCAAGAAAAGGCAAGGCGCCTAATTAAAGTTCCTGTCAAGATTTAATTAGTGTTTGTGGGTAACACAGATGAAAAAAAATCGACATGTATGACCTTTCTTCACTCACGTAACACAGAGGGAGCAATAAGAACAACTGCTGGTGGCTACCAGCAAAGCTGTTACAGCTCAGGAGCTGTCTGTCTGCCATCTTCCTTTCCTTGGCCGCTTGCTGGTGACACTACTCCAAACTATGGGCTGTGTCAGCAGAGTAAAGGGGGGAAAGAAGACGAACTGTCTGATATGGCCTTTCAGTACTTAAAGGGGTTTATAAGAAAGGTGGGGACAGACTTTTTAGTGGGGCCTGTAGCGATAGGACAAGGAGTAATGGTTTGAAACTAAAAAAGGGCAGATTCAAACTAGATATAAGGAAGAAATTTTTTACAATGAGGGTGGTGAAACAGTGGAACGGGTTGCCCAGAGGGGTGGTTCCCATCCTTGGAAACATTCAAGGTCAGGCTGGATGGGGCTCTGAGCAGCCTGATCTAGTTGATGATGTCCCTGCTCATTGCAGGGGGGGTTAGACTAGATGGCCTTATAATCATAGAATCTTTAAGGTTGGACAAGACTTCTAGGATCATGAAGTCCAACTGTCAACTCAACACCACCGTGTCTACTAGACCACGCCCCAAAGTGCCGCGTCTACACGCTTTTTGAACACCTCCAGGGACGGTGACTCCACCACCTCCCTGGGCAGCCTGTTCCAATGCCTGAGCACGCTTCCAGGGAA
Organism: Psophia crepitans; assembly: GCA_013399095.1. Classification (NCBI taxonomy): domain Eukaryota; kingdom Metazoa; phylum Chordata; class Aves; order Gruiformes; family Psophiidae; genus Psophia; species Psophia crepitans. Next base: position 958,256 of record VWZZ01007306.1, on the reverse strand, counting down.
GAAATTTTTCCTAATGTCCAATCTAAACCTCCCCTGGAGCAATTTGAGGCCGTTTCCTTTTGTTCCGTCACTTGTTGCTTGGGAGAAGAGACCAACACCCTCCCCACCACAATATCCTTTCAGGGAGTTGTAGAGAACGATGAGGTCTCCCCTCAGCCTCCAGATTAAAAAAAAAAAAAACAGTTCCCTCAGCCGCTCCTCATCAGACTTGTGATCCAGACCCTTCACCAGCTTCGTTGCCCTTCTCTGGACACGCTCCAGGGCCTCGATGTCTTTCTTGCAGTGAGACCTTGAGGTATCTTCCAACCCAAACGATTGTATGATTCTATGACTTGGTCCAGAATACATTATGCCTAGAGTAGTTCTTTTAAAAACTGCAGGACATCATGATGAAACTTAAGGAATTACATCTGCGGGGGTTTTCTAGCATGGTGCTACAGAATTTGGTGTATTCTCTTGAGAGAGACACCACAGACAAAAGCCAACCCTCTGGGACCTTCCCACAAAGATGGTGTCTGTGCTGCAGTCCTTCTCTGCACTTTACTGCCTGGCCCACCTTCCCTTCAGTGGCTCCAAAAAAGCTGCCACCAGAACTACCTGACATGGATTGTCCAAGCTTCACAATGATTTTGGCATCTGCCAGTGGCAGGGAAGGGAAGTTGCTAACTCCTCACACCACCTCACTCACACACAGGGGAAAAAAAACCAGTTTTCATGGGGCACCAAAAGGCATCTTTGTCTTAGAAGTGTCCCGTTTCCTCTTAAACCAGATTAACAGCAGATCTTCAGCCAATGTTTTGCTGGGCCTTTTGCTATTGTAAATCTGTAGGATCCTAACTGGAAATACTATAGTCTCATGCAAAGGAGGCTGGGGCGTTAAACTGATGGTGACTCCACTGATCTCAGAGAAGCTGTGGGAGAATGAGCTGGGACCGAGCAGTTGCTTGTGATTAGATTAATAGACTTGCTCTCCGTGACAGCAATAGTTCATGTCTGGCACATCTGATTGGGATTAAAAACTGTAAAGTCAGTTCTGCCTCTTGCACCCTTCTGCAAGAGAGCTTTGCAGGACTGAGTCTCTTTGTTGCACACACCATCCAAAACACATGTTCACTCAACAGCTCTGCTTTGTCCTGTTTCTGGAAACCATAGGAAATATCTCCGCTCAACACAAACACAATACAAATCAGAGACTCCGTGAAGCGGAGTACCCCAAAACAGCCTTTGTACAGATGTGACCCAAGCTCAAATAGGACATAAAATGAGATGTATTTTACAAGCTTTTTCTGTTTAGTTGCGAAGCCATTGTGTACCGTTAAAAAATGAGTTTGGCACAGGTTACATTGTGTGGAAGGGACACACAATCTCAAGGAGACACAAAAAATACATGGGTTCAGAGTTCAGTTCCTAAATGGTCAGGATTAGCTTATTTCTTTGTAAGGCATTTTGCATTCCTGTGGAATGAAAAACACCATACAAAAGCACAGAGCCTGGACAGTCATTCAGACCCGACGGCAGAAATAAAGCAGAGGAAGCTCTAATGGCTCAGAGTCCTTTAGGTGATTAATGGCAAAACCAGCATTTGCCATCCAGTAGAATCCAGTAGGCTCCTGAATCCACAGCTGATTTGACAAGACCTGAGTTAACCACTTTGGGAGACATAAAGAAGAAAAAAAAGTTCTAATAAAGCAGAAGGACCAATAATGGACTCAGGATATTCATTCCAATTGCCCTGATTTTTGTTTGGAGCATCATCCAAAGAGACATTTCTGAACAAAGGCAGCTGAATACCAGGTCTGCCCGTCATGTCTCAATCAAAACAGACGGAGAAGGGAAACGATGTGAACAAAAGATAAAAAAGAAGAATGGAGACAGCATAAAGCAGCAAACAAGACTGTTATTTCACACTTCCCCCCCGCCCCTTGTTTTTATTTATTTTCTGTGGGCTCCTGTCACAAAGCAGAAGTATGCTTCATGAGCTGGGCAATGCTATACGCCTGAGTGAAGTGGCAAGGGGGAAGGTGTATTCAAACACTTGGAGACCTATCTTTCATTTTTATGTATGTAAGCAGACATACACAGATACTATGAACATGTAAAAATCTACACACTTATTTGTACATAAAAATCAAAGAAAGGTCTGAATAGGAAATATATATATACACACATATATATATATCAATTTTAAATAATTTACTTTTAAGTCAGTGACTTCCAAAAAGCCACCTCCATGCCAGCCATGTAGCCTTTCCTTTGGAGTGCAGCAAGTTAGACAGGAGAGTAAAAGTTCAATTAAGAGCCTGGCTGCCTGCGACTGATAATGGTTTTGACATTTGCAGCGTCTCCTGACAACAATGCCCGAGCAAAGCGGGGAAAAGGAAATCAAAGAACGAGTTCTTTGCAGATGTCAATGAAAGGTTTTGTACATCTAAGATTTTGCACTCATGGCCTCAGGAACAACCCTTCCCACCACACAAGATTGTGCCAAACGTTTTAGCCTTCCAAGGAGCTGCGTTGCCCTTTCCGAATAAAATCGGCAGCTTTGAGGGAGCCTACCTGGAAGGTGTTAAATAAAGAGAAATGGTTATTTTACTCGAGCAAGTGCCCTGATCGCCACCACTGCCACAAACAGGGAGGTAACTGTGAGGGGAGGAAGGAAACGGTTGGCTGACTGCCAGCCTAAGCTTTGCTTTGATCCTGTCAATTAAAGTAGCATCCTTCTAATCTGAAGAAGATCCAGAAGGTAAATTCCCACCAGGCCAGGCTGAGGCTCCCAGCGCGCTGTGCATAAAACCTCTCTCAACCCAAGCTCTTGACTGAGGCAGAGAGTGCCGTTTGCTCTCTTCAGTGAGGTTACGGCTGTATTTTCCGGCATGCTTAAGATCAAATAAAGTTCAGTGGCACTGCCTGCCTGGGATAAAACCAGTGCTGCCTCTCTGAATCTGGCTGCCCTATTGCTTTTGCAAATGCCTTGATTGAAAATGTGCATATTTGCCAGAGAACGTCCAAGCCTCAGCCACTGGCCTTTTAGAAAAACTGAATTTTTAGTGCCTCCTTTGCACATCTGTACAAAGAGTTGACATGAAACGCATTTCTTATTTGCACTGATAACTTTAGGGAGAACAGAAAAGGAAGCTTAATTTTAAAACTCAGCTTAATGGATCAGAAGCAACCAGCTCCTTCCCTATTCAGACTCCTGAGCGAACATGAACTGATTACTCCAGCTGATAGCCTCTGAGGTAGGCACAGAGCATCAACATGCAGGAGACTGCACAGGAAGAGTGATCAAATGACCTGCTAAAGCACAGAAAGGTGTCTTATTGCATCACGTCAGTGGGTCAGCTAGTTTAACGTGACCACTGTAATAGGATCAAGCCCAGGTCACTTTAGAGGTAAGTACAAGCACGTGCACTGAGACGTGTGCCGTTCCCTGGGGATGTCTCACCTTCTTGACAATAACTAGAGGTGCAATCAACACATCTATACGTCCCTCCAGTGCCTTGGGCAATGAACTGCTCATCGCCTGTCATGCACTTCTGCTCACAAGAGCCCCGCGGGGGTGGAAATCTCACCCCTTTCCACAACAGGCAGCAGAAGCAGAGAAGAAACCTAAGAGATCTGTAACAGCTACTGTTCTCCCAAGAGGTGTTTCAGCAGGGTGACTATCCTCACATTGTAGTTCATACATCCAGGCAGCAGGGTTTATACTGCCTTTGAAACTTTACGAGAGTTCCTGGCTTCTAACGTGATGTTTCCCTCGAGTGTGCTGTGGCTGATGAGCAAGGAGAGGAGACCTGCTGCTGCAACATGTCAGAGAGACGTGCCGTTAGCTTGAGCTTCAGGCTGGTGGTTTTGGAAGCAAAGAGCCAGGCTTCCAGTCTCAGATGCAGAGAACATGATTATCTTGCTGTTTATAGCTCATTAATTTCTTACTCTAGGCCTGTATGGAGGGTACTTTTCCACGTCTGTCTTTCATATGACATCTTACAACTTGACACAATAGAGCAATTTCAGAAAGAGAAAGCAGAACCAAAAGTCAGGTCTTTTTTAGGGAGTGGCTGGATTTTGCATCAACAAAACATGAGTTTATCTGTATGCACACGCAATACACGCATGAACCCACACATATCTATCACTCATGCATCGATGTGCTTTAGTACCTGTTCTGAAACTAAGAATTCGGCCAAATGTCTTCTCAGCACTCAGCTGCAGTAATTCAAATTACTAACACAGAGGAGAAAGGAGGGTTTTGAACAAAACCCCAGCTCATACAGCTGACAGAGCCGTGTTGTTTTGACCTCTCCTATTTGCTTCCCAGTCTCTGTCAATCTGAGGCTGTCTAGAAAATACTTGAGGAGGATGTAGAGAGAGTGAAAATGGGAGTCCTTAAACATGTAAGCATGGTAATTCCTCTGCTGTCATTAGAAAAGTTTTATTCGGGAGTATTATGGAGGGTGTCTAGTAGGATGAAGTGTTCCCCTTTGCCTTTGTGAAGAGGAGCTCTGCTCCTAAGGGCTGCTAAAAGGACAAACAAGACCTTGAATATTTAACACCAGCACTACCCATGCTGATAGGATCTTATTTTCTCTATATTTTTTTTTTCAAACCACTCATTTTCTCCTGCAAATGAAATACATAATATCCACAACACTCACTGTCACAGACAGATACATGAAGCAGTTAGACAAGTTCCATGTTGGAAAGGAAACATGCTCAAGCCAAGATGGGCAGTCCAGCTTGTTATGCAAGCAGAGACACAACACCAACCTGTTCAAAACCTGCCTCCACACTGCCTTCTCAAAAGAAAAAAAAATAAAAAATTAAAAAAAAGGCAATTTGAGTAGGACGAAGGTGCTATGTTTGTGGGTCTGACTGTATATGTTTATTTTTATTTCACTTGTCATGTACTGTTTCTAAAGTAAAAATTCACATCTTGTGTAACAGCAGGTGGAATTTCTATTTTACCACAACGGTGGCTCAACAGAGAAAAGAGAGCTAAAAAGAATCCAGCTTGAAGTTTTGCAGAAGAACAATTCAAGAAGCAAACAGAGAGGGAAGACTGATGTCTTCTGGTATTCAAGCAGAGAGAAGCTCTTTCAAGAATAAGGTAAGGGATCAGAGCATGAGGATGACTCCTTTGGGCCTGCATCCCAGCTCCTGTCAGTGGCTAATATGAGTATTTCAAGTGGATACAAGAGCAACTCAACTGTGCTTTTCCCCTTCAATGACCTTGTGGCTTTCTGGTTTACAGAAATGTCTTTTCACAGTCCTCAGCAGATTTTTCTTCAATAACTTTGTCCAATTGTTCTTTGAACCCATCAGAAAGTTTGGTACTCAGGAAGTCCAAAGATCAGACAACGGACTCCATGGTTTAACAAAGTATTTTATGGAGAGACACTACCTATTGCCACCTGATATCTCATTTGCTGTTTCATAGTATTCATATTACAAAAGGCAATGAACAAAGACAAGAGAGGGCATCCAAAGATGGTTAGGAAAGACGTCTGCAAAGAACAAGATGATTAGAAGAGGAAGAGATGACTGTAGAGCTCTAGGAGAAAAACTAGCTGTCAAAGTTACAGTACACTTTCGATATAGATGTACTGGCAGTATAGTGGCGATAGACAGAGGTCTGACTTCTTCCTGTGTGCAGTGCAAGAGAACAGTTACACGTTTGGTTTCCCACAGGTATTGGAGTCAGCATGAAAGACTCTGATACCCAGTGAAAACCACTGAATGCAATGCTGAAGGCAAAGGGAATATGGTATGAGGAGCTTTGTACAAGACTGTTGATAAACAAGGCAAAAAGCGTCCCTGGAGCACGGTGATCACGGAAATCATCATCCCTGTGCAGAGGTGACACAACGTGCTGCACGGAGACAGAGTGCGGAGTCCTGTGCTGCAGCCAACAGAAGGGCATGTCCCATCCCTCCCTCTTGGGCACTGCACCCACAGCCCAGAGGCTGCCCTGGGCGTTACCTCCGTGGCTGCAAAGCACAGAGGCTTTACTGCACGGCCGAGTGGAGATGGAGGAGCAGCTAACGCGGATCAGGTTATGGGCTTCTTATGTCTATTAATTACACTTTATAAACTACAAAGCATATGACATCACATACTGGTAAAACTATGTCCCACAACTGTGTTCATTAAATACTGAAAGATATGTCATCCTTGTGAATGTTATCGCTCTGATTAGCTTAAGGTGACTCTTACGATATAGAAGATGAGATTTTACACGGGAGCCTTCATGGACCTTTCCAGAGTTGCTGTCGTGTTCACATACCTCCTATAGTTAGACCACAGTGACATCAGGTCTATTCTCGACTCTAATATTGAAGTACTGAAAAGGATGTGTTTCAAAAGGTTTCATATTCTTCTGGGAACTGGATAAACAAATATGCTTACTTGTTACAGCAAATACCATATACATATTGGGATGTTCATCTTGCACAAGATAATAGCAAAATGACAAAGCAGGATGAGATTTTTTTGCAACTGTATCTGTCCTGGGGAATTACAAGGAAAGGGGGAAAGAAGAAAGTTTAGTTTTCTTCAAGTTTAGCTTAGTAGCAAAAATGAAATTCCATGGACAACATCAAAGATCCCTTTGAGACAGCTGCAAGGAAACTGCAGCTAGCTTCAGATTTCTTGGGACAAATGTGTAGATTTTCAAAAAATGACACATGATTTATTTCTATCAGAGAAATATCATCAGGAAGAAATAATGGGGGCCAAGGCTTTGTCAGATTATGTCTTATCACTAGTCCATCAAGGTAGGAATTTGCCTCCAGAAGTGATCAGCACCTGATGTTACANCAAAAAAAAAAAAAAAAAAAGGAGAAAAAAAAGAAACTCACCATGCATCTGGCAATGGTGAAAAGCCATCACTGGGAGGAAAGCTACACAGGGGTGTGCAGACTCTGTCATGCCTGACAGAAAGAAAAAAATCAGAAATTCAGTTCAGGTCTCATTTGCTGAGGTGGGAGACGGGTGTTGAACACAGGGGTTTTGTTCAGCTGGTTTGAAAACCGTTAGGTCAAACTGGTAGGACCTGAGGCTCTCCCTGCTGCACTGCCTGAGTCCCTTTCCTGTGAACGCAGCACCACATCACACTGTGATGCGGGGAAGGGCTTCCGCAGCTTTCTGATGAAGCAGCTCACTAAAGTATCACTGATTTCTCTTGTAGCACACATAGTTGGAAAGAAACATCCACCGGCCTCCATCACCAGCTAGTGTGACCGTGAACCAAACTCCTGTTATGCTGCTGTGCTTGGTTGCCCAAAACCAGACCCAAATTTCTACATTTCCTGGAGTCTCAGTTAGTTTCAGGATGTCTGACTTGCACCCCCTTTGGCCCACAGCTCTGGAAAGCTGGATCCCCCTTTCAAACTTGAGTCCAATTACTGGAAGGTCAGCATGAGCCTAAAGCTACAGAGAGTATCTTTGAGTGACTCCAGAGATAGGCAGCTCACAGAGAAATCCAAGATGATCCAACAAACATTATTTGGCACACAAAGTAAAGCACCACTGTAATTTTTGTAACTGAGGTTGGAAGGATATTGACATCTCCTATTACTCCTAAATAATCATTTTGTACAAGGCCAGATGAGACCCTGCCTCAGAAATGAGGGACGAGGGGCAGGAGGATAGAAAAAGAGCATGTGGCCATGTAGGCCCTGACCCAGAACATAACCATTGTACCAGAAAGAGATAATAGGGGATATAATCACCTTATTTGTCTCTCTTCATCTAAGCCGACTACTTTTTAACTTGCCAAGTGTTCTCAAACATTTGTCAACATGAAAAGCACCGATTCACTGGACGGGTTTTACAAAGCCAGTTAGTGATTTTCTGCAGATTTCCTCCTGGGCTCATGTCCACACACAGGAATGCTCAAGGAAAAGACAGGTATAGACATAAAGGGGAAAGTGAGAAGAGCAAATGTTGAAAGTCTCTATCGCAGTAAACTGTGCACAATGGAAAACTTCCCCCTAGAAAACATCTCTGCATCATTTTGAATGAGGAGCAAAATAATTTTAAAAAACCGAACAAGCAAAATCTGTTTACAAATAAATGCAGAAAACCTGAGACAAAATCCTGCAAATAACTTTTCAAGGTTGGTTGAAGTTGCTAATGGCTACATTTGTCCAACCTTTAAAAATTTTACTCAAGCATCATTCATATTAGATGACCTCTTGCAGTGAGCATGCAGAAAACTCCTGAAATCCTTGTCAAGTCACTTCCATCCACCTCTGGTATTAACCGTTTGAGGCATTTCCACTTCCCTGCTCTGCTTCCCGCCACCTTTGAGAAATTGTTTTGATACATCTTCCTTTTCCTCAGAAATTATTTCACAGCAAAGGAAATAAAAAATGACAACAAACGCCATAACTTAGTACCCTTTAAAACACACTCTTCCAACTGCAGTAACAACCTCATTCTTGGGCATTTTTTATGAAACCGATGACCAGCTGCCTTAATGCCCTGCAGCCTTGCTTCCAGCCATCAGCTCTCCCAACCACTCATTAATCCCTGGGGGAAAAAGAAAAAAAAAAGCCCTGGGCCTTGGCATTACTGCTTTACTATAAAAAAAAATTGTTAGCATAACACTTTACAGTGTCACTCACAGGATATAACTTACAGATCACTCGTCTGGTTTCTTCATAATGTCATGGAAATGTTAGCCGGAGGAGCTCTCTGGAGATCTCCAGTCCAATTTCATGCTCAAAGCAAGGCCATTGTCAGCACAGATCTGTTCAGCCATGGTTTCATGTAGCAGAGCCTTGAAACCCTCTCAGACAGATTTCACTGCAACTCTGGGCACCTTCCCAGGGCTGAGGCTCCTGCCTGGTAACGAAAGGTTTACTCTAAACCCAGCCTGAGCCTCCTAACCCACACTTTGTGCCCCTGCTACTCCTCTGCCCTTGCTGAGAAAAACCTCATCTCTCTCATCTTTGCAGGTCCCCTTCAAGGAGCTGCAGGCTGCTTTACCAACCCCAACAAGCCCAGCTCCCTCAGCCACCCCTGCAGCACACCTGCTCCAGCACTGCCTGGATGATGGCCCTTCGCCGGATCCTCTCCATGTTGCTCTCCATCTGTGGACACAGTTTTCCAGGTGCAGCCTCAGCAGCACCACCCATGGCAAATAAGTTTCCCTGGACATAACTTATCACACTGAGAGACCATTTCAGGATCATATTGTACCTGGCATCCCCTGTTAGCCCCAGGTCCTCTCCAGTGGGGCTGCACTTCAGGCAGTCTGCTCCCAGCTGGTTTCTCTAACCCAAGCACAGAACTTCACACTTCTCCTTGCCAAATCTCATGGTCTTCTCTTAGCCCCATCTTTAAATTAATCCAGGTCCCCTGGGTGGCTGCTCTGTCATTTGTCACACCAGGTTCTCCCCCTAGTTTAGTACCATCCACAAATTACTTTTTTTTATGCTGCTCGTTTTGGTAACACAGCTAGAGTGAAGAGATCATTTAAATGTCACCCCTGGTGTGTTTGCTGGTGGTAGATAGTTTGTGTAAATTAGAGTCTCCTGCTCTCCTAGATGTGCTGCCTGCAGACCCTGTCCTGCAGCTGAATTAGCTCTGCCTTAATAGATTTTCCCCGCGTACTGCAGTGCTGCAATATAAAGCCTCATTTCATAGTGACTCCTGAAATGAAACTATCTTAGCACCCAGCAGTCTGAATCAGCTGTGGGACTGAGATACTCTGCAAGCTTTCAGAGCCAAAAAACCTCTTTTGCACTGGCACAGAGCAGCCATGGGTTTGTCCCATGGAGATGTTTCTCCTGGAAGTAAGTATACCTCTTAGTGCAAGGATTTACTAAAGTTTACCTTTTTGTCTCCTTTGCCTGCAAACAACAAAAGTTTCCCTGCTTTCTTTCCTTTCCTCTTGCAGAATGAGCTTTGTTTTTCACCAATATATGGGACCAATTCTTCTATCTTTTCCTTCCCACCTACCATGTCTCTTTGTCAAAGAAATGGCCTCCCTTCCGGGCATAGATCACTGACCTGAAGAAGCTGCTGCTACACTAGAAACGTGAAAATTATAATACTGCCCTTTCCTTTGTCTCATGAAGTCTCCTTCCTCTCCTTCCCTTTCTGCCCCTGAAAATTCATCTCTAAGTAGCTTAAAGGAAGAGCTGTTCCTAATGCAGTTCCAGCAGAGTACGCTCTCTAAAAAAAATCAGAAATAGGTTCAAAAAGCATCACTGCTATGTTGAAAGAACTGCCAAAATGATGTGAATGATACATAAAAGATAAAACATCTAACAAAATCCTCCAGTGCTCCAGCAAATGCTTCAAAGAGAAGGCATCAATGTCCAATCACCTGCCCACAGGGTGTAGTGGTTGAATACTGTACGCTGGAGAGCAGGGAAACATCAATTCTTTGGCCACCCAAGGCTCCACGCTGGTGCTAGTTGCGATGGGCTCACTGTGGTAAGTGGCACAATCACTGGCTTCACCCTACTCCCCCGTGATCACTATGGGACCACTAATGGCAACCGTGAGACCAGGTACGGTGGCATGTCTCCTCAGAACGATGTGCCCAGGGAAGTAGGTAAAAGCCGATGTATCCCGTCTTTACTCCAGCACCTGCCCAAGTTCACACCATTTTCTATCTGAAGAACCATTTTATTTCTGATCTTCACCAGAACACTGCTGCCCTAAACTTTGTTGCCTAAAAGACAAGATGAAACCTCTCCTTATTTCAAACCAAGTTATAGATTAATATTTTTTTACCACCACTCTCAATCAGTGCTGTCTGTCTGGGATATCTCCCTTCTCATTGTCCTCTCCTTATACCCCATTGCTCAAAGCACTTTCATATGGGCTTTTTTTCAGTTCCGTTTCCCAGCTCTCTTCCATACTGCAGGGTGGAACCAGGGATGGCCACAGAGCCAGCGAAAAACCTAGCTGCATGAGTCCAAAGCAAACCCTCATTTGACCATTTTACTGGAGTTTCACATCTAATGGGAGTTTCCCTGTTGCCTACTTGCATACTGAGGCAGATGCTTCTCAAGTGGACTTCTAATGTTTCTCCCTGTCCTCCTTCCTACAAATCTAGCAGGATTTGTATTCCAGAATTTAATACATTATGGGTTTGCAAACAATGATTAAAATAATCCACTTCTCTACCTTTCTTAGTTCAACATGACCATCACTTCCTAACCACAAACTGAGTGAGTCAGAGGGCCTGTGATCTGAGCTCTGTGCAGACCTGAACCCTCTGCTGACATTTCAGAATGTCAGTGAATAACAGCAAGTTTTGTAAACTCTGCTTTTCTTTCAAGGCAATTACTGTATTTAGCCTTTTTGGGTCCATCCCAGCCAGAGAATAAAAATGGGGCCAAGTGAGGCAGGTGATTTGTTTTATGTATGTCCATGTGTCTCACTGACATGCTTGAAGTCAGGCACGTGCATAAAGCTTGGTGAACTGGGACCATTAACCTCAAAGTTGTTTCTCTGACTGCCCCAGTTTTCCTTGCCACAGATCTGGCATGTATGCCGTTCTCATCTCCGTTTTATCTCTGATCATCAAACTTTTGTAAAGAAAGGTCAGTGACATTTTGTAATGTTTCCAAACGATAACATCTCAGACCTCGTCAAGCTTGCATTAAAATGCTCTTTTAATCACAAACAGGCTATGTGCCCACTGCCTTTGAGTAAATCTAGGAGCCGACGTGAACTATTTCTATTGACAGCTATAAAAATGAGCTGAGGCCAAAATCTTTCACATTTCTGCCTTTGTCCTCCCTCGGAATTACTGATTGAATGTCCCCTATTTTGAGCGAAAGCTGAAATATGGATTTTCTTTTCATCACCACCACTTGCACAGCTGCATCAGTCATTAAGCTGTCCTAAAGATCTGTTACCCAGGAACTAGATGCCAGGTATATATCGTATCCTGAGGTGAGTTGTGGCAAGGCATAAATTGATCATGTGGTTCATGCCTTTGAAACCCAAATGAAAGAACATCAATTGTCATCAACTCCGAGAATATAAATAGAGAAGACCAAATCAATTCTGGCCTAAATGTGTTGTGGAATNAAAAAAAAAAAAAAAAGCCAAACAAACAAATCACAGGTTAGTCTGGTCTGAGACAGAAAATTATACTTTTGAATGTGAGACATAAAATGGAGAGAAACTTCTTCAGTCAGCCAGTCCCTTCCCCAAACTTTTTAGGCAACTGCGTGCTAGAACTACAACCCCAAATGCATTAAGCTCCATATTAAACTGGTTTTACTCCTATTGTCTCTACTGAAGTCATTCCAGGTCTACAACCACCCACAAGTAACTTACTTCAAACCTCCAGGCAAAATGTAGTAGCCATGGCCCTTTTAAAGTTATCTGCAATTCTGTCAGAATAGGTGTTTATCTTAAACGTCTTCTGTTAAAGCTCCTGATACAGTGACAAAGTCTGGTTGACATCATCGTTTCAGTATAGTCCCATTCCCCTTAAATTACAGTCTTCTAGGTTAAATAAGCAAAGCTATTACTTTTTTGTTTGTTTAACTAAGGTACATTCTCCATCATCTATTCCAAGTTTAAGTTCTTCCTTCTTGAATGTGTGTGACTAGGATTGTATGTCATCATTTTAAGAGATCTTACAGCACCATACAATTCCCAGTTTCTGCTGGAAGTACCTTCTGTGAGATACCCTCAAATCCCATTTTCTTTTCTCACCGTTATCTTGAAGTCCCATAAGATCACCAAATACAACCAGGTCTTCCTTCTTCTCCAGTGGCGGTTTCCAAGCCTACAGCAGGAAATCTTGTTACGCATTCCTGAGTGAATGATGCTGCATTTTGTAGCAATGTATTTCGTTCAACCGCTGTTGCTCCACTCCTTGCCGTCACCCTCCCTCGCGTTACCTTGTCCTCCTTGCTCAATGTCCTCAGCAAGTTTCACACCACTGTCTCACTTTGTATGTGAGGGATAGCTATTTAAAGTTAAATACCCTTGATCTAAAGATGTGCCTTTGTAGAGCTCCAGTAGTAATGTCCTTCCTGCTCGATAGTTCCGTTCTCAACCAAACACACTGCTCTTCCGTTTCTACGCAGTTCCTTATCTCCTACATGATTTCTGTGCTAAACCCCAATTGCCCCACGTGGTAGTTACAAATATTCATTGAAGTCTAGACGCATTAAAAATGTTACCATTCCTGTGTTTAAAAAAAAAAACAAACCTATCAAAGAAGATAAAGTATATATCAGTGAATTATATGTAATAAATCCCTGCTTTCATTTTGTTCTGTTTATGTTTTTAATTATTCTATCCCTCTGAAAAAATTTAAGTCTTCTTTACAGCCACACTACAAATTCTGTACATGCTCAGGCCTATTTTTTTTTCTTTTTAATATGTAAGTTTTGTTATTTGACAAGGGGCTTTACCTTTCTTCAGCTTACACTAGACCCAGAAGTTCATTCGCGAGTTTTGTCTGAATTCTGGGATGGGGACTAATTCTAGGATGGGGACTAATTAGTCTCCTAATTCTTTTTATCCTTCAGACCTGGACTTCACACCTGATTAATGTGCTACATAAAAGAGAAGTATCATATGTGTGTTATTTGTTATAAAAACATGAAAACTCACGCTATTTACACAACGTCTATAACATGGGTCTTACAGTATGAAGGTTAGAGCAGTGTTCAGTTCTCTAATTACTTCAAACACAGGTATCTGAGATGCTCTAGGGTACCATAGAGAGCACAGAACTGGCAGATACAACACAGGACCTACAGGAGACCTTGGTTCTTCTGGAACAGTTGCTGCAGGGCACATGGGGTACCCTAAAACATGTATAATTGTGGCATACCCAACTGCAACTCACCCTTAATCTACTGATTTGGTGAGGTGAAATGGAGATTGTAGCTGATAACAAGACTTCATTGTATTAGTTTGGCTTAGAAATAGGGTTGGTGTTTCCTTGCGGTGAGATTAACAGGGCAAGGTGATGTCATCGTGTTTACAAAGGATATCTTTGGAGAAGGCAGGCTTCAAGCTAGCTTTGGGCAATCTGGCCCTATGCTAACTTCTTCTAAGCTTAAAAATTGCGATCTCCCTGGTTGCGGCTTTTTACCTATGCTGGGGAAAGAAAATCATTGTCTGAATACTCATGATATTGGTTGATATTAAGAAAGGACTTCAGAGGTCCAGCTGTTCCCTCAGCCAGAATGAAATCTCCTGGCATGCATAGCTGGCCAAAAATAATCAGGTTTTCTTGCTTTCTGATACTGCCCAACATTACCAGCAGAGCTCAGGGATCAGAGCTCACCAATGAGCTCTGGACATTGATGTCTAGGAGAAAACTCTGCCCTCGGTTGTACCATCCTGGACTTTCAGCGTTGTTTGGTTGCTTGATTTTTTTTCATTTGGATTTTGGCTTTCTCTGGAGCTTTGGGACAGAGAATCAGATGTTCAGTTGGTCATACACAGCATTATGAGCTAGTTTCTTGCCATTGCAGGAGGCTCAGATATTAATTTTATTTCCATTTCTCCCATTCCCTGCTTCTATTTCCCAACAGTTTGGTTGCCCGAGGAGACAAATGCTTGAGTTCAAAATCACCTGGGAGAATCTAAGTAGGATGCAATGACTTGTAATTTGCAGCAAGCCAGATTAGATGATCTAATCACCCCTTCTGGCTCCAAACTCTATGAAACCATATGAAAATGATAGAAAAAGGTCTTGCCTGTATGACCATGAACAAAAAGAAATGCTTCTCGTTCAATTGCAGGTAATGATTTTGACATGGTCTCTGAACTCTTGGCCTTGCAGATGCCAGAAGCTTAACAACTTGAGGAAGTTTTGATCTCTGATTCGAGCTTTTATCTGTGGAGGTGGGAGGGAGGGAGGCATTAAGTTCAAAAATTGCCAGAAAAGGGCTGCTTGAATCAGCAACTTTCAGCTCTTCCACTGTGATTGTAATTGATTTCAAGTCACGGCTTAACAGGGGAAAAAACACTACATCATGACCAAACTGCCACCTGACCTTGGACTTTGCATGAAGTTAGGAGAAATGTTGCCTCCAGGTTTTCTATTACTGGGCTCTTCAATGGAGGAAAAATCATATAAGAAACCACTTGGTTTAATAACAGCTGTGCAGCAAGAAGAGATTATTACTTGCAGCAGATACTACAAATGTGCTATCTCAACAGTACATGTAAAAATAAATTAAATGGTAACATAATTGCTCTAGTTTTTCCATTATTTCCATTAATTTTGCTTTCATGTTCACTGATGCCATTGTCATGCTGTAGCATTGTGCTTTGAACGTGTTCCTGCCCTGCTTCAGGAGGTCTGCTGGGGTAATGTCTCTGGCATAGAAGTCAAAACTCTCTAAATTAATTGCTCCTTTCATCCCTTAGTTAGAACTATGCTAATTTGCTTCAAGATCATTATTATATAAAAAGCCACACCTTTAGCTCCACATTGCTCTTGTATGTTGATGTGGGAGATGGAAATGGTAAGAGCACCAGTACAGGGGATGCATCATGGGTAGCGATGAGACCATCTTACTAGATGGCATCATTTCCTAGGGCTTTAAGCAACAAGATTTTCTGGTAATTCCACAAATGCCTCCACAATTCCCCCTTTTTTAATGGTAACCTAGACAAACAGTTAATAAACCTCAGCAATGGAAAGTTTTTCCTCAGCTGACCTATGTCACTGGGTGCTATAGGAAATTTCTGCCTAAAGAGAAATAAAAATAATCAAAGCCACATGCAGGATATGACATTGAGTCATCCTTTAGGTAGTTGATTTCCATAAATAATGCATAATAAAGGAAGAAAAGACTTAATAGTAGATTTTCAAAGCTCATGTTCAGTTCTGTCCAAGGATGTCATTGTTAGGTGGCCATGAAGGTTTTTTTTCAATACTTTTCTCTCTTTTTCATTTGTTTTGAAGCTGAAATAGTTATTTTAAGGTCAGACTCACCTGTAAAGTTGAAATGTGGAAGGTCAAACATAGAGGAGGGTATTCAGTTCAGGAAGTAAAGCTGCCTGTTTAGAAATTAAAGCCCAAACATACTTTAAAGGCAAATGACTTTTTGAGACAAAATACAATTTAGTCTTTACTTATTTTGATATTTCTTTACAGTTGCCATGAGAGTATTTTAATAACCTCTGCAGAGTTTAAAATGCAGGTAATTGCTTTAAGTAATTCTAGTGCTATTAAAGATAACAAACCTCTTGTGTGAAATACTTTGCTAAGCAATGATCAGGAGAAAAGGGGTAAAGATCTTTTTAGTGCAAATTTGAGTTCTTTTTATAGATGAGATGAAGTGAGACTATAATTACATTATCTATAAAATAAAAGGTGTGCAGATATTCAAACCCCTACCATCTCAATCTTGCATTGACTCATGCAGAAAGCATATCAGAATATTAACTAGTTCAGCTTCTACCGTTCAGCAGCCTGTATGTGATCTCTGCACCCAACTCCAGGTCGCACTGATAATGTTTAGATCGCAATGTTATTCATCACAGCACGTTTATAACACCTGAAACTGAATTCCTCCCAAATTGCTTGGAAGATATTCGGAGGCACAAGTAAGTATAAATCTTGCCCAGCTTGCTTTCATTTCTTTGCCTGACCTTCATGATTATGGCTACAAAATAATTTCCTTCTTTTTGGTTCTACCTCATGAAAAATGTGTCAGGAAAGTTGAGACTTTGAAAAAGTAAGTCACACAAAAGCCTGAAGTTCCCAAGTGAGCCATAATATAAGTCACTATATTCTGCTAACGAGTTATGAATACTTACTTGCTGAATAAACAAAAAGAACTTGCATGGTTTGTCTCTTTCAGGCTTTTAAGGGATGCAGGTAACATAGGCTCAGAATAATCTCACAAATTTTTAACAAGCTAAAAGTTAAACATGCTAACTGGATATGTAACCTAGAGGACAATCCACACCATAATAAACCAGATGCAATAGACTGTTCTGCAGAGGTGTTGCTCTGTCCCCATCACTGAGGGGGATGCAGCTTGCTTTCAAGAACATATTTCCACCAAGATGTTAAATTAAATGTTAGAAGATGTTATTGCAGACTGACACACCATCATTTCACCAGGGTTGCACAGCACTGTCCAAACCTCTTGCTACTCCCTGCCGTCATGGCATCCTTGTAATCTGTGCCTGAGGCCCCAGTAAGTAGCTCTGCTTTCCCATAACCAAATCCCGGTTTAAACAGATACAGGATTTTTTAGGACTTTAGCTTTAAAACGTGATGGAAACTGGAGGTCACTTTTTCTCCCTTTCCTTGTTGTATGTATTCTTCAGCTCCGGGAACTGCTGGCCCTAAATTCAGAAGGGAACTTCTAGTGCTACCCTGCTCCAAGGAATATGTGAAACAATGTGGGTGAGAGTTGCCAAAGTAGCTTGGAAAAGGAAAAGAGAAAAAACCCCATCAGTTTAGCTAGAAAACACATCAGACTGGTGTGACTGTTAAACCTCTGCTACCATCAGGGACATGCTTTAGTGTCCCAGCCCAGTCCTGGCCCAGCTAGTCTACAATACTCATTTCTTGCCAAACCAAAAGGTTAGAGAAAGCTTCTTCCACTTTTTTCATTATGGCCATGAAGGTTGTGCTAAACCAGACCAGAAAAACCTTTCAAAACTTGCTGCTCACAGCTTACAATAGGAATTTACTGATTTTCCTCTCTTTGCCTTTTTCCCCTCTTTGCCTTTTTCCCTTTTTTTATTTTTTCACCCCTCTGGACAATGTTTCAAGGCAGAAGCAGCTCTCTTCCAAAGAGCCCAAAGGAAAAAAAAACCAAACCTGTTTCCCATTCTTAACTAGCAACATTGATTTTTTTAGCCATTAGCTTCTGTTAGCTGAATGTTAATGAGCCTGCACGATATAAGTAATGATGAAGGATGCTTTCCAGGTGCACTTGGATAGCCAAGCGTTATTTCTTTCCATAGGCTAGTTGTAACGGCTCCTACCTACAGGGAGCCGCCATGTGGCACATAGCCACCCATTACTGTGCTGTCCTTTCACCGACACCCTATGTATGGGGTAATCTCGGTTCACAGAACTAATGCCTAATCACTGTGATTTGGGGAACTCCCCTTCCTCTTCTTAATTATTTTCTATACAGGAAGAACTGTATTCTTATAGTTTACCCTCCTGATCAGGTTTTGTTGAATTCGATAGCCAAAACACCTTTGGGGTTTTTTGGTTGTTTTGTGGTTTTTGGTGTTATTTTTTTTTCTGTGGTTTGCTTTTAGCTAAAAAGCTTAACCCCTGAATATTTGACTATGCAGGCGTTCCTGACTTAGGCAAGCAGCCACTAGGAAGGTCACAGAGTCATTTGTATTGAATAAGGGGATAAGAAAGATAATCGACATTTTGCAACATATCCCTTCACTTCTCTCTCCAGCAAAATTCTCAGCCCTAAACAAGAGCTGAATAAAATAAGCAAGTTATGACCCAACAGTTCCTCATTTTGAATATCTGTACATCTGCCAAAGTAAGCAGTCAGTGAAGAATTACTAGGTGCTCTTCCTCCTCTTGTTCACATCTAAAACAGTACACGTGTTGCTGCAGAACAAGCCACCAGTAGATCAAGCTAAGCACCCTTCTAAAGCATTGCTCAGTCTCATGTGAGAATTAATAAGGCTGAGCTGCAAATCATTACCCTAGACAGCAATGAGTGGCAAGTAATCCGACCAAACTCTGCTGGATGGATACTTCCAAATGAAGACATGCTTTCTAAAAGAATAGCTTCCCTTAGAAGAATTTAAGACAAGCTGCTCCTGTCACAAGTGTTTTCCAGGGAGAGAATTGAGTGAGCACTGAGACATAAGACTAAATAGTCTCCAGAAGACAACAGACTTGTTACAGAAATTTGATCCTGAACAGAGAAGCAGCAATGTCTCTGACAAGGACTAATAGAGATGTGCCTAGACCTTCTGCACACGTTCTCCTTGAAGAGATCAAAAAGGCTTTCCAACCCCAAAAGGCTAAGTTTTAACAGAATATAAGCTAGAATAGTTAACTTTTGTCATAGAGAAAGCCTAAAGAGACTAGATTAATCAATATTGAAATAAATGGAACACTGCGATACTTTCCCAATGCTTACCACTCCTTTGCCCAGTGGGTCCTTGCTGGGACTGGCAGGGCTGCAGGCAGATGACAAAGCTCTGGCTGGGCTCTAGATAACTGAATGCGACGTGGAACACTACTAGGTGTGACACAGGAAAGTGCTGAATGTATTCAGTAACAATGCCAGAAACCAATAAAGTTATAGATAGTGCTGTGAGGCATGGCCAATTTAGACAAGTAACTGGACAGGAGCACCAGGGACCTTTTGGGGACCCAAGCCTAGCAAGGCCAGAAGGAGTACCCGGGGAACTACACTTATTAGCAATACTGCGTAAAGCTGAGATTGCCTACATATCAGAAATAGCAAATAACCATATCAGAAATTACAAGTTTGGGTAAGGGCATACCAAAATTGTGACGAATATGAAAAAAGGAACCATGTGTGGGTTGGTTACTTCAGAGGGAATGAGGGTGAAAAGGGGAAAAGTGGGGGGGAAAGAGCAAATCATGCTACCAAGGTTGTTCAGGATCCCTGCAAGCGGCCCTGTTCCTGATCACTGTAGATTGGGGCACGGCAATAAACCTGCTGTTTCCATTGTGCCCACACCTTGCTCGCACAGTCAGGAGGGATTTAGGGTGTCTAACGTAGCATCGATGGGAACCCTAGGAGCTCCCTTCCCGGGAGTGATGGGAGAACATGGGGATGGTGCCACCTAATTCCACCACCCTTTCCTACCTCTTTAACAGGTAAGAGAAAGTACAGGTTTCCTTTGCATAACTTCATCAGATGACAACTTTCATAAAATTGAAATATTTTTACTACTTTTATTTTCCATCATGTCTCTCCTTGCTCAGTCTGCCCACTCTCCTCTTCCCGAAAGGACAAAATGCTTGAGGAAACCTTCTGACACTGGGTATATTGAACATCTACTGCCACATTCCAGGGAGTCAGGTTTTTGAGAGCAGGAGTGACAATGTTTGTGAGGTTTTAGCCACAAGAGGAAGATCTTGTGAAGGAAGACAAGGTGGGAACTGCAAATTTGGAGACCAACAGGATGTCTCACCCAGCACTCCCAGCACACACTCTCACTCTTCACCAAAACAACTTTCTCAGTCTAGCTAAATCATTATGAATAAGAGATTTCTGTTCTCCTCGTTCCTTTTGGACTGAAATAGGTAAAGAGGAGGGCAAAGAGGGAGGGGTTTACTTTCTCAGGTAGCAGAGTTGTGCCCAGATCCAGATGCACGGCTGTGTACTCACAGGGCCATATGCAGTTGTGTTGCTGCTCTGTCCCCAGGCTATCACTTGTGAGCTGCATGGCGATGACCACCCTGGTCTCTCATCTCCAGCTGAGAGGTGAAACACATTGGATCAAAACATGGTGATTTACAGATGTACTAACCTAACCTAAACTGCATAAAGGTGCTTTCCAGGCAAACATGCCTACCTAGAAAGTCAATATCCCATGGATTCAAGAGGTTTGGTTCTACTTTCAAGACATCAGATCATTCCCATTTCTCTCCTCTGGCCTTTCTGGGAAAGGTACTCACAACATTTGTCTATGGAAAAAGGCAAATCATTGAGCAGCTGCACAAAGCTAACTCTGATCGTACAAGGATGTGAATGCAAAGCTATTTCCAAAAGTCTTCACACCCCAACAAGCTGTGCTCCAGTACACTGCATTTTCTTCATTGCAGATATAATATTTTCCCTCCCCTCTTCTGGCCCTGATACACTCCCTGCTTTTTATTAACCAGCACAGCCTCAAGTAAGGCAAAACCAGCAGCGTTTCCAGCTTTATGCCAGCCATGATTTCTCTTACAAGCAGCAACACCACAGTAATTTTGAGATTCCTCCTCCTTCTATGAGTTGACTTTACATAGGGGAAAACAGCAGTGGTAGGATAGAGAACACATCCTACCCAAACGGCTCATGTTTCCAAGTTACAGTTTTCCTTCTTTTTTTTCTTTTTTTTTTTAATTTTCTTCTAATTTTCAACTGAAAAAGGATAACCAAGCTAAGTGGTGCAACACTATGGACAGTGGATAATAACTCTCAGTTTATAGCCACATAAAAGCACTGGTGATTGTCCTCTACTTGCTCTGGAAATAAGACATGGAAACAATAAGGTCTGGAGGAAAGATTGTTAAATACCAATTATTGGGTTTTAATGTCCTCTGAGATTTTAGTTCAGACCTGTCAGTCATCATTGACTTAGGTGCCACTTGAGCAGGCATTCTGGTGTCATTTGCAGGGACATGTGGCTTGATAGGCCTTTTATGAACCACTACACAATGATGTAATTTATAGCATTAGCCTGGCATGCTCAGCATGCAACAGGATACACACAGCAGTAAGGCACAGCACGGAGAGAAGGAAATTAGAAAAGTACAACGCTGCCCAGGCAGACTCCCTGTAAAGTTAGCAGATGAGAAGCTGGGCATGCAAACCACATGAGATCTGCTCCAACAGCTGAGGAAGGCTATCCTCACCTTAGAAGCTCGTTTTAATGCTGATAGGCAAATTAACACCAGGCACTTTCCCTTTGGAAGGCAGAACTTCAGCATTTATGAAAATGCATAAGTTTATCGACATTTACGTTCTTCTACTCTATCCATTAAATCTTTCCACCAAAAGCCATAATGATGATGGCTGTCATTATTATTACTTGTCATCACAGTAGCAGCATTCTGCGAGCACCCAGGAGCCCAGTCAATTGTACTGCAATGTTTAGCCCTAACTTGTATTGATCCTTCAGCTCCAAGTCTCAAATCAAAAGCCATTGCTGAGATTTTAGCTTGTGTGACTCAAAGGCAGAAAAGAGCTGTGAGCTGCGTTAGAGTCACCCTTCTGCAGGGAAGCTGTGAACGGCGGTTTTAGACTCACCGTTCATGGATTGACTTCAGACATCTTCCAGAGTTTACTCTGCCGTTCAAGGCAGAGACTCTGCTTCTCTTAACAGACTCCACTTGAAGATCACCTGAAGCAGACAGAAGATCTCACGGAGATTTCTACTGCACGTGCCAACCGTGCACCAAGTCCAGGCTCCAGGATATGAAGGAAAGACCCAACCAACCTGGAAACTGGCCATCCCATCTTCTCTAGGAGCTTGAGAAGTAAAATGATGCAAGTTTAAACTCCTGAGTCTGAAGAGAAAATGACCACAAATTAACACACTGCTTCTGGACCAAACGCTATTAAACTCTTACGCAGTAGGCAGACATCACTGTCACCTGTTGTCTTTTTAAAGAAAAATATGGCCAGTTTTCTATGCTTAAAAAAAAAAAAAAAAGAAGCCTAGGTGGAAGGTATGAGTTTGTCCAGCAAATCTTCTTCAGAGAGGCAGCTAACCAGTAACTGCAAGTAGACACAAAAGTCAAGGAGATACGCCAGGGCTCAAACCAGACTCGGCCATTTCCCTTTACCTGTCAGCTTGATGGGTGCTTACGGATTATTTTCCCAGTTCATTCTGCACAGAGTGTAGGTGCCAAGTTCAGTCTTCTGAACCCTCTTCATTCTCTGTCCCAAACTGCTACACAGTTGTCCCTTGTTATGTGGCATTAGATGTCATTGAATTTCTATTGGATATTTTTAGCAGGAACTGCTTCGCAGGTGGCTGAAGCATTGTCTACATATTCTTCAGTTTTATGCTTAGAAATTTTAAAGCCACACTTTTGCTTGCACTTTACTCTATTTCCACGATGCTCTCCATTCACAAATGGAGAAACGCAGAGCAGTGAAACCATTTGCTCAAGGCTATAATGGAGTATTACAAAATCTGAGTTTCCTCCTTCCTCCACTGGTAGTTCACAAACAGTTATTGAGCATTGAGTACCTCCCTCCCTACCACCCAAAAGAGAAGTTGAGGTTGATACTAATGCACTCTTTTTATGTGGCCCTTTTGGCTGCAAGTGGGCCAATGTGAATGGAATAGCATCTGGTTTAGTTGCTTTGAAAACTGTGACACAAACTCTAAGTAGGTGATCACAAAAATTAATAAAATTCCCTTGCCACGCACAGAAAAAAATAACCCTTGTTCTTTTTGGAGCAGACTTGACAGGTCTGTAATAAGAAGTATTTCACTAAAGCAGTAAAGCTCATTGTGTGCAAAGGTTGTAAAGTAAAATAAATGAGAATTAAAATTAATTCTTCATTCAGTTTGTTGAAGATTCTCTCCTTGAGCTGTAAATCCAGGGCATTCCTCTTCTAGGAAGCCATTGAATAACATGCAGTAACCTTGCTGTTTGGTTGAGAGATGTGTACAGTGTGCCACCAGTGGAATATTTTCTTACGTGTCCCACCACAGTAATCTCCATGGGGGTCACCTGCACCACCAACTGTCTTGGAGGTTCTTCTCGTGTCTCATGCCATGTGTGGAATTATGGCTAGAGGTGAATTGAATCTAAATTTATAGTAAAGGTACAGCATTTTTCACATTTAAGGAAAAGCCTAATACCAAAGAAGTTCCACAGGAGGAGTGCAGCTGGTATGCGAGGAATTCATTCCATGGCCCGCTCAACCTGCAACCTCAGATGTTGGCAAGCATCGGGGAAGCTTGCTGTGCTGCCGACTCTGGAAGGAACAGCACGGAGGGTGGAGCGGAGTGAAGACACCGCAGCCAGGCTCTGTGATAACACAGCAGGGATGGGAACTTGATGGTACCATGGAACAGATAAACTGCACAGTTGTTACCCTGAGCCAGCCCTGAACCAGCAAAATTCCATTTTCTGTTGAAATCATGTCCTTTGATTGAACTTTGCTCATTTTAATACCAAAACACACCACCATCCCAAAAGTTACCCACCTCCGAAGCCTGATGACCCCTCTTCGAGTTTGCACTCTGAATTTTCTTACACTGCAGCTTTTANTTGCACTCTGAATTTTCTTAAACTGCATCTTTCAAGCAAAGAGAGAGAAATTTACACCAATCGTAATAAAAGTGTGTATGACTAGAGTCCCTCAAGCTCCACCTGTAGATAAGAAATTGTATAAAATTGGCTTAAGAAAGAGAGGAGTTAGGGAAGATACCATCGTGGACAAGTCAGGAGAGATGCTAACATCGAAAGCTATCTCTGACTCCTGGGACCAGTCGACAGGCTGAGCCTCTCTTCCCCCTCATGGGGACGCCTTTGGGTAAGATCCAGACTATAAAAAGCGCTTTCTCTGGGAAACTTAGAAAATCTCTACAGAGTTACTTTCCTAATTTCACATGCTATATTATCTGTAACATCATTATTTGCACGCGCCTTTGCAGCCAGTCTGCTATCACCGGCAAGCCGTGAGAACCTGTATCTCTGCTGCTTTGATAAACTGCACCATTCACGTAACCAGCTGCAAACGTTTCTCACGGGGTACCACCAAACTCTAAGTCTGGCTGTGTGGGCCCATAGATCGCAGCCAGACAAGGGGTGCAGTGCACTATTAGTGTGACCTTAATCGTGATTAGTTCAATATAGTGAACGTGACCAGGATGATAGTGCTGATTGGACATAACTCAGAATCTAAACCCAGCCGCCCCCAGCTTCTCTGAAGCTGGAACTCAAAGGGGTTTATTTTCTGCCAAATTATTTCACCTGTTAATGCGACACCGTGCCACTGAAATCACTGAGAACTGTGGGTGCAAGTCAGAATTGAATTTGTTCAGTTCCTTCCCAGACTGACAAGTTCAGGAGCCCGTGGATGGCTTTGCATGCACGAGGATGAAATCATGTGGCCAGTACCATCAAGAGGAGTGACAGCAGGAAAAGCTGTGCCCATATACTCAGTAACTTGTGTCTAATATCAACTCCAAAAATCCATCTCACCTCTTTCAGCTATCTAAAGGCTCGACATTGTGGCAAAGGTGGTCATCTAAGTTCCTTAGAGTCAATAAAATAGGCAGATACTTCCACGGTGAACTTCATTTGTTCATACCCTATCAAATGCAGGTATCTTTATAAGATATCTTCCATTGTTCTTGGGAAAAACCCATCTCTTTAGTAACTAGAAAGAAACTTGAGACTGGAGATATAGCTACTAAGTAGCTGAAGTTAGATGAGCTGTACCCTATCCCAAGATCCACCTGTAGGCTCTTTGGCAAGAATGGATGGGTCTTCAGTTCTTCTGATTTCAGGCAGGCATCCATTTCCAAGCAGAGTTAAAGATATAGTAAAGCCATTGTACAAAGGAATGAAATCATGATTTCTCCTCTTCAAGAGGCTGAGGATGAAATAGCAAAAGTGGTAGAAAACCGTTTTGAAGATGAGATGGGGATAGAGAATCCTTCTGAAATGAGGCTTGACCTGTCTGGCAAAGAGGGAGCTGAGAGGATCTGATTCCTCTTGGTCTGTACTGAGACAGAGAAATGTGTTCTGAAGCTCAAGGAAAACACTGACAAAAAAGAAAAATTGGTGTAAAATTGGTTATTAATATATTTAAGCCAGCAATTAGAAGCAAGTTCCATTATATCAAGTCCTAGCTGGAGCTTAAAAAAACGAAAAAAAAAAAAAAGAGAGAAAAAACCCCACATCTTTAAGACCGAGCTTCACACTCTCTGACAGGAAGGTATGAGGTGCTGGTTTTGATTACAGGCAACTTGATGCACTGACTCACGAGACCCCTTTCGACCTTATGCTACTGTGTTCTCCAACACTGTCGTTGCCTTCATCGTTACAAGTGGAAATTGAGGACACTCGGCAGCGACCAGTCCCAGATCCCAGGGCATCAGACAGGTCTAAGGCTCAAATTTTATTTTCTCAGTTGCTGAAAGTATTGGCTCAACAGAATCAGAAAACAGCCAGCTGGGCACAGCATCCCCTGGCCCTGTTCATTTCTTCAGAAATAATTTCTCAGAAAACATGTTTCCATTTTACAACAGAGTCCCAGGAAAGTTCTGGATTAGCGGGTTTATTTTGTTCACCTGCTTGTGCAAACACGTTTCAGCTGATAATGACTCAGGCTACAGTGGCTCCCTTTGGAAGGATTACGATGACAGCAAAAGAGGCTGATGAAAACTGTGACAATTCCTTCTTCCCCCAGCTGATTTGGAGTGGTGAACGCTAACGTTAAAACGTACAAATGGCTCTGCATGCAATTTTAATATGATTATCATACGAGAAAAAGAAAGACCATCTGTGGAAACTAGAAGATCTTAATAGGAGATTTAATTGACTTCATTTATCTAAGGGAAGATACATATGTCTCAGCACCTTCAAACCAGATAGGTAGAAACCTCTGCTGTGCTAGAATTAATGGTTTGCTCGATGGAGGGTGCAGTATACCTGAGAGATTGTAGATGTCATATGCCACAATGAACAGGAAAAAGCAAAGTTATAAATCACCTTTATCACCAGGACAACAATTAAGGACAGAAAGTAGCATTTTAGCACAAGAAATGGATGAATGACTGCTGCAGGACCAAAAGGCTTCAGACCATAGAACAAGTAACTGTGATTAAGCAGATCAAAAGTCTCTAACTTATCCAGGGCCATAAGGACCAAATTAAACCCCAAACCATTTAGGAAATGGCTTTCATAACGTTTCTTGTTATGAGCATCTTGGCGGCTGTTCAGCAAGTTCATTAAGAAACAGGAGCAACAAATCCACTTTACTGAGTCAAAAAGATCAGGTTGCTTTGAATTTAATATGTCAGAGGGAAAGCCAGCAGGACAGAGGACCGTGGGTTTAAGTGAGCACAATCCATCCGGGCACAGCCTGGTTGCCCAGGAAGGGTTCCAGTCCTTGTACACCCCATCAAGCACGGTTAAATGTGCATTGCTTACCTTTTCTTACTTCATTTTCCTTTGATGTAAGGATATGATCGCCACAGCAGAATTTGGCAAGGGTTTCCTAATTAAACAAATTGTTGCAAAATGCCAGTTTGTCCAAATTCAAGGCATGCCAGTGTAAGGGGAATAGAGATAGTTCCCAAGATATATATTTTTTTCTGAATTTTTTTAATTAACATTTAAATTTTCCAATTTGAAACAGTATTTTCTTCACAAACTTATGTAGCTTCTGGTCCCCAAAGGTTAAGAAAATAAGAGAATGATTGAAACATAAGATTATTTTTTTCCCTAGAGTGACCAAAAAACTAGAAGATATTTTAACCAACAAAGATCTTGGCCTCCTTCCATGTTGCACGTTTATCCCATAGCTCCCCAGCTGGATACGCATAGGCAGCTCTTCATGACAACAACATAACTCAGGGCACCCAACCGATGTCAACATGAATCGGTACAGAGCACAGCCCCTGGTCCTCATTCACAGCTCCCAGGTATTTTATGAGCCTTTTCTACCCAGGGACACAGCTCCATGGGAAACATACCCACTTGTAAAGTGGTCCGGTGATGGAAATAGCGAAAGGCACTCCTTCAGCCCAAGAGGAGTCCAACGTCTCCTTCAGTCTTCAAGGAAGTGCTGTAAAAGCCACTTACAATACAAAACGCAGAAACCTCTCCCCTAGATGTCTGCAACTGAAATCACTCTATGGGTGTCACAGAGAAGCATGGTTGCCTCTCTGCCCATCTCTGGGTTGCATTTTAGGTGCCTATCAGATGGAGTTTCCTCACTTTGTAGAGGAATTTATGGTTTGGAAAAACAGGTAAAACTACTTGCAGGCACCTTCAGTTGCGAAAAAAATTGGTGATGGGTGAGTACAAGGTGAAATCAAAGTAACCAGAAAGCTCAGGAACAGCTTGTTCATTGACCCCACTCGTGCAAAAGCAGATGCAACACAGACCATCCCGCCTAGGGACACCTCCCGGTGTGAGATTTAGTGTGAAGCACCAATCAAAGGGAGGAAGTGATGAGGGCTCTCCCCAGCATCCTTAAGAAGTCCCATGCACACTTGCCTAAATTATTACCGTCCATTTGGTGTTTGTTATACAAGGACTTCCTTGCAAAAAAAAAAAGGCAAAAAATGGGAATTCTCACATTTAAGAATATTTGTAAATACTAATGTGCAAATGTATATGTATTATCTCAAAGAACATAGCTGTTCTCTAACGGTTTCCCTCAGCACCAGCTACCAAATTTCATTCTCCTGAGTTACACGACAGGCAGAGAAACTTGGTAATCACCAAATGAGCTGTTTGGAGCGCTCCTTTCCAGAGCCATTGAGATGACAAGGTGAGACCTTTATGCTGGGACTGCTACTGTTTATCCCGAGCTGTGAGAGGTGTATAGGTGCAATAGCAGCCCGAAGGACCTGTACAACTCTAATTCTCCAACCAGTCTTGAAAAAGCAAGAGCAGCTTGGGAAGGTAGAGATTTGTTCTGTAATGTTCTGAACCCCTGTATGGCTGATCCGTTTAAAATTACTTTTACACTGAGCAGTGGCCACGCTTTAGGGTGAGCCCCACAGCCCGGTCCCTGATGGCCCAGGTTGGGGACCCACCGGTTGTGGCACCCTTCCAAGGTAACCCGTGTAGTGTGGAAAAGAAGGAGAGGATGAGGCACACTCAGATCTCTCCCTGGTACGAAGAAGGGGACACAACTGGGGTGCACAAGAGGCAGGACCCTGGAAAACCCTGCTCTGACAGCATATGCTTTGCCTGGACACCTGGAAATCAAACTTCAGGCGCAGCATCATGCCTCGGTGCAGCACCAAAATGTTGAGCATTTAATCGCAGACAAAAGCTCTTCTGCACCCGAACTATTATCGCTATTAAATCACCTTTAAACAACGCGGTAGCTAACGCTTGCACGAAGCAAGCCCTGCCACACACGGATCGCAGCGGGCAGGGACCAAGTCTGCTTTCAATTTAAATGTTTGCTATCCACCTGGTTTTCCAAAATAAAAAAATAAAAGATTAAACAAAAAAAAAATCAAAAATAGCTTGTGCTACCCTGACGGAAGCTTTTTGTGTGTAATACACTACCCTCTGCTGCTCACACATGCTAATTACAATGCAGCGTCAATATTTCTCTGCTTCTAAGCTCTATAGGAGAGACCTGGTGTTTGGTGGCAGGATTGGCATTAAACTCAAAGGGTGTGATTTATTAATTACTGCAATCTAAAGGAAGCGGGGGCTTCCCTGTTTGTGATAACTGGGATTATTGAAGAGGCATATTTGGATGCCACTGAACTTTGAGATACGTTTTATTTCCCTCATCTGCACTGAACCAGAATTTGTTCTGCACAGAAATTAAGGCCAAAAGCATAGATTTGCTTGATTTAATTTGTCCCAGCAGAGTCACACAGACTCATTTACCCTGGGCCCCTTCCTGCCCCCTCCCGCAGCCCGGGCTGGCCGGCAGCACCGCCGCCGGCGCCCACCTACCTGAGCAAGGGCAACGGAAAGAGAAAGGTGGGATCGTTGCTCCTTCTCAGGGATGACGCAGAGCTCGCTCGCACGTCTCGCCTGTGTTAGGCCCTGCAGAGCGTTCCACATCAGCCTCCTCTCACCTAAAAATTGTGCGGTCAGATCAGTTGTAAGCCAATGTATATTTCTGTGAAAATTAATTGCTGGAATTGTTTTTCCCATCTTCCCTAACACTGCCACTAAATCAGACGGCACCAGATCCTTCTGTCTCTCAGGAACCATCCACAAGGGCTTGGCAGTGATGGGAAGGAATAAAAATAAACCCCTTAAGCTGATTCTAGCCCACCAGACTGCCTGCAAGGACCCTGCTGATAACACAGAGGATGAAATCAGTGCATCAACATCTCTGGATTGCTGAGCCCCCTACAGCCATTGCTCCCAACTACGCAGGTGCAGATCATACCAAGAGACTGAAGAAACTTGCTTGGTTCAGTATATTGACCAGTTCTTTAGTAGATGCTTCTGCTTTTTCAGACCCATAAGAAGTTAATGACCTTCTTTCTTTCTGCTTTACCTCCCACCACAGACCTAGAATCAATTCCCAACAAAGTATTTTACTGGCATCTCTTTACCTGAAGGAGAAACATAACTCTTGCTGGACTGGACAGCTATGCCAGGAGGTGAGATATATACTTCTGTTCCTCTAACAATCCTCAAAAGTTTCTGCAGAATCACAGAAGAGCTGACCCAGAAGGAGCTGAAGGAGACAGGATTTCAGCTCAACACGTTCAGAGATACCATCTCTCCAATTTCAATTCCTCCTGGCTATTGCAGCCACACTTCGTTAAACCTATTTTTGCAAAGCTTCGGTGACACGTGATTAACTTTATGCTCTGGGTAAAGTCCCCTTGAAGGCAAATGTGCTTTAAATGCACAGGCAGCAGGAATGTATCCTGTTTGCAAAGCCAGGTACATGCATAAGTCTTTGTTGATTCAGGATCATGTTCCCGAGAATAAAAGCAACCGAACAACTACTCTTTGTGTGACTCTGCTCAGAACTTGTGAGATACTTCCTTCTAAATTTCTTGAATTGGCTGCAATTAGCTTTCATTGCATTCAATTATTTTATCCCCGTTTCTGTATAACAGCCCAACACCTTGTATATAACATGAATAGAAACTGCAAAGTCCCTGGTGAACTGGGTGCCTGGTATGTATGGCTTGTGGGAATTGATTTCTTCTTAGTGCAATATTGGTGGGTTTATAAGGATTTATTTTTTTTTTGTCGCAAGAGGTAGGAAAGATTGCAAGTTGGTGTCTAATTGGTTATAGTGTCATTCTTGTACATAACTCTTCCACTTAGAAGATAAAATTGCTTAATGCATGTAACAAAGCAGGCAAAAATATTTCTTTTAATTACTCAGTAGGCGTTAAACACATTACAGTGATCAGAAATTATGAGCTAGAGAAGCAGAAGGAAACTTTTCAAGTAGCTCTCAACCTTCACCGGAGGCACCTTAGCTTCTTCTAGGAACAGCATCATCGTGAAGAAATGGGAACAGAGAAAACAGAAAAGCACTGAAAAGGATTTCCTCAGGTCACCTAGTCTGTCTTCAGGGGAGAACCTGGATCAGCCAAAATCTTCCTAATACGCTGCCAGGAGTTTTTGGACCCAGATGTAGTGGTTCAATGAACACAAAGTGAAAGAGGATGATCCATGCCCCACACAGGAGGCATGAGATGTTTGCCGTGGCAAGGATCAGCAGTATTGAACCCACAACCGAAATGGCTCAGGAAAAGGCTTAAAATATAGCAGGACATGGTGCAAGATGAGGGTGGAGGTTCCTTGGTGGATTGGAGCACGTGGGTGGTACGTCTCTATGTGGATTTGCCCAGGGATAGTCAACGAAGTCCTCATGTTGTTTTTCTTCCCTAGAAATAATTTTTCTTCTCTAACTGGACACTTATGGGTTTTTTTGGGTACCATTCCTAATCAAGATTTGGTTTAAAATTTAATGGCAAGACACATGCACGCAGCCAGCAAGCTTTGTTTCCTTAGGAAATCAGGCTAAAAATTCAATTAACAAACCTAGCAGCATCAAACTCTACCTTGAAACTTCAGTTACCTCTCAGCTTTGCCTTTGCAGGTGCTGAAGACAATAAAATTCCCAACACTGAAGCCCTAGTCAGATATTGAAAAGCAGCCAAGCTCCTAAGGCTGGGGCACTGGAAATAATCTGTTTCCCTGCCAAAACCAGGAGAAAGTTAACAAGCAATTTAAGTTTCAAGGCAAGCCGTTTTCATGTGTGTTGTTCATTTATTTGTCTTTGCTAGATAGGCTTTTGTTTCCTTTCTGTCCTTAACTTTTAACTGTACAAGGCTGCCAGGGAGGAGAATGATGTGTTGTGGGGAGGAATTGGACGGAGACTCAGACAACATAAAAGTGCTTGTTTTAGAGGCAGGGACAGAGGGGCCAAATCGGGTCAACTCTGCTAGATCACAACAGCCGGATACATGTGTAGGGCTAAGATGAGACCATAAAGAAAGTCATCAGCCCACCTAACCCAGGGACAAGCTGCAACATAAATCAGGCTGCTCAGATTCACTGGTGATGTTGTACTGATTGTGTCCTGTGCTTGTACTGCCTGAGATAAAATTCAGATTTAGCTGCACCAGCTCGGCCACCCTTGGCCACTCAAGCCACAGGCTCGTGCACGAGAAAACCCATCTGTAAAGGGAAAACACAAGGTGCAGCTCTCAGCAGACTTCCCTGCAAAGGACTAGTGAATAAGTTTGCTACAGGAATGGCTGTCCCTCTAGTAGCTTAACAGGAGCTATAGCAACGGGTCAAAGGGAGCTGGGTCAGCTCTTCCATGCTTCTGGGGAAACTTCTGAGGATTGTTAGAGGGACATAAGTATACATCTCACCTTCTGGTATAGCTGTCTAGTCCAACAAGGGCCATCTTTCTCCTTCCAGCAAAGGGATGCCAGTAAAATACTTTGCTGGGAATTGATTCTGTATCTGCGGTGGGAGGTAAGCTTTCCTTTAACAGGAGTGGCTGCAATACTCAGCTATTGCAACCATTTCGCCTAGTGAAAGTCCTGGAAGGTTGACAACCCTTCCCAGGCTTCTCAGTCCCCATGAAACCTTTTAACTCAGTCCCGGAGTGTGATTATCAAGTCCTCCTTTAAGTCCCCATAATTGAGATGCTGCTGCTTTTCTTTAAGTGCGAGCTGTGAGTCACCACTGACTGATTCTGCTATTCAGCAGACTCCAGAGGAGGGGCCGTGGATGCCTTTTTGGTGCTAAATCCACCCCAGCAAAGCTCTTTGGAGCAAAGTACACTTTAGAGTCATTAAAAGGTAAATCATGTCATTTGCACTTCAGCTCCCAGGATTTATTTTTCTGACTAATGACTGAATTTCCAGTGGAAGATTAATTCCAGAGGCAGATGTCCATGTATCCCCTCCTCCTTTCCACCGTAGTTCTTGAACCCTCCTGCATCTCAAAATTTAGTTGATGATTTCCTTCCCATCGTGGTAGAGCATGTCTCAGGACTGAGGCACGACAGCTATCCACAGAGCAGGACTAGAAGAAACAAGGTTGAAAACATGAAAGGAAGACCCAGGCATCTCAAGGCCACCAAATCTTTTATCACAGAGGGAAAGGACTTACAAGATCTGTGGAGAAATTCTTTGAAGACACACAGACAGCAGCCTGAGGCATGGACCAGAAGGAAAGTCCAGCTTGGTTCTGCACCAGGATAGTTGTGCTGGCCACAGCAGTAGTAGATCACCCATGGTTTATGAATCATAGAATCTGTAAGGTTGGAAAAGACCTCTAGGATCATCAAGTCCAACCATCAACCCAGTGCTACCACATTTACTGTACCATGCCCCAAAGTGCCGTGTCTACACGCTTTTTGAACACCTCCAGGGACAGTGATTCCACCACCTCCCTCGGCAGCCTGTTCCAATGCCTGACCACTCTTTCCGTGAAGAAATTTTTCTTAATGTTCAATTTAAACCTCCCCTGGAGCAATTTGAGGCCATTTCCTCCTGTCCTGTCATTTGTTGCCTGGGAGATGAGACCAACACTGCAGAGAGCAATAAGGTGTCCCCTCAGCCTCCTCTTCTCCAGACTAAACAACCCCAGTTCCCTCAGCCACCCCAATCAGGCTCGTGCTCCAGATCCTTCACCAGCTTTTTTGCCCTTCTCTGGACACGGTCCAGAGCCTCGATGTCCCTCTTGTGTTGAGGTATTTGAGGTGTGGCCTCACAGAGCCAAATACTGAATGCTGATTCATCATCAAAGTGCTCTGATTTCCTACAAGCTCCCCTTCCTACTCAAGCCCACATCCTTGTCTTACCTTCAGCTGTCTCCTCTTGTTCTTTCTTCTTTTGGTTCCCACACACAACACTAAGGCACACACTGACAGATTGCACCTTGGCCAGGCAGTGAGCAACGTGCTGATTCTGCAGTCCGGGCAGCTGCCAGAAGAACCCAGGAGCAAAACCCACTTCATTTCTTGGAAGAGGAACAAATGGGAGAGGGGCATCAAAGGCACTAGCACTGCCAAGGTCATGCAGAGTCAGGAGGAGGGACACCTAATGTGTCTCAGACACCTGACAGGCTGGAGGAACAAGCAGCTGCTGAGTGAAGCTTTTTGCAGGGCAAGGGATGACTGAACTATGGGCTCACATGTACCAGGTAGCCGTCTGTGATGGTTTCAGAAGATATCTCTCCACAGCTCTCTGTTCCTCTGCCAAAGGGACAGGGTGGACAGACAGAAGCAGTAACATTTTGGATCACCTGTTTTAAGATGCAGAGCTCATCTGATGGACCTTCATGGTTCAGATTTGCACCTGACCCCATCCCTTCTGTCATCAGGCCAAGTAACAATCAGAAAGTCTGACCAATTTTTGCAGATCAGTTGCTATCCATGGAAATTTGTCACCTTGGGGTTTTCTTTTCCCAGTGAATTCTAGTTGGGATGGGATTTCTCAAAAATTCACAGTTCCTTCCAGCTGTGCAATCTATGAACACGTCATTGTGCTTCAACATTAGCATATGTCTACGTAACATTTCTAATTAATATTAAATGTTTGGGTATTGTTTATTTACAGAGCTCAGGATCATGACGACAGAGCCATTTAACTGCCGAACCACCAGTCACCAAGTATATTCTTCATCATTAAAAGCCTCTTCCCAATACAAATACCTGTCTCTACTCCTTTAATTTGATTCTACATGCCAAACACGGTCATACTGAAAACCAGCAGTGCAGAGCTAGACTATCACCTCTTCACTGGTGCTTCTGTAAAAGCAGCTCCCTGTCTTGAAGGTCACCTTGGAGAAATAAGCCCCAACACAGGTCATGCATTATGGAGAGAGAAGGAGCTGGTCTGAAAGCTCTGGTGGCAGGGAAAGGCCACCGCAATGAGAGTTTAAGCAGTTTCTTAAAGTGGTTCTTCATTCTGTCAAGGTCCCTTTTGAACATGAAGCCACGTGCAAACCACTGACCAGCAGCAAGCAGCTTTCCAAGGTTTCACGGACAGTTCGCAGATCCTCAGCAGTTCACAGATTCAGGCTCTTCTGCTTTGTACATTTACATAGTTGCGTACGTCTCCAGCCAAACTAACTATATTTGGAAGAAAAATAAATTTCCTTTGCTGAGGGACTAACTGCAACATCCTTATCTACACCGATTAACCTCTCTGTTCTTTCATCCCTTACTGCATTGCTGCAGTGACAACTTCAGAAGAAGGCTTAGACTTCAAGGGACTGCCATAATCTTGCCCACAGGGAACAGAGTTTATGATGCCTCAAAATACTTGCTCTACTAGTAGCTACAAAGTTGTCACAGCTACAATACACTCTACGGGTATAAGGCTTCAGGCACTGACTTTGTAGACTCATATACATATTAGTTCCAGATTTTCTATGCATTAAATTAGGCCATGGAAGTACTTAGACCTCAAAGTAAAATCACTGTAGACACTGAAAAGTACCTGAGCTTTGATAATGAGCAGGGAATTCGCAAATCCCCTTGAAGCCAAAGTCTTGGGGGGCAAGGCTACAGGAGCTGTCTGTAGTTTTCCACATGAGGACCACAGACTTGAAGCTTTACCCTTTCATACAACAGCTTTTACCATCACTCTTCACTGTGATGAGCAGCTACCGCATGAGCCATGCTGCCCTAGTTCACACTCCGTAATGAACATGGCTGGGACCAGATGTACTGACACCATACTTATTTCATTGTGCCTCAGGAACAGGCATTATTAGATAATGTACATACACCATACTGCCCAGAGACTGCTCACCCCTCAAAAAAGTTAAAAAAAGGCCTAGTGTGGAACAGAGGTATTGAGAAAGATCTTCCTGAATCCCACCGAACATCAGGAAGTTAACTGCAGCAACTAGAAAGCCTGCTCACCCAACAGCTCCAGGTGATGATTTGGCCCTCCTGAGGGACGTGAAGGACACCTGTAGTCTCCAGGGGCTTGGGTGCAAGAGGTCCTTCAGTTATTCAGGATCAAGTAGGATTCGTCTGACTAAACACAGATGTGTACACCAAAGGCACCTCCATCTCAGCCCATCTCCCTAGGCTCTTAATCAGCAGTGGCGAGAGCGCACTTAGGGTGCAAATCTTCTCCTTCTGATATTGATCTCCCAAACAGATCTGGTGAGCTACTCACCATTTAAACCTTCCTATTCCTCTCCACTCATAAGCACTCTTTTGGGCAGGGGTAGCTCAGCAAACATCCCCACTGCAGACATTGTGTTCCCATGAGATGAAGCTGGTTCCAGCCTAGCCTAAGCGTGTTCCCAGTTCAAATTACCAGAAGTGACAGCCCTGCAAAGGCTGAGAAGCTATTAACCCAACCTTGAGGCAGCGAAGATCAATATGATGATCTCTGGAGCATTTTACCAGCCTTATTTTCCATGACTGCATGCTCAAATTGCCGCAGCGTTACTAACCTGCTTTAAATATCCCTGTATCGTCACCTTAAGGGACATCTGTCCTGCAAGAGAAATGCTCAGTTTTGCTGAAATCAGAGTTCTTATAAACACACTGGGGTTTCTCAGGGTGTAAAGGCTATGTTTAACCCCTCTTTACAAGGTGATGGGAGACAAGAGCAAATGGGAAGGGTTATTTAAGCCAAAGGTCATAGACGTTGCTTCGTGTATAGTTATGTACCGGAGGAGAGGTGCAGCCAGATGACAGAGCTGGGCAGCACCTGTATAGGAGGGCCAGCAGAGGCCAAAAACCGAGGTTGAATTTAGCCCTTGGTGGGTTTCTGAAGGGATTAACTGATTTAGATGGTTATGAAAGCAGGGAGCTGACTTCGTAACTCGTGCAAGCCCTTCCCACGCCACGTGCCCACAAGCAGCTACGACATCCAGACACTTCCCACCAGCAGGTTGCTACGAGCGTTTTTCCAAAGTCCCTGCTGCTGCCCCGCACCGCTGCTGAGATTGATCTCCTTGCTGCAAGATAAATACTCTCTCTGCAGCCATCGCCACTGCATTAAAAGACCGATTAGGTCATTAAGCCTATCTCAGGGCCAACGCAAGATGTTCCCCAACGTATATTTTCCAGTGCTTTGTCCAGGCTGATTTTAATGACTTCTCCGCCACTGAACTTGGCCGCGTGGCACAAAAGCACCTTGAAACGACAGGGGTAACAACGTTTCTGACAAGGGAAGCTGCTGTTTGCACATTTATTTATTTTTTCACTGACTCCTTCAGATTTTACAACATTTTTCAGGGTCTGGGAACGGCTGAAGTGCTGTCGTTAGCAGTAAGCAGCCAAAGCAAAGGAAGGGAAAAAATAAAACGGTGCCATTCTTCTAACCATATGTCTGTTCCCATGTCTGTCTGGAGAGCGCAATTAGTAATAGATAATCACTCAGTTTGGAAAAGCTAGACCCTGTAGGCAGCTTTTGTGACGGAACACAAGGGATGTGCAGTATTAAGTAGTTACTCTGCCTCAAGAGATAATTCTCAGTAACACCTAGTGGGTCAGAAATCATGACTGCAATCAAATTTAGCTCTTACATCTTGGCCCAATAAAAATATATCAGGTGCAATTTAGAAACAGAGTAAGAAACTTAAGCAAACATAAACCAGCAACTTTCCTTTCACGTTTCCTTGCCCATCTTTTTTAGTTTGGCTCTGGATTAGAGAAACAGGAGGCCAAGACCTTTTGCCTCTTTGCCCCATTGAATTTGTTGCAAGATGCATCCTCTTCCCAGTGAGGTACGTGGGCAGAGGAGGGGAGGGTGCGAAGAAGTTCAAGCTCTCCCCATGGAAGCTTTCCTTATCTACAGAGATGTGCCCTGCATCTTCCCAGGTACCTTCTTCTCCTCCTTCCCTTACTGCTTCTTGGATGGAGTTACTGCAGCTGGCATGGAGCTAGAGACACACACATTGCTGGGAAGCCCTGGCAGCAGATGCAGAGGGAAGGAAAGCCCTAGGGCTGGACCTGCAGCTGAGTCCAAGAAACTCATTACACAGACTACTTTCCCATTGAGAAGTATGAGCCAGGGAGGCCAGAGAGCTGGTTCCTGTTTCCAGCCTGCTAAGACAGATTGTGTGACCAAAAGCAAATCTTCTGTGTCTTGTCCCATTACTCTGTGCCTTTGTATCACAGGTCTTTGGAGCAGGGCCAGAACCACCACTAGATGTCCGAGCCCTGGCCACTGCAAAGGGATCTTGCTGTCAATTTATATCTTCAAGCACCGGTACAACACAAGCTCACTAATCCTCTCCTGGCTATAAGAGCAAGCAGGATGGATTTTTCCGAAGTGTTGAAAGAAGCCTCTGCAAACCAGCTCAATTTCTTTAGATCGGAAGATACATAACTGCAGGGAAGACCAGTTTCCCTTGCCCCATCCAGGTAGCTTTATTTATGTTCTTGGTAGTTCTGTAATGAAGCCCTTGAATACATAAAGTACTCGTGACCGGAGAGCAAGGTACCAAGTTACAAAACCCAAAAACCCAAGGATCAGTTTTAACAGGTGACGCTGCCATCCCAGATCCACCCTTACTGCTGCTTCTGAGAATGACAGTGAGCTGGCTACAAGGAGCAAAGAGAGAGCAAGTGCCTGCTCCCCCAAAGTCATTAAAAAATCTCCCCTGCCTCCCACCAAGATCCCTGACAAGTTCAAATGAAAAAGCTTAGGCTCAGGAAGCAAAGGCAGAGTTGGGTAAAGCTTGGGAACCCCAAGAAACGTTCCCAGAATGCTCCCACCTTGACCTTGCAGACAATCAACTTGCTTTGTCCCAGATAAATCCCACTGAAGTGCTCACACTGGCATGACGTTACTGATGGTCCTATAATTTGAGAAGCATTTCACAACCCCACAACAGTACCTGAGGTGCTCCAGCCAGAGTCAGGGGGTTGCACACACATTTCTCCTGCTCTATGCCTTTCACCTTCTTCCAAAAGCCAGATGGAAAGGCTTTCATTTGAGGAGTTTTATTAGAAGTCATATGAGAAGCAGGATTTGGTGATAATTATGATAATTATGGTGTGATAGCAACATATGAATGACCTGCCTTCAACAAAGGTTCTTTGGGCTTTTCTTAAGGCAGTAGGGTAAAAAGCCTTGAGATATATTTATTGGTTAAGTCTGGAATACGATTTTCTCAAGGAAACTGTTTGACATCTACAGCTCTTAGGTGGTTCATAATACAACCTCTTTCGACTCAATATCATTAGCAATCAATGGGCAAGGTTAAACATGACATTACAACTCACTGTTTTTGTGCCATAAACGTGACTGTAGTTATGCTAAATCAATAGAATATAGTAGCCCAAATTTACTGCGGTCACAGCACAAACAGTTCATGGATATTGCTTTACCTGGTTGAGAGCTAAAAGGGTTGCTAAGAACAACACTCCGGAGCTGTTCCCCAAGGCTGTACAGCAACAGCTGCCATTCATCTTCCATCCAGCCTGCCAGGCTTTTGGGTATGTTGAAAGAGACTTTGATTTTAGCAATAAAAATAGGTAGCTCGAATTTTGGTTGTTTTGTTGCTGTGCAAGCACAACTCCCCTAGAATAATTTTACGTGTTTCAGTTTAAAGCGATGAGCCTTTCAACACTATCTGCTTAGCAAACATGTTTTGAACTTCGAGAGAAACGGAACCTACTTGCTGCTCAAAAAGCGGCTCACTTTAATAAAAACCTAAAACACAAAGTCATTCATATTAAAGTAATTAGCATTAATATACACGCAACCAGTTTTTCAAGCAGTAGCCTTATATCTGCAGCTGCCTTAGTAAAAATACCTCCCACAGGTCCCTGTGTCTACAAAAACCATCTTCAATAGATGTTGCTGTGTTAAGAATCATAGAATTATTAAAGTTGGAAGAGACCTCAAGGATCATCCAGTCCAACCGTCCCCCCACCACCTATTACCCACTAAACCATGTCCTTCAGTACCACATCCAACCTTTCCTTAAACACCCGCAGGGACGGTGACTCCACCACCTC
Source organism: Psophia crepitans (assembly GCA_013399095.1). Lineage (NCBI taxonomy): Eukaryota > Metazoa > Chordata > Aves > Gruiformes > Psophiidae > Psophia > Psophia crepitans. The sequence goes on along the minus strand of VWZZ01007306.1, from coordinate 918,444 downwards.
CCTGGGCAACCCGTTCCAATGCCCGACCACCCTTTCCCAGAAGGAATTTCTCCTCATCTCCAACCAGAACCTCCCCTGGTGCAACTTGCGGCCATTCCCTCTTGTCCTAAGAAACATGAGAAGAGGTAGGAAGTCGGATACCATGTTGACTCACCAATGTCGTGTGCCTTGAAGGTGTTAGAAAGTATGATATAAAATCAATCTTGAATGGAGGTCATGGTGATATGTTGTTTTATTTATTTATTTTTTCAATCAAAGCTACCTGAAACATAGTTCAAATAAGTTACACAGGGCAGAAAAAAAAAACACTAAAAAATAAAACCACACAAATCTACATTTTCACAATGACTGCCTCAACGCCTTTTGGAAGGGAGATTTTCCAGCTCTTGTTTGTGTAGATCAGTGAGATTTGTGTGCACCTGGCTGTTAAAAAAAACAAACAAAAAAAGAAAAGTGGTTTTCTGCTTGCCTGATAGCTTCCATGAAAATTTGGCTAGGATTTTTGTGAAAGTCTTACCATGTTAATTCTTCTGCAATGCCTGAGAAAATGAATCTCTGAACAATAATGCAACTTCACTGCAATGTTTGGGGGGGTGACTAGATTACGCATTGGCTTGTTTCTGCTGAAAAACAGGTTTTTGACAAAAAGTAGTTTATATTCTACAATGAAAAATTTTTGTAGCAATCTTTAAATCCTTTTTTCAGCAGGAAATTTCCAAATAAAGCAAATATTTGAATCTACTTGGTTTTCAAAGAGCAGATAGCAGAATGAAAGCAGAAGTGGAACGGAAACATATTTTTTTAAAAAAACTGAAATTAAAAGTAGAAGTATATTTTGTTTTACTTCATATATTTTTCTCAGGGGGTTAGAAAATAAATAGCTATATAATAAAATGAATTAAAACAACATCAGTAGGATTCCTGACACGTTTCTTAGAAAGAAAAATGAAATATAGTTTGTGTGTAGAGCTGCATTTATGGATTTTTTTGTTATGGTCATTTATTTTGAGAGAGAGGAGGGTTATTTGTATGGTTACGACTTCTTACTAGGATGATGGTTTCTCATAAGATGGTATTGCTGCCATCACACAGGGCTCCGGGTTACCTCAATAGGTTTTGATATAACTTTGAATTTCATTGGAGAGGGCAGGAGAAACTCAAATAGAAAACTTGCAGCTGACTTTTTTCCCCTTTCAGTACTCGGTTCCTGTTCACACATGTTTATAGCTGCTTCCAAGGATGATAACTTCTTTGAAAGGGTTGCAATTTGAGCATTTTATATACCCCAGGTGCATTGCACCTATATAACTCTTATTACCATATAACTCTTTCTAACTATAAAACTCCTTTAGGGAACATAATATTGTTTGCATTAACTTAGGAGCGAGGAGCCAGTAGGCAGGATCTGGGGCACGTTGTGCAGGGCATTGCACATGTCCACGTCCTTTATTCCAGGATGAAACAGGCCCAAGAGCCCTTTTATTCCTCTTAATGGCCAAATAGATTATAAAAAACGCTTCTTCAGAGGAGTGTCTCTGAAGATAAGAAATGTTTATCAGGATTCAACAGGAGCGAATTTAATTTCAGTAAGTGTTATCTCCAACTTTGCTATTGTGCACCTGATGCCTCCTCACGCTTGGCTTTGAAGGAAATAACGTAACGCCATTACTGACGATGAAAAACCAATAGCAGGAGATGAGAGACCGACGGATTGTTGCGCAGATGAATATTTATAGCTGCATTGTGAGCATCTATTTTCTTGGATTACACTAGAAGATATGATAACGACACCGAAGGAAATTACTTTATGAATTTAATATCCATATACTTTCTGTACTGATTTCATTCCTTTAGGTTTGGTGGCATTTTATGTGGACTGTAAACTCTGTTGTATCATTATTCTTATTACAGCTAATAATCATCATCATTGTTATTGCAATTAATTGCCAATTTCCTACTAAAAATCTTTGATAAAAACAACCAGGAGAAAGATACAATAACATTAGAAATAGATATATGGGGCATTTAGAAATTGCTTAAGCGGTCACACTGCCTAAGATCTTGTACTAAGGACTTCCTGCAGCTAAAGTATGTCTCTGACGCACTTAAAGGCATTTTACTCAGTGCTGAAGTGATGAGACGACATTGAAATTAGGAACTTGTGTCCTTTTTTAAAAGAAGCACATACAGAGAGAAATTGTTTCAATTGCTTGAAAACCTCTTAAAACTGCTCCAGTAGGGAAGAGATGGCTTGGTTGTAATGAAACATAAGCTGATTTAATGAGCAAGAGACACAGATTCTGGTGGGTCTATCCAGCTCCCAAAAGGTTTAATGGGAAGCAGTGTGTAGATTCTCCAAGTGAGGAACAGAAGATGAAGAGACATGTAGGCACAATTCGATGACCAAAATTGGTACCTTGGACCATCTGAGATGCACTGGGGTATCAGACAGCCTCCTAGAGTAGGCACAAACCACGCAGGGCCTACAGGAGCCCCGTGCCCGTCTGTCTTGAGGAATCTCAGGTAGCACCTGGTCTCTCCTTTAAAGTCACTGCACTCTCCGGGGAGTTTTTCTTGATCAAAGTCTCCTCAATCCATACCACAGTCAGGCCCATTTCTCTCCCATGAAGGTGGGTCTAGAAAACAGAAATACCTTCTACCATATTCAGTTTGGTTCTCTCAATGCTTAAAATGCCATTTTAGCCGTAGGCCTTACCCAAGTTCCTGTTGGTAACCTCATGCCTCCTGAAGCTAGACCATGGCACACTACCCTGACCCATCTCTGCCCTGAGAAGTCATGGCTCTTGCCCTCACCTGTGCAGGGCTGCCCGTGCTCTCTCCTACACTTTCTCTGCTGCCCACGAGCACCTAAACTGGAAGTATTTAAAGGACACTAACAGTTGGTAAATTTGCTAGTTTTCAGCAACAGCTTCCTCATATCTTGCCTCACTTTCCACTATAAATTGAGATTCAGCCTTCAGTGTTATTTCATGTTGATACAAAAGCCTGTTGACTAATTACACAGTTTCTACAGATTTTGCCCTAACTCTCTAGTTGGTCGAGGTCAGCATCTTTAATCCCCATGCTCAGCACAAGTAAGTAACATGGCACAGAATATTAATAGAGGTCAAGCCATCTGCCATATTTGTCCCTGTTGTTTTTATTGCTACACAAACACAAGAAGTGATAGCAGCTAGAAATAATCTCTTTTAAAATGTTGTGCTCAGAGGTGTCTTTGGTCTGGAATTCACAGACAGTCCTCAAATTCAGTAAAACCAATGGGTTCTCCGAATGTTTTCCTCTTACCAACACGAGCAATTAAGGCCCCTGTTTCCCTAAAGACACCGTGGAAATGGGGTTGTGTTCAACTTGATCCACCCCATTGATGGAGCAGGGAACTACAGCAGTACAGGGGAACAAACACCTGGAGAAGGTGGCCTCACTGTCCAGAAAACTGTATCTTGAAAGAAGGTGACACAGCTCACATGACAGTGATTTTGAGCTCAATACATGAAGAAGCAGAGGGAATGGGCTCTGATTATTGACTGGCTGCCAGCAGGGACAGGCTGGGCAACCAAAATAAGCTACCATAGAGAAGTCAGGGGCAGAGCCTAGGTCTCCTGAGAGCCTGCACCAAGCTCACCATGAGACAGCGATGTCTCTATACTGGTACAGGTACAAGAAAACAACTGGTGACTATTTCAGTCAACCGAGTGTCACTGCCCAGAACTGGTCCCACTCTGCCAGTGTCCCTCCTTTGACTGCTGGTTCTTCAGATAGTGACTGGTCCCACCACCCTCACCATCCTGCTTGGCTATCATGTCACTCAGGTCACCACTGAAATCCCCCTTGTCTCTCCCAGTCTCACCCATGACCTTCCTCAGGCGGCTTTTCCCTCACCTGGTTAATGTGTGCTCTAAGACATAACCATATTTTAGACGTTTGTGAGGAGACTGAATTACCATTACTTCTACTACAGGAGCGTGTAGTATTTACAGCCCCATCTCTTGAGGCACCATACAGATGCGTTTGAAGAGACAATCCCTTTCCTGAGCTGGGTATAGATGAAGTAGGTGAAGAAAGACCCAGGAAATTTATTACAGTTACTCAGCAGCAGAACAAGGGGTGGTGGAAATGCCAGTCCCAAGCTTGGTGTTCTGCCCAGACAATTTTACCATTCCTGCTTTTTAATACATTTAACTTTCCCTTTAGCTGGCATTTTGTTGAAACAAACTTTATGGTCCATAGCATCAGCGGCACTAAAATATGACAATTAATCACAGTCAGCCGCCAAGTTTCCACTGAGTTCAAACACTTAAGTCACAATTAGCCGACACAATATTTCAGGAGATCAGTTTTGTCGAGATATTGAAACGCTGAACCATATTTGATCTATGACATTGGCAGAGATGCAATCAGCCCATTATTGTACAGCTGTATTCATCATAATTTATCTAGTCTCCATCAAACACTGCTGTGCTCACCAGGCCATGAAGGAAAAGACTATAAGTGGTCCTTGAATCTGTAGTGATGATGGTTCAAACCTAGTTTGCTTAGCAAATTGTACTGTTCTGTTTCACACATACACAGGCCATAAAGTTCTGTTTAGGGCCAGAAAGACCAAGATTTGCAGTTATAGGCTCCAGTAGAGCCAGAGCAGCTGTACACTCAACTCCCAAAGATGCTGCCAAAGCAGCAACAACCAGAGAGAACCCCCAAGGTAGGGCTACCCCTCAGTGATGTGAGATACTGCTCTGCTATTTGCACCATTCCTCACTAATAGAACAAGTAGCCACCAAATGTCTAAAAGAGCATGCCTTTATTCTGCGTACACTCTTTCTCCTTTCCACGCTGCCCCTGCAAGGCCAAAGTAGCATTTCAGAGAGGCTCTGCTAGATGACATTCAGAAGATGTTACTGGGTGGTAAAGTAACTGTTGAAGGCTCAGACTCTTAAATCAGCTCACCAGCAAATTAGAGCTCCTTCAGGATCAGCTTCAGGTGTAGCTGAAAGATTGGCACAGGGGCTAAAACTGCCTGTTGAGATGCACGTCCTGCTTGGGCTGCAATTGCACCTGCCTCCACTAACAAGGGTGCAAGGAGGTCCTCGCCTCTGAGCTACATGCTCCTCCCGAGTCCTCCTAATTCCACCCCACAGCTGGCCGAGGTGTGAAACTCTCCTCCCCACCTGCTTCTCTGGGCTCTGTTCAGCACCACCACCAATTTCATGTACGTTTCAGAGCAAGTCATCAAAAAGGAATAAAACCAATCTGGCACATCTTGCTATAGCACTGGTGTGACCATAGCTATCTTAGCCTACACTAGTACTGGACTCTCCCAATCTGGAAGGTACTGCTGGAATTATAGATGTTATACATATGGCATGGCACCTACAGAAAGAGAGATATAAAAGGACTATTGTCACAAAAGAGAATCTAATTAAAAGAAGTGTTTCCTGGGGGGAAAAGAAAATCCAAATTATCCGTATATTATTCAATCATGTATTAATCTGTTTATTTAGTCATGAGAGTGATTGACTCATCACTGGGCTTTGCATTTATCGCAAACTGATTTAATCCTTCATAAATAATTTCAAAGAAAAAATGCATCCAGTTCCCAGAAACTACTGGTGGTTCCCAAATTGACTAAATGGTTGAAAGGAGAGAAACAGAAAGGGACATCAAAGAAAAAACATTCAAAAAATGCTAGGGCTGGTTCACTGTCTGGCAGTCACTGATGAATAACAGGGTGAAAACAGAAGGAAAAATTAACCCCAAAGCATTCGCGAGGATGTGCCCAGTGAGACTAAAGCGTTGCCTACAGACCACCTGCGTGTAAAGGCGCATAGCTGCATTGCATAGAGCAGCTCCTGTGAAGCAAATTCATTCCCTTCATCCTCCCACCTTCATGGGCCTCCGCACGCCTGCTGAGCCTTCCCACTCCTGTGTGCATGAGGTCTGAGCAAAGTCATGGGCAAGAGGCAAAGCCAAGTCCGCTGGGTCTCTCTTCCCCTCAGTGCTCCCCAGAGAGGCAGCACATCGTTGCCCCTGCTTGGTTACTCTCTTGGGTCTGGCTGGCCAACCACCCCCCTCATTCTCCAACCACCTGCACCCACCTCTTGAAATGGAAAAGAGATCTTGAAGCCAAGCCATTCATCCTGCCATATGGTGCTCTAGACATTTGCCTCTCGTGTGAGCCGACATTGACCCTCTTCCACGCTGGGCAAGAAGATGTCTGCAGCCTGAATCCAGACTGCCTGGTATCCGTCAACACCCTCTGCCTCTGAGCCGTGCCATTCCCTGCTGGGCACAAGCCATCTGGAATGTGACATCTTCACAGTGTTGATATGGATGTCTCCGAGCTCTCAAAGCAATGGACACTCTGTCCAAGTCTCTACATGTGACCAAAATGACCTACTTTCTTCACTTGTCTGGATTTAAGAGTCTTGTAAACAGGCTGTACGGAGCCTATTTCTGGCTTGGCAAATGCATGCTCTTCTCCACAGTGGACTTTTTTAACTGATGGTGCTTAAGATGATTTATGAGTTTCCAAGAGCTGAAGTCAAATCACATCACTGGGTTATTTTTGTATTATTATTCATGAAGCCCATTCAAAGCTCAATTCAAAGGGCATCTGTAAGCAGTTGGTGAAGAGCTGGAACCCCTACTGTAATAAATGAGTCATTTCTCAGTGGAAAACGAAAAACCCACCATGTCAGCAAGATGATTGCTCATGGTAGAGCATTGAGAGAAAGATGAAATGGGATTAAGGGAATGAAAATATAAGGAAATCTTAAGAGAAACAGAGCAAAACATATGGGTGGAGAGCGTGTCAGATGGAGTTGTATAAGGAATTGTTCTTATGAAGCTCTTCAAAAGCTCCAGAGCTTCAGAATGAGAAAATAATCCAGTTTATAAAGCTATTTTGCACCCCCCTCCCCCCCAAGCTTGTTTCAGAGGCTGAATGGCCCGGTGCAGAAAAGGTGGTGCAAGGAGTCTCAAAGCCTAAGCCACGCATAGGTTAAACTTGCCATGTCAGGACATTATTTTCTAGAAAGTACTTGGCTTGGAGCAGACTGGATGGCAGATGAGAAAGGCTTCCATGTGAAGTTCAGTCCACCAGCCTAGTACCATGGTTCTCCAAGGAGAGAGCAGGGATCCAGGTAGGAGCATTCAAAGTACACATGCTAGAGAAAGCAGTCAGGAATACTTTTATTTTCTTGCTGCACTGTCCATAACAAGTTTTTGATCTTTTAGGACAAAAATTACTCTTGCAGTGGGCAATGCCAGCCTTTCCTAAGCCGCTTGCCTGATGTTTGGTTAGAAAAGTACAAAGCAGCCTTAGCTATGTGTGAGCTAAATCTGAGCTAGGCTACATCAGTGTCCGTGCAGTGAAGGGGAGCAACTGCTCTACAGGGGTTGCCAAATCAGAGCCAGGCAATCACCCGTCTAATACACATTCCTAACAGCATCAAGGATGAAGGTAGACAACCTTCTCAGTCAGCAGTCACGCACCGCTGTTCACAGAAGGAAAGATTTCTTTCCAGGACAGACCAAAGCTTAGAAGCCGAGGCACAAAGGTTCAGTTGCCTCTTGGGTAGGGCTCAGCTGGAGGTAGTTCAATCTAATTTAAAATAACGAGGTGTTAAAACCACCACTGGCTCCTACCCTGTTAAAAAATATTCTTGGGCTTAATAAAACCTTCTCCACCTCAAAGAGGAGATCTGCACTGTGTCCACCTTTGCAGCTGGCTCCTTCCACTCCAGCTGTTCCCAACCCAAGCTTTTCTACCAGCCCTCCTGCTGTCCTCTTCCCACGTGATGCCTATGGAAACATATTCCCTGGTTATATTTTCAGGCCAGAGAAATCACTGATATTTTGTTGTTCTTAAAAGTATCAGTTCCTTTAATTCACTTGCTTTTCTCAAGAAAATCTCCTGGCTGAAGTTTTTCCGAGTACTTCTATATTTGTTCAGAGGTGTTTGCTTTCATCACTTCAAAATGTGTTTCTTTACGAGCATCCTTGCTGCAGTATGACTAGAAAAGCTTGAGTGATAGACACCCTTTACAGCAACATCTTTCAACACAGGTTCTTTCATAGGGCTGATTATTTTCATTTCCCTTTTCTGAGCTCTTCTTATTGCTGCCCTGCGCTTTCTCCAACAAGGTGATCAAAGTTACGCTGGCCTCATGGTACGAGTTTCAGACTGACACAACGCTAACTCTGATATCTGCAAATCCCTTCATAATATATTCTACCACCTTGTTTGCTTTGGGGCCCTTTGCTGCCCACTAAGCAGAATTTTTTCACAGAGATGCTAAAAATGACGACAGAGGCTGTTTCCCTGCGTGGTGGCTGCTGCTGTAAAGCCCATCGCTCCATGTGGGCATCTCAAACGGCTCTCTCCAGAGCAGGTAGCCCAGCAGGTCAGCACCCAGCTCCATGAATGCAACGTTTTTAAATTTAACACCTCAGCGTTTTTGCAATGATTGTGGATGTAATCCTTCACAATTACCACAAAGTGGCACTTCTCCCATTCAAGTAATTAATCTTGCACAGGGGCTGCCAGGAACACATCGAAGGAGGGGAAAAAAAGGAGGGATAAAAGAAAAAAGAGATAACAAAAAGGAAAGAAAATACAAAGGAATCTCTGCACTATCTCCCTTGCCTCCCTGCCTCCTTTATTTTTCCTTTCACAATTAAAAATATGGTCTAAAATGTGCTAGTTGTTTACAGAAAAAGCTGAAATAGTTTGCAGCAACAAAAGTGATGAATGGGTCCCAGGAAGGTGGACTTAGGCGTGAAGGATGCTTCAGGGCCACCAAGCTGTTTCATGCTACCTTCCACATCACAGTGCTTTGGCTTCTTGCCTCTCCTTTCTCATTTCCCACTGTAGAGCGAGCCAGAACGTGAATGATTTCTTCATGTTTCTAATTCCAGGATGCCCATGTTCAGCCTCTACCCACCTGTCCTTGCATCACTACTGTCATTCCAGAATCTTTTTTTCCTTCCTTTTCCATCCTTGTCAACAATCTCAAAAAAACTTGGACCAATGGTCCATAGCAAGATCAGGGCTCTTCTCACAGACCACCACTCACCTCCACCTTCACACCTGGAGTAGAAAACGCTATGGATGTTGCTGTGTCAATAATTCTGCCGGTTTTGTGCTCTGCACCAGCAGAATTGTCATGCTCTGCAGACCAGCATTTTGAAAGTTTTTCCTAGGTGACAGCAAACATCACATCCTCTCTTAAACAGCTGGTGTTCCAAAGTAAAATCTTTTGGCCACCTTGCAGACAATCCTTTCTCCTTTCCTGCAGCCATGCCAGCTGATGTTCTCTACAGGTCTTTGGTTTAATGTCATCTCCTTCTGAGCATGAGTACTTTAGTCATGATAAGGACTCACCGTACCACTTACAAGGGTATTCATGCTCCCTCTCCTGGAAGTACACAGCTTGGGAACACCAGTGTCCTCTTTATGCCTGCATCATACCAATGCCCTGGCCAGATACTGCCATTAACTAGACACTCCTGTAGCTCTTCCTGTGCCGTAGCATTTGGGTTTTGAGACGGTTGGTCCTTGTCCATGAAGAGAACTGCTGAACAAATCTGTAACCCACCTGTGCTCTTTTGGGCTCCTTATCTAATGACAAAGTCTTGTCTTCGCAACACAGCCGTGATTTAAACAACAGGTATCAGAATACACTTGCTGTACAAGTTCCTTGTGTATTGGCAATCTTCTGTGCTTCTCAGTGAGGTGCCTGGGTAAACTTGTCAAGAATGAAGAGATGTGACAACAAATAGATCAGGTGCAGAAGTAGCAGGGTGAAGGAAGAAGGTGAAGAGCTTTGTGGCTCTTTGCTAGCGTGACCTGTCGTGACATATGCTCTTCACATCCCACGACATGATTGCACACCTGGATAGTCCCTGAAATTTGACAGTACGGACAGATCCAGCCCTGCATAAATCTGACTGTCTTTGTGCAGCTGTCCTCCTGGGAACAAGCGCCTACATAGAAGGTGAGATGGCAGCACAGGATCGGTGAGGAATGGAAATTTTAACACCAAATTGGTCTGAAGCCAGCGTGAATTAGAGATGAATGCAAAGTCCTTATCCAAGTCGGGGGGAGACCACTGATACAGACTGGCACAGAGGAGAGAAAGGTGAACTCTTCCAAAAACATGTAAAAATCCACCACAACCAGTGGCCATCCAGTTATCCTACAGTGCCACCTTCCATGACCTGTTTGCTGCAAGGTCCCCTCTTGCTGTGCCAGACTTGTGGGTGTGCACAAAGAGAGCAGTGTCCTCACTAACTTGGTGTTGGGAAGATTACCAAGACCCCTGAGCTGATTCAGGGTGCGTCAGCAGAGAGTATGGTACAGTCTTACCAGTCCCTCAGACTCAGGGAATGAGTTGAGACACAGGAAATCCTGGAGCTCATGTTTCCTCAGAAGCTGGGCACAAGCGGCTTTGCAGTACGCCCACCAGCGGGCTCTGAAGGGATGGATCACTTCAGGTAAGAACCTACAAAGACGTAACCACAATCCTCAGTAGCTAACCGTGGGAAACAGCTTTTCTGGTCGCTGATGTGATTTCACTATGAGCCCAGGGCCCCTGCAGAGCTCATCAGCAATGAACATGAAACCCTAAAGTTACCTGGGCCTCAGTAAATTGTGACTGTCTGAGAGGGTTGCTGAACCCTCAGAGGCTGTCCTCATCAGAGAGAGGCAAACAAAGGAATACATTAGTCTAGTTTTGGTACAGTCTAGTGGCGGACCTCATCCCTCAAACCACTGGAGTCAACGAGAACATTTCCCACAGAATCATCAGTTCTTTGGTCCCTGTAAGGACAGCTTGTTTCATGAAGCACTGCAGTGTGTAAAATACGGAGAAAGAGAGAAGTCTTTTAGTATCTCATCTATATCTCCCTGAGGTATGGACTTAACCAAATTAAAGCCAAGAAATTCACTGGACATGTTTTTGCAAGTGCCATCTCCAGAGAGGATGGGTCTTTAGGGAGTAAAACTGAAAGCATCACCCCTAAAATTAACTGAAAACGGAAGCAGAAGCACCATTTTCATATCAGCTGTGATGGGCAAGACCGGTAGGAATTATTTTTTTCTCTTCTTTTGACACAGCTTGAAGACGAGTCACTCCACTTCTAGACCAGGCAATGAGCACTGGAGAACAACCAGGTTTTACCAAAAGAGACAATTCAAGTGTTCACATAGACAAAGAGCCTAAAATACTTAAACTCTACTGGGCACACTCCAGAATCGGGCTGGAAACACAGAATTGAAGTTCAGGGTTACAGAGCAGATAGAGAGCAGAGAAGAGCAACTCCCTTTCAAATAGCAATTTTCTGAAACAAATGCTGTTGTCAGCCTGGCTTTGCTGCACTGACCTCGTAGCTGACCCTACTTTGAGCAAGAGACTAAGCTAGAGGCCTCCTGAGGTCTCTTCCCAACTCGTATTATCCCACGATCCCCACGCCACTCACCTCCTGCCATCTGGGTTGTGTACTTAGCTGGAGTTTCCCTGGGATAAAGTGTTGGTAGACTGGTTAAAGCTCTCTAAGAACAGTTATCCACGTGACAAATCCAATCACTGTTTCATATGCTTTGCAGGCTCAAAAAAAAACCCTGAAGCACACATTAGCAGTGAGCCCTGGGATGATATATCGAAGTCTGCAGAACAGAAATTATTTCACTGGTGTAGGGGTGTTAAAAGCCAGAAAGAGCCACGCCGCCCATCGAGTGTGACCTCCCGAACCATGGGCCAAAGAATTTTGGCAAACGCTTCTTCGCAATGACCACTTTGTCCATAAATGCAGAAGCATTGCAAACACCTTCTGAAGTTGAGATACTGTAATATCTTAACCCCTTAAGGGGATGCCCGTGTAAAACAGAGGCACCGAAATCCTTTTGCAGATCCAGGTGCTTCCTTATTAAGCACAAAAGGAAAAAGGAGGCCACAACTACTGTTTGGGACCTCCGAGAAAAGACTTTTCTTCTCCAACCACCTCGATCTCTCTACAGAGCTCACAACCTGTGATTAACGCTGGGTCTGGAGTTCGCACCAAACTGGAAAGGGCTGTAAGACTGACCCAAACTCAACCAGCTTCTTGAATCTCTTGGTGATGAAAAGTGACACGATACACCCTTTATGTCACAGGCTCACGAGGATTTTGAAATCACTTCTAATATTTTGCCAATTGAATAAATACATTAGAAGCTGAACACAAGAAGACAGACTGATCACACTGGTCTGGCAGTGCAGATCGCCTCAACAGCAGTAGAGCACAGGAACACAGATGCTGGTCACTTCGGTCAAACAGGCAGCTTGACAGACAGACAGACTCACAAAGAACCATAGAACATCCCAAGTTGAAAGGGCCCCCTAAGGACCATCAGTCCAACCCCTGGGCCCACACAGGACCAGCCCCATCACAGCAGATGACTGAGAGCGTTGGCCAGACGCTGCTTGAACTCAGCCCAGCTCGGGGCGGTGACCACTGCCCTGGGGAGCCTGTGCCAGGGCCCCACCACCCTCTGGGGGAAGAACCTTCTCCTGATCTCCAGCCTAACTCTCCCCTGGGGCAGCTCCATGCTGTTTCCTCAGGTTCTGTCGCTGGGTACCAAAGTCCATGAGCCCTGCCAACTCCTGGGCTAGAATCCTTTTCCCCCTTTGAGACAGGTGGAAGGAGGAAGTCTGTTAGTGGATGTATCCTTCCCTATGTCAAAATTCACAGACATGCCTTTTATTTTTCATTCAGTAACATTAAAAATGGGACTCAACTCTAGAGGCACCTACATTTTGACATCCAGATGCAGGAGTTACCTGGTTGTTTAAGCTAAGTCTTAATGGAGGTCTAAGGGTGAGGTTAGCATCCAGCTGATGCCAATTTGGATGTCCCAGAATTCCCTTTCTGCTCTCCTTTAGCCCACACAGCTTCCGTAGATGCTTCCTAGACAATCCACACGCCCCAGGTGGAAGTTTTGGCTGCTTGGCATCTCCATTTGTGCAGTTGAATCCCACTCATTCATTGGCAAAAGCCAGATCTAAGTGCTTGGATCTGAAGCTGATCTTCCCCTTCAGTGTCAACTATTGACACCATCAGGCATCTCTTCTCCTTCTGCTCCATCTTACCACCTCCTGAAATCCCATCTAAGGAATCATTTGCTAGTTTGTAACGTTTCTATACAATTTTCAGGCTCTTTAGGGGAAAAAAAAAAATCAATTACTAGATAAATCATTAATAACCAGGATACCAATATCCTTATTCTTGGCGAGCAGGATTTAAGCTGTGGAAGCAGTCGTTCAAACCTAGGTCTGCTTCAATATTTTGCACGAGAGGGCTTCACCGGACCATAAGAAAGAGAGCAGGAATGGTTTGATGCAAACAGTAGGTGAACCAGGGGTTTGATGGCTCAAATGAGTCATCAGACTTTGTAGCCTTCTGCCCTTGAGGGACCTTCTGCTACCTGGGATAATTGGCATTTATTAGCTGTTCTTTAGAGCCGCATCTGTGGAGGACACAGTTTTCAAATCCTAAAGCTGGAATTCACTTCTCTAATCAGAAGAAGAGACACAAAAACCAAGTAAGTGAACAGGATAAAAATATTCACAAATCAAATGCTAACAAGCTGCTAATCTCACCCTCTCTTTAATCACCTGGTTCAATTAGCTAAGTCAAACAATGCCCTCACTGGAGAGAGTCCAGGCTGCAGGGTCTTTGCAAAATCTCCCCAAACCAAGGCTCCCAGTCCATAGTGTTGGTATTTCTGCAGCCACATGGGAGCAGGGTGTTTTATAGGCCCGAAAGGAGGCAGAAACGTGGGTGTGCTTTTCACATGGGCTCACGGCCAAGAAGACCCTGCCCTACATCAACTTTCCCTCCCCAGGAAATTTCCAGCTACGCATCCCCTTTATGAAAGATTGATGAGGGGGAATTATTGGGCGAGGAGAAAAGCTGTGAAACTTGCGACGCTTTTTTTGCGGAGAAGGATGCGTGCGGGCTATCGCTTTCCCCCCTTAGCACAGGCACAGAAGCAGGTTAGACAGCAGCAAAGCGCAGCTCTCCGCTGCCCTACCGACCACGTGGAAACCATCTCTTGCCACCAGGTAGCCCTCAGACCTGAGGTAGCTGACTCACATCAGCTGAAGAGGTTTGGTCAGGAAAATAACCTTTCTGTTTCTTCCATGTTCAGATCCTCCCTGGGAACTTCATCCAGGATGCTTAATGGCTTCAAAGGCAAGAAACTGCTGCAAAGGTTAGAAGGGTCCTCAAACCTCCAGCTCTTTAACGCTCTAAAAAATTGTTTCTTTGCTTATGCCTTTGCAAAAAGAAACTTTTCAAAAAGGATTTTACAGCTACTCCCACCGCCAGAGTACGCAGTGTAATTCCCAGGATTTCGGTTTCTAAGCTCTTAGGTTGCAGGCAAGTCAGGTTTTCCAGCTTTTCTCCACAGCCCTGGGGTAAGAGGTACCGAACTGCTGATGAAGATACAGTCATTGCAACAGGCGGCCAACCACCCAGGGACACTTGCCTCCTGGGGGCAGGGATTTAAGGAGCAGAACTAAGTGACAAAGCACACAAGAAGAACTTGAGAGATGGCAGCACGGCTTTTGGTCCAAACTTTAAGCTGACTTCCTCTAATCCAAACCATCCTCAGGCTTCCACATTACTGACGTTCAGGTGATCCTTAGAGCCAAGAGAAATGAAGCAAACCCCAGTTCATTACAACTATCCTCTGGAAAAAAAAATAAATAGTTTGAAGCTGTAAATCCCAGCACACAGACTCTTACCACCACAAAAACAATCTACCCAGGAGAAGATGTTCTCCCCATCCTGCTAGCATTATTCACACATTAAATCAGAACTGACAACGCAATCTTTGCAGCTGAGCTGTTCTCATTCTTCTTTTTTTTATCATGATGAAATAATTCCCCTTTTTAACAACTTCCAAATGTTCGTACTGATGCATTATTGAAGTGACAACGCAGATTTCCAAGAGGACGGCGCGCCTGACTTTTTTCCAAGGCAGTAAATAGGCAGGATGTTAATGAACTGGAGAAGTATTAAAATTTCGTTTTGCAAAAGGAAATGTTTTTAACTATATAAACTGTTGCAACAACTATCGATTGTATTTCCACCACAACAAGGCAGGCGGAGGCTGATTTACGACAGCAGCCCACCCTAACTATCTAACCAGATTTAATATAGTTGCCATCCCATGACACAATGATGTATATTTTTGTGGCAATCTAGAAAATAATTTGCAAGGAGTAACAGTTCGTTCTTCAGCCATCAGCCATAAAGCTGTCAGGGGAGGGTCTCCAGCACCGTCAGTGGGACAGTGATGTAGTGAGGAGGACTGCAAAATCTCATGGGCCGGGGGGAGAACGAACGGGGGATCTCAAATTTATGGATATGAGCATTTTCAGGAGACTGTGTTGTTACTGGTTTTATTTTAACCATAAACCAAAGGTAACAAAGTCTCCCTAAGGATATGCAGTGTTTAACCAAACCAAGGCCAGGTTGGCTGAGGCTTTGGGCAACCTGGGCTAGTGGAGGGTGTCCCTGCCCATGGCAGGGGGTTGGAACTAGATGATCCTTGTGGTCCCTTCCAACCCAAACCATTCTGTGATTCTATGTGTTAGCTGACAACATAGTGTTTAGTTCCTGACAGTTCTGGGAACAGCTTTCCCTTTGGGAACCTCAAGGCCAGGGTTATGGAGAGGAAGGTGGAGTTCCCTGAGGAAGAACATCCTCATTGACAGGCTGCTGAGACAAAAAAACTCACACAGGAGGTGCTCCGAGATACCTACATAGCGTTGCAGATCCAGCCACCACCTTCACTCTTGGGGTTATAAGGAAGCTCCCGCTGGATGAGAAGCCTGTTTTCCACGCAGTCCTCTCTAATGCCTCACACAGGAGAATTTCTACCTATTTATCATAAGCAAATAACAACCTTGACAAGCATTTGTTTCTGTAATTCATCCTAGACTGCGTTAAATAGATGAACAGTAGAGACAATCCCCCTTCCCCTCCACCATTCCCCTGCTGCACTTCTGTCTCTGAGGCTTTCCAACAACTCCCATTTCATGAGGGTTTGAGGTTTGGTTTTTTTCCTTTCATTTTTAGCACATTGTTACATCACATTGTTATATCGTGTGTTTTAGCACATTGTTGTTTGGGGTACTCTGGCTTCTCCATCAAAACTCAAAGTAAATCTGATCCACAGGAGCACTAATACATCCAGAGATGCTCCAACCAAACTTAAAGGTGGAAAGCAGAAAGGACAGGAGGACTGCAGGTGCCTTCTTCAGGCCGAGTGGCGGGCTCCGCAGCAGGATGCCCTAGGGAAAAACCCATGTTTGCAGCCTCTGGGGATGCCTTATTTGCCAGGAGCGAAAAAAGTAATAATGAACACCACCAAACACCACCCCTAAAGTTAACCACAAAACACAGCCCCTGCTGGAAACAGGCTGAGCG
Organism: Psophia crepitans; assembly: GCA_013399095.1. NCBI lineage: Eukaryota > Metazoa > Chordata > Aves > Gruiformes > Psophiidae > Psophia > Psophia crepitans. The sequence continues at coordinate 901,947 of VWZZ01007306.1, read as the reverse complement.
TATTTTCTTTAGTTGACTAATTCTTGTTTATTTTTTGAAGGCTGCTGCTATAAAATTCACAATCCAATTACAATTTCCAGGCTGAAAGAACGGCTTCTAATTATATTGTTTTCTATCATTGCTAGAATTATTGCAAGAAAGAGTGGATTAATGCTGTATGATTTTGTTCCTCGTACAAGAATCAGATCTCAGCGTTCTCAAATGATTTATAAAAGACACATTAAATAAACTATTAACGGTGGTTTTGCAATAGAAATGGGCTGTACCATAAACAGGACAAATTGAAAACTACAGATTTGCTGCCGTGTTTCAACGCATGAGCAACGAGGGCAACGCAGCGCATACTGAGTGAAACGGGGTAGGCTTGAAACTGGAAGGAAAACTCGTGACTTTTGCAGCGTGGGCCTGGGCTGCAGGAGAGCTGGCTTGGTGTCTGGCCTGGCAGAAACTTTTAGTGTGACTTTGGGTAAGTCACTTGGCCAAGGGGAGGAGGACCACAGCTCCAGGTAGAGCCAACCTAGCTGTCCTGCCGGCGTAGCTGTCTCCGTGTAGGTGAGACTGTGTGTGCCTTGTGTGGCTAAGCGTCTGTTATCATCAGTAGAGATCAATGATCAAGTGTGGATCAATGATCAAAGGTGTCTACGTGACTGTTCCAGAGGTTCTGCTGTCCTTGGCTTGTTCATCATACGCACTCCTCAAGCACCCAATTCTGCCGCGTGTCTGAACTTTGGGAGGTGGATATAGATCTTGCCCCATATTCCACGTTTCAGGACAGGGTTGAATCAGAGTCTAGGCAGGTATCTAAGAAGCTTTGGCTGGATTTACTCCCAACTCATCTATCCTGTGGGAAAGAAAAAAAATTTAGTGCCTGTCTTAGAATCATAGAATCACTAAGGTTGGAAAGGACCTCTGAGATCATCAAGTCCAACCGTCAACCTAACACCACCATGCCTGCTAGACCATGTCCTGGAGCGCCACATCTATGCATTTTTTTAAGATCTCCAGGGACGACGATTCAACCACCTCTCTGGGGAGCCTGTTCCAATGCCTCAACACTCTTTCCATGAAGAAATGTCTTGAACAAACATAACAGTTGCTGACAGAAAGATAAATAAAATATATCCAGTTAAATGACTGAAACAATTGGAGACTAAATCACCCGCCTATTCCTCCTGCGTGCAGCAAGAGCTGGGTAACAGTAAGACTTCCAGTCTGAAAGCAGACAAGAAAGGAGAGGATGACCTTGAGCAAGACACAGTCCTTCAGGCTGTGAATCCTTCAGAGACAATTTGACACGCAGGCACATGCACACACCTGGCTCCACGAACACAGCAGCTGTTTGGAAACGCAGCTCCAAGCCCACAGGACCCCTCGCAGCCTCTTCCGTGCAAAGGCTGACACCAAAGACCCGGTCCCATCCTACAGATCGCACTTGGAGAATCCAGGCTGGTCCGATCCCCAACAGGACTGCTCATCCACTGGGCACTGTCAGCAGAGAGAGCCTGGGGGACACTAGTAGAATGGGTTGGGTTGGAAAGGACCTTAAAAGATCATCTAGTTCCAACCCCCTGCCATGGGCAGGGACACCCCCCACTAGCCCAGGGTGCCCAAAGCCCCATCCAACCTGGCCTTGGACACTGCCAGGGATCCAGGGGCAGCCACAGCTTCTTGGGGCACCCTGTGCCAGGGCCTCGGCACCCTCCTAGGGAAGAATTTCTTCCTAATATCTCATCTAAATCTCCCCTCTTTTAGTTTAAACCCATTCCCCCTTGTCCTGTCACTCCCTGCCCTGTACCCAGCCCCTCTCCAGCTTTCCTGGAGCCCCTTTAGGTACTGAAAGGGCACAGTTAGGTCTCCCTGGAGCCTTCTCTTCTTCAGTTTCTTTTATAATGTACTGTCTGGGTTTGGGGTTTTGGCTTTGGTTGTGGGTTTTTTGGTGGTTTTTTTTTGTTTTGTTTGGGTTTTTTGCTGTTGTAAATAAAAAAATTCCTTTTAGGTCTGACAATTCTTTTCTCTCCTCCTTAACAGCCCTACCACCTCTTCTCCCCTTCTTCTGCCCTCTGGCCTTGGGCAGCTGACTAAAGGCAAAAACAAAACAAACAAAAAAAAAACCAACAAAAAAAAAGAAGATTCTGAATTGCTGAGCCCTTGAAGAAACAGTCTAAGGCATTTGTTGTCCATTTCGAAATGAAGATAGGTGTTTCTCTGAGGCAGGTCCCATTTGACTGCCACAGCCACACGGTTCAGACAACATTACTCAGACCAGCTCGAAAAACAAGAAGAAATTCCAACACCACGGGCGTACTGAGAGCACAGGCAGGAAAACCAGCCGGGTCTTTACCACCTCTCCGCAACTCACATAAAAGGATACGATCATAAATCAATAGAACATCCAGAAAGAATAAAGTAGCAGGGTTTTGTTTTCATCTTCTATTCCTCCAGCACATTTTGAGTTCAGAGCGGGAACCAAAACCACGTTTTAGCGTGGAAACCTGCCACCTAGAGAGCAAAACCACAAACGGAAAGAACCAGGTTTGTGGGCTGGTGGGTGCTTTTAAAACAACTATCTCGTAACGTTACAGATGTGCTGGAAACTATAAATTCGCCGTGCTGTCTCTTACAGGAACCAAACGGATTTTAAGAGACCCTTAATCATGTATCTGCACAGCACAGACATGGTTACAGGCCACTGCCCCTCCTCCCTGCACAAACCCTGCTGCGTGCGCCGCAGCGATTATAGGACAGAAAAGCACTTTTTCTCCCGCTTCTATAAATCTACGCGGTTTGTGTAAACACAGAGCAGTCCCTCGTTTTGTTCTGAGGTCACGGAACTGCTGCAGAAAGCCAGTCAGCTTTTAGTGAGAAGTTTTGGGTGATTCGATGGGGCAGCGAACTGTCTGGGTCTCAGTCCTGCTAGTGAGCTATGGGTATCAGGAGCAAAAAGAAAACCCACAACCCCTCTGCACTTCTGAGAAAGTTTGCTGAGATTTTTAACTGGAGCAAAACCCTCAGATTTCCACTTCTAGGGAAATACCCTGTTTGCGTCTCAAATTCAAAGGGAACAAGTTGCCAATTTCCTTTTGAAAATGGAAAGTGTTTCAGCATTTCTGAATCAAGGCATTTTCCAAAATTATAAACTTTGATTCCAGGTCAATTCACAACTAAACCATATTCTCACAGGTACAAGGAAAGGGGATATATCGAAGTAACCTCTCCCTAAAAATGGAATTTATCAGGTTTTAACTCCTGTATGAACCATCTCCACAACACACCAAGCCACGGGGCTCCCATGTTTCATTATACCCTCTACAACTACCTGAAAGGAAGTTGTGGCGAGCTGGGGGTCGGCCTCTTCTCGCAGATAACCAGTGACAGGACTAGGGGGAACGGCTGCAAGTTGCGCCAGGGGAGGTTCAGGTTGGAGATGAGGAGAAATTTCTTCTGGGAAAGGGTGGTTGAGCATTGGAACGGGTTGCCCAGGGAGGTGGTGGAGTCACCATCCCTGAGGGTGTTTAAGGAAAGGTTAGACGCGGTATTGAAGGACATGGTTTAGTGGTTAATAGGTGGGGGGGGGTCGGTTGGACTGGATGATCCTTGAGGTCTCTTCCAACCTTAATGATTCTATTCTATTCTATACGGACCAGGCAGGAAAGGAGGAAGAGAGACAGATGAGCCACAACTTCAGAATAGCGCACTCCTCTTCGTCTGAATGAACTTCTTCAGCCTCCACTGCCACCCAGCCCCATGAACCCTCTGTGAAGGGTCCTCAGCGCGTTGGGCCGCACAGAGCCCAGCTTAGATGCAAGTTAAACAATTCCCATACGTGCCACTGCCTGTAGCAACTCAAACACCGTAATTACGGGAGACCAACGCACCCCCCAGCGCCAGGACGTATCTCTGATAGAGAAATACAGTTTAACCCTTCATTAAATAATTCAGAAGAAAATTATTTAACAACGTGGCCAAAAACATGTGGCATAAACGCCATTTAATTGCTAGTAGGGTACTGCAAGTTGGTGTCCAAGAGACTTTTCATGTTTTGGTGTTACAATTTCCGTGGAAAACGTCAACCCTGGACTCTCCCCCCTCACCACGAAGCCGGGGGCTGCCTCAGCACTCACAGCCCTGCACAGACCGCCGGGAGGAACAGCCCGCCGCGTAGGACGAAGATTCTCTGCTGCCGGCCAGGTGTCCCCAGCGGCACAACTCCTCCGACTGCCAACTCCTCCCACTGCCGCCTTCGGAAATCACCCGCAGGCTCCTGCCCGCATTGTCAGCCTTGCACACTGCCCCTCTTACAAAGAGCTTTCATCTGAGTGACGGGCAGCGGGAAAGGTGATGGCAAACAGAGAAAAGTTACGGCAGTGCAGGTAATACTTAATTCCACGGTTTCAACACAATTAAGGGCTTGCTTTGGGCATCGGAAGTCAGGCACCACTTTGAAGCCATCAGCACAGAAGCCAGCCCCCGAGGTTCTTCCTGAAACCGCTGGTGCCTCCGAGGGCTTGGCTCCTGGCATTTTCTGGCCCAATTTGCTCTGCCCCCATCTCTCTCTTGGCTACTACCAGGGGATCCACTCGCAGGACCTGCCGGGGACCATCCGCCTCTGAGCGGAGGTCGGTCACCGCCCCAGGCTGAAGGACAAGGTGACTTTGCAGGAACTCTCAGTCTACCTAATTAGCAGCCCTCTGCCCGAGCGCAGCTCTAATCCACCGGTGAGGCGCATTAGTGAGCGCTCCTCACCCCACCTTAAAGCTTGAAATCTATCGTCTGATCTGCAAAGAATTAAGTTGCGTCTTCGATTCAACTAAAACCACCCAGATCACCTCAATGCAGCAGCCGACTGATTTTAATTAGCGCTGTGCCAGGGCCCTGTGGAATTTCAATCCACCACAGATGTCCGCAGAAAAGCAAGATAAAAATGTCCCAAAAATGGGACTTGAAAATGGGACTTGAAAACTGTGTCGAACCTTCAGCAACTATGACAATAGCTATTGAGAAATCCACCGCTAATCATCGCCCTAATCCCATAGTTGTACAAACATCTTGACACTGGAGTACGGAGCTGGCTACCTTTCAGCAGCCTCTCCTTCCCTCTCCACCCCCAGTGCACAAAGCAGACCTTGACTGACCCATGAATTGGCATCGATGTTTTCTTGTGTTATCAATTGTGAGCTTCAACAGTAAATCCTAAAAGCTTCCCTTGCTAGAATCTCACCTCAGAGCACCACTGTAAGTACAAAGGTGCAGAGAGCAACTTACCACTCTCTTCCCTCAAAATCTGACATAACAAAACAGTCATCCTGGAAAACAGCACAAATACAGAAGGAAAAAAAATCAGGCATTAGCAGTCTAAGAACCACACAGGCACAGTATTCATTAGGGGTGACAGACCTCTAATCAACCTCAAAAAATTATTAACATCATTGAACTCAAGCAGCACCTACTAGTGAGAGTATGAGGCATCATTCCAAGACAAATAGTGCCCAGGAAGGGGGGGAAACATGGACTGCATCTGCATCCTCTTCCCTTTGTTCAAGAAATCAGCGTGGCAACGAATTCCCTTGACCAAAACGCGCATCTAGAATTCATCCCTCAACATGCAAGTGATTTATGGACAGCCACCATTGCCAAGCCTAGATCAGGGAAAAAAAGGACTATTTTATAAAACTGAGAACTCAAACAGTAACACTAGCAATGTTTCTCTTGTGCATAAAAACTACTCACTAAGTTATAAGGTAGCGACAGGTTTAAGGCTCAACACTAACTTAGCTTTTGCCTTGCAAAAAGTAAAGAAATTAACAACGTTCCAGGTCAGATTACTCGAAATATTTATTCACAAATACATACGGTATTAAACGAATGCGAATATATTTTCCAAGGAGACAGTGTTATCAGCAACGTAAGAGGCTCTGATGACATTTGCCAAGTGCACATTTTCAAGCAGCAAGAGAAAACTGTGAAAACTAAGCCGTTCATAGACAAGGTCAGGTTTCCTCCCCACCCTTGGGTGAGGCTCAGGTCCTGGCTGGTACAGATTACTTTCCTCGGCTTGGACAGAACCAGGCAGCTGCTAAGGTGCAGCTCCGGACGACTGCCGCAAAAATTCCAATCAAGGTTGCATTTTTAAACCCATCCTCAAATTTCAAGATACAAGGGAACACGTTTTCAGAGGACAACAGCCACTGGAGTTTATGGCTGTATTCTGAAAGAGCTGGTGCCTCTGAGAGCTTCCATGGAGCAATCCCTAGCGGGAAACTCATTACACCTCAGCTGCCCTGGAAGGTTCTCTCTTGTAACACCGGTGGCGATGATGAAATTCAGGCAGTTCATCAAGCAGCATTACCCACCCCAAGAGGTGTTGTGGAGAAGCCCACCACTGCAAGGAGTTACTCTGATTAGCAGGCTCCTAAGAGGCCAGGTTGCAATATGCTGACACTCACCGATGCAGAACTGCACTCTTAGCAGCCTGGGACACGCTAGCACTGGTACTTCTCTAGTTACAGGGCACCGTTCCGTCTCTTTGCTCCACATTACATCAGGCACCACTGGAAAACTGAGCAGACCTGGTAAGAAATTCCAATCTGTTGTCCAAGGCTTTATCAAATGATTTACCACTCAATACCGCTCGCAGCCATCTAGTGATAGGATGTCAGGTTCATTTTGGTAAATCATACCACGGTGAATAATACAGCATCGGGGCTCTGTGTCCTAAGGCCTACGGCACCTGACTGATGCCTGACTGTATATGAAACATACTAATACATACTCACTGCAGCAGAGATATGACCTGTCCTTTTATGCTTTTTGTCAGGGCTTAGCTCCAGGAACTGTAAATGTCAGCATCAGGATACCTACAGCCTACTGCTTGCATCAGGAAGAGAAATTCCACAGGCATTCGAGTAAGAAAACTAAGTACTGTTTTCAAACAAACAACGACTTGAGTTGTCATAACAGCACCTTTATGGAACGCAAGGTTAGCTTTAGACAAGTGCCAGGTTACACGAACTTTCAGTCCTCTACGTAAAGAAAACAATCTTGGGTTTAGCTCATCCTGATAAAACTTGTAATGCTCATTTATAGGCATGGTGCTCGGGCTATTTCCAAAGTTATAAAAAAGGGCTTTTCATTACAGTGCTGGAGTGGTTAACAAGACAGTTACCTTATTACATTCTTTTCCAGAGAATAATAATTCTCCTCCATTTCAGAACACACAAGCAATGCAATCCTACCTCAGATACAGAGGAAATGAAGGTTAATGTAAGTTATAGACCAAACAATCTTCATAATTACAGACAATTTTGAATATATATTTGCATGGGAAATTAGATTCACTTTTGTGAATAAAAATTCCATCTCTCCACACAACAAGCATAATTCCTTGCCAGGAGAGGACTACACCGTGCACAGCTCATCAGCCTTGAAAAGAAAGTCTGGACTTCAGGCATATCCAGCTACGTGGATCAACAAGCAACCCCTTCAGATCCAGCAGCTTTGGTTTAATGGACGGAAACTTTGGCCTATTGTCAAACAAATGTACTTGCCAGCAACGAACAAGTGAGACTGGATATTTTAAAAACAAAGCAAAGTGTGGTATGTGCATAAAGTCAGTGCCTTGATCCTTAAAAGCACCTCTATAAGCAGCTTTACCTTAAAAACAGGCAGTGCTTAAGTTACAAAAGATTATTTTGTGTATGATGATTGAAGGAACAGCTCTGCTTCAGGAACTCAAAAGATGAATTAAGATTTAGTAGTAGGTTTATTAATTTGCTGTGATTTACAATGAGGCGATCATGTCTGAACCAAGGAGACATCAAAACAGGTTTAGCCAGGAGGTTTATGGCTTCCAAGTCAAATTCATAGACCAGTGTCAGTCATTTGGGCAACTGAAGATTAGCAGACAAAAGATAAGCGGAGGCCAGGCAGGTGCTGCACTGATGTTCTGGAGACAGTATTCCAAAGTGTCTTCTCTTACAGCAATTTCCTTTTCTCAAACTCCTGCAAACAGCACACAGACATTACCAGGGGGAAGAAAAGAAAATGCTCTCATTACTATTTTATTTAATTACTTTGTATTTATCTTAGTAAATCTGATTTTCTGAATTAAAAATTAAAACATAAAATGCATAACGTGTGCAGCTTAGAAGAAAGGAGGAGAAGGAATCTCCCAGCTCACATGAACAAACCGGCTACGAAAAACCAGTAGTGCCAGACTGCAGTGAGCGCACTGCACTCAGCTTGCAACGCTGTCAGGGAACCATTTGCTCCCAGGCACAGCACAAAGGCTTAAAAAACACTAATTCTGCATGAGAACTTCAGCGGAATCCTTACAATAAAGGATTCAAGCCAAGAAAACACCAAATAATTTCCTTTTAGTAAAGGAAAACACATAACAGAAGAAGGGAAGAATCCCACAGCAGCCTGTGAAAACGCTGTGCTACACAGTCACCACAGGAAAATAAAAATACCTGGCACAGCTGCATTATGTAATTCCTCTAGCTGTGAAGCAATGCCTTATTTTGGATATGAATTAAGAAAAACACAAGTAATCCTATCCCAAACAAAAGTTTTTTTTTCAGCTCTACGCATTCAACTATAATTCTGAATTAGTACTTAAAACAGATAGACCTGTATGTCAAGGCTTTCCTTCCTCAAATGACCTACTGTCAAAGATAGTTTTTGGGTTTTAAATTAATTCGGGTCCTTTGCATCCAGAAAGCACAATTCAGTAAGTTGCTACTTGAAAGGAAAACCTAATCTCTTCTCCGTTTTGCTGTGTTTACTTTTCTATGAAGACAACATTTCATAAAACCACGCGCACAGATTATCTAAGTAATAACTCCAGCTTGTTCGGTCAATAGAGCTCTTATGTTTAACCAAGTTCAGAGCAACAGAATATCTGGGAAAGAGATGTACTCCCAACTTGTATTCCCTCAAAGGTAGCTTCTTGCTCTGGATGAGTACGGGCCCCAATTTCTGAGCAACGAACCTTGTAGATGGTGCTACCTAGCTGGGCAGGAGACATGCTGACAACAACGCCAGCGCTCTGAAGGGCTGCTATCTTCTCTTTAGCTCCACCCTTTCCCCCAGCAATGATTGCACCAGCATGACCCATCCGCCTGCCTGGAGGAGCAGTCAGACCAGCTATGAATGACACCACTGGCTTGGCATTTGGACCCTGTGAAGAAAGAAAAGGTACTGGGTGAGATCATAGAATGGTTTGGGTTGGAAGGGACCTCAAAGCCCATCTAGTTCCACCCCCCTGCCATGGGTAGGGACACCACCCACCAGCCCAGGGTGCCCAAAACCCCATCCAATCTGGCCTTGGACACTGCCAGGGATCCAGGAGCAGCCACAGCTTCTTCTGGGTAAAAAAGTAATTCCAGGTGGCAGATGTTTTTTATTTTTTTAAATATCAACTAGCCAGGCAAAGATATTAAACAGCTAGACACCTCAGACAACATGGAACCAACAGTCTGAAGAGCCTGGAATACTTTCTCTCCTGATACACAACCAGAAGCAATCAGAAATTTTACATTATCTCTCTGCAGAGCCACATATATTACTAAAAACAGAACATTCACTACAAATACCATTACAGGACTAAAAATCTAAAGTTGACCCTGCTCTTCAGTTAGATTTAATCTGGGTAACTCCTAATTTAATCTGTCTAATACATGCACGACTCTTTGGGTTTTTTGTAAATAGAGATTAGAGATTGAACTGAAGATGGCTAACTACCAAGGTGTCTGGAAGCAAGCTGATTAAGACTTACAGAGTTATTTTCTTTCAAGAATGCTGCTGCGTCTTCTTCAGCATTTCCTCCAATTTCCCCAATCAATATGATCCCCTCAGTATGAGGATCCTTCAGGAAGACATCAAGGCAGTCAATAAAATTAGTTCCATTGAAAGGATCGCCTCCAATCCCTGAAAAAAAATAAAATCACACACACAAAAAAAGACAAACTCAATATAATGATATCGCATTTACGATAAAAGTTTCAAAGCAAATTTCAGCATGAAGAGTATTCCCAGAGGCTCAGGGTAAGCTGAGGGGCAGCTCTGAAGGCTCTTGCCAAGTCAGTGTGCCAAATTCCTGCTCCAAGTATCTCCCCCCACAATTTACACAAAGCTCCGATATCTGAATAATCCACAAGCAAAACGCTATGCCTTATACAGAGGCTCGCTGTAAGACACAGCAGGACCAAGACCCCAGCTCTAGAATTTTGCTGTAAGAAAACTGAATTTACTTCACATAGCCTACCAATCACCTAAGAACGCCCTATCCCTTTCTAATATTAAACTTCTCAGGAAAAATTGTTTCCAAATTGACATCATATTTGCTGGCAGTTCTCCATTCAAAGCTGTTGTTTAGGCTTCTATTAATCTGATGTGGAAATGATAATAGAGAAGGGTTATACTCTTCACAGTACACAGGAATCTCATTTTTCAGCATAATTGCCAGTCAGCAATTTCTATGCCTGCAAAAAGGAATTACTCTGGATTTCTTCTTGCAAAGAAAAAGCAGATTAGTCTAGGCGCAACAGGTTGTTTCTGAGCAAACCTACCAACGCAGAAAGACTGCCCCAATCCAACTTGCGTTGTCTGATGAACAGCTTCATATGTCAGGGTTCCAGATCTTGACACAATACCTTTAGGAAAGAAAAGGAGATAAACTCAACACTAACAACGCTAAGTGCATGACTAGAGTCAGCTGTTCTTACACTACTAAAAATCACTTTAATAAACTGAGCATGAGATGCCAGGTTTTCCAGCTATCCTTGCCAAGGCCTGAAAACTCTATGTAAGATTCTATATTTCTTGGTCGGCATTTTTTGACGTGTAACTGTCAACAGATTAAACATACTGGCTGAGACAGCATTCCTCACGCTACATCTTTACCAGGAAAGAAAACTGAAATCAAAGTAGAACAATGTACTTCTTGTCTTACATGTGAGTAGTCGATGCACTGAACTTGCGTTGCAGCTCAACAGTTAACAAAATAATTCTGTATTAATCACATCTCCCATACGGCCAGGTACATGAGAGATCCTCTAGAACAGAAATATGCTGCGCAAACGCAAGTTATCAATATTAAGGTATTTGCTACTGCAGCTCACTGTTCTACAATACCTACTCAGCACTTAGAATACAGCATCGCAAGAGACGACAACCCTAGTTGTAGATTCAGGATGGGAGGTAATGCAGAGCCAAGATGAGGGGCAAAATATTTGCATGTTGTTTTTTCCAAGTCAAGATTTCTGTTAATATTGCAAGAGGGAAGGTTCCCAGGAAAAAGAATCATCATCTACTTCAAGCCATCTAACAAGGAATACAGTTAAGTATATTGCATGAATAGAGAAAAAAATACACCACCAGACTAATAGCTTTAGTTTTATCAACTATTTATCCTGCTGGGCAGCACAGATGTCTGCTAGTAAGGTCTCTTTTCCTCGCTATGTTTACAAAGGTCCTCCTGTTTACTATTAAAATCAGATTGCAACAGAGAAGCTACAAAGACTGTGGCTATTTTTATAGCTTGCGTCCCAAGATTACCAAATGATTCTTGGACGTCTCACAGGAACAGAAAGCTGGGGAGCATATCACCAAAGGTCACAGCGTTAGATGAAGCTGAGAGGATGGTGTAGTTAGATTTTTATTCCGTGATCCTTGGGTCACCACTGAAAACATTTCCAGCAACTGTCAGTCAACTGGATTTACAATTTAAAATATTCTTTTGCATTTGATGTGCCTTGCATTCAGACTCCAGTATCTTGTGAATACAAGACGTTTCTTGTAGATATTTAGAAAAACCTTAACAGAACTCTGATTCGGAAGGGAGCTCAGGGCAACATCGGTTGATGCTACCTTTTACAGTATGGAGCAATGCCTTGATGGTACCTAGAAAGGGCTTAACTGCAGTCATCTGATTTTTCAGTTCCAGGTTTACAGGCACTTCTGAAAGCTGGAGGTGTGACATGAGTGTTAACACATCCTCTGGCATTCACTAGGTACAGCTTACTCTGAAGTCAGAAGTGGTTAAGTAGCAGCGATAGTTTCTCGTGTTAGAAAAACTGCACCGAGTCCACGTAGTTCAAGAGCACTGATCGGGATTTCCCACAGTAAACACACTTTAAAATCGGGAAAAAAAATGGTAAAGTTGCCAAGGGTCCCACTGACAGACAGCAGCAGCATACACTGTCTGCATTTCTGAAGCTCTATTTAAGTACAAATGCATATTTTGAAAGAATTTTCTTTATAGCTTCTGAACAGCACTATTTTTAAAATAATCGAGTTGTTATTCGTACAATTTAGAACAAGGAACCAACAGAAGTCAGGACCAGAGACTTGCACGCACCAGGGCGTGTAACTAACATGATTAGGAACAAGTCACCGTCTTTCTGACCTCAGTTCCGCTGTCTGAGAAATGGGTACATTTGTCACTTCCACTCACCATGGTACAGCTGTCTAAATCACCTTGTTATAAACTTGCTTGTAATCTCTTCTATTTGGTCTAACGCTGAGCTCACTAGAGGTGTAGGGTCCTAGTCCTGAGGAGTCAGACTGTTGGAAGGAATAGCATTGGAGAGCTTAGTGCTCTCAAATCCCAAGAGAAACGGGTGTATCCTCAAAGGAGAGCATTACGGAAACAAAGCCAATCCCATTACCTAAGGAACCTTCCTACTGCTTCACCACTACCATCAGGACTCGATGGCTCCTAACGCAGACTGACTGATTTTGGCCTTCAGGATTGAAAATGGCAGAGTTCACTTACAAACTGAAGGACAGACAAGATGTCATTCAGCGTGTCAACCGTGTTCAGGGCAGGATATGACCAGTCTCATGAATAAGAACACTAGAGCATCAAACTTGAGTTTTTAGATGATGCATAAACATTCAAAAACTCACCAATTCTTCCCTTCTTGTGAATGTGACCAGGCATGATACCAATTTTACATTCTCCAGGCTAAGGAAAGAGTGGGAGAAGTCAGATGGAACATTCAAACCATCGCCAAGAATGGTTCAGCCTTGGAGCAAGTCCGCAAGTCACTTACATTGATGACTCCAGGGCAGTTTGGGCCCACTAGGCGAGTCTTATCCTGCCGAAGCAGCCTGTGTTTAACGCGAACCATGTCCTGCTGGGGAATCCCTTCAGTAATGCACACAACTAAGGGCATTTCTGCATCGATTGCTTCATTGATCGCAGCAGCAGCAAACGGAGGAGGTACATATATAACAGTGGCAGAAGCACCAGTTTGTTCTTTGGCCTACAACAGACATAACAAAACATATCAAGCATTTAGTGGGGTGGAAGAGAACATTTGACGACGAGTCATTTAAAGTATGTCCATTCACAGGCATCATTTAAGTGAATGGATACGCATTCATTTATTAAAATCAAAGCAAGCACGAAATTCACTGAAGATGGGGCACATACAGCACAACTAGGGAACTGAGAACTAAGCACTGTCAGGGAAGGATCTGCCCCATGAATGCAATCATAAATACCCTTAGGTAAGAGTTTGCTAAAAATTCATCATACACACCGGAATCAATCAGAAACTAGTTGCATGCATAAAGTAAGTGTATCCAGACTCTATGAACTTCACGGTGGAAGCCAAATTCATGCTTGACCAAACTGAATGGTCCCTCTTTTACAAGGCTTCTATTTCACTCCTTGCACAGTAACACCCATAGCTCAAATAGTTCTCTCTTCAGTGTGAGCAACGAAACACGGAGCCCTTCAGCAGTATTAAATTGCCTGCCCTCCAGTCATTGCTGCAAATTACCTCCTTCACAGAATTAAACACAGGCAGACCCAGATGAGTTTTTCCCCCTTTCCCTGGAGAAATTCCTCCAACTAGATTGGTGCCATAGTCCAATGCCTGCTGGCTGTGAAACGTGCCCTATGAGACAGAAATATGTAAAGTTAAAAGGCATGTAATAGCAAATAAATGAATCAAAAAAAGTTGATGATATCTGTAATTCTGAAGGCAATTTATGGCACTTAAATTTTCAATGGGAAGGGAAGTTTTCACTGCATACGTACAACCAGCTATTTTGAAGAGTGCATCAACATGTTTTAAATGGGATTCAGAATAAGCTATGCTTTTTCTTTTATATCAGAGCACTGTGGTTGCATACTAAAGGCTATTTTCTTGTGTATTGCTAATACACCTGCAGACACATTTTGTTTTCCACATCATCTGGCAGATGACAAACACTATAATGAAATAAAAGATATTAGCATTCTCGTCCATGACTAGCTGATAGTTTTAGCAAAAGCAGTCTTCTCCCCTTGCAAATGTTTAAAAGAGTGAAGTGAGAAAACTATTAAATATCCTGAAATAAAACCAGAAATCTAATTTATAGGCATTGACATTCAAAGGCATTTGTGAAAGAGACACTTCTAAAATGGTAAGATTTTTGTCGTTTTTTGCAAATCTCCCTTTACAAAGAAACCCTTTCAGTTGTACATAATGTAAAGGCTTACGACCAAACCAACAACAAAAATCAAAAGTCATGTAACAGAGATGACTCAAAAACAAGTTTTAAGCTTGTGCACAAATGAAAAAAAAAATACCTAGTCTACTGAATTCAAGGAAAAAAAGTCTGTTTGGACCAAAGAAAGGAAACTACAGTGCTGAAGGGACCTTCCTGATCATGAAGTCCAGCTTCCTATCGACACAGGTAAAGCCAGTACATAATCCCTTTTACACATTATTACAGTTTTTGAATAACTAACTTTCTGAACTGAAAGGGTGACAGAAGAAATAGTTTGTATACATACCTGTTTGCCTGTAAAACCCTGACAGATAACCTTCGTACTTTTGTTAATATACAAATTTTTCCTTGATGCCGAGTAGGAGCAGTGTCGTACTCCATTCTGTTGCACTAGAGAAATAAAAGGAGAGGACAAATCATTAATCCACTGCTTTGTTAGATGCTAAGTCAAAAAACATCCTGTCAAGTAAGTGCATATACATTAATGCTTGTATCAAAAGATTAATAGATCCAGTAGTTTATGTTTTTACAAAGCAGCTCTGAAAGTTTTAAGTATTCAGGACTTGTTATTCTAAGACATTGAACACCTGTAGTTCACTCTACTGATCACTGTGATTACTCTGTTAGGAACAGGCTAGTTATTTCTCATGTTGGGTACTTAATATCAGAACTCCAGTCACGACAAACAACAGATGGAAACATCATTTTAACATTATTTGCATTTGCACATGAACACAGTTCTGTGCTCTAGAACTTCTCCAAAGAAACAAAGCAGACCTAAAATCTTGTTATCCCAGAGGCTGTTACAACGTTGGTAGTACACTGACTGAACGTGGCACAGTCCGTGCTGGACAATGAGAGATACTTAAGAGGTTGAGGGTCCCTTGGCCCAGATGAAACCTAATGCCAAGGAAGATATATAGCACGAGACCTTTTTCCAACAGACGCCTTGCTACGGCAGCCTAGGCATCACTGCTTGAAACGCACTGGGGCTCGGGGGAAAATACAGCTCTCCAGATACTCCACTAGAACCATTTTCAACTTAGTTCTCTACAACTCTGGCCCTGAAAATAAAAAAAACCCAGCACAACACGACTACAGAAAAGCAGCACAGTGCACATTGGTATCACAAAGACAAGCAGAAAGACTGCATCCTTGCTGAAAGGAAAGATATGTTTGCATGAAATGACGTGAAAAGAAATGCACAGAATGTTACCACGCCAGAAACCTTGAGGTGAGGAGAAAAAAAAAGGTGGTCTGGTGTAAAAAGGATGCACGCATCGCCCGTATTCATTGCCATAAGTTTTTTACAAATACTCACATTCTGAGGGGATCAGAATCAATTTACTCCGAGTGTTTTAGAAAAAAGCAGTATTTTGGTCTTAGAGTGAACACGAGAAGGTACAATTCTAGTACAGAAACTGACACCAGTATGTTACTATATAACTCTTTAGTTCTTTTAAAACTTTTCTGCTTAAAATTTGAGGAAATAAAAAGTGAAGTCAAAATAAAAATAAGAAATTCTGAATCGTGGTCCCTGGATTGTTCCATACCTTTGCTCAGGCATGCCTGAACAAGAGAGGGACTTTTTTTTTTTGCTTTTTCCTTTTTCAGAAGGGAAGCAAAAGCTACTACAGGAAAAAGGGGAAAATGTATTCTTCAACATAAACCGTTAATGTACAGAATTTATTGAAATGCATTATCAACATTGTGCAATAGCACAGTATCTATGGGGTAGTAAAAAGGTGCAGAAAATTTAAGATCCATATATTTACACATTTTTATCAGAAAGAGCCACAAGTACTTTTGTCAACTAAATTTTAGTCATACACTGCTTTTACGCTGTACTTCTAGTCAAAAAAAGTGAGAAGAAAAATAAAACCATGCCAGAAGCAGCCTACAGGTATCAGTGCTATTGCTAAATCTAAGGTCCTTACTCTGTCCTTAAAAAGTGCCAACAGAAACACGGGACCTCAACTCCAACCATCTCCTGCCCTTCTCCAAGGAGCGGTGGCAGCACTTCATCTTCAGACCAACATAAAGTAAAATTCAACTAGATTTTAAAGAGAAATTCACAGACTAGCATGCAGTAAACTTGTAAGTGGTGAAAGGGCGTATCAGCTTACTGACCTGCAGGGTTTTAACCTAAATCACATCTTTACCCACAAACACTGTTACAAAACTTGTTATACCAAGGCGAAATACAAAGCAGTAATGGCCAAAATATGTCTGAAGCCAAGACTTAATGAACTGGGTTACGAGGCTGGCTGTGGAAGGGTAGAGGACAGGGTAGTGCCACAGCTACAGAAGTCAGCGCAGCATGGTCTTTGCGCTGGGCACACGGCTTAGCCTTCCCAGGCAAAGCTGCAACGCCCTGCAAAGGAGAGGCAGAATAACCAGAGAAACAGCCAGGTCTGCTGGGTAGGAGAGCAGGGCACCGCTCCGCCTGACCCCAACCACTCGGGCAATCCCTCACAGGCACGGGGTGCGACCGGGTGAAACCCAGCCGTGAGAAAAGCAGAGGATGATCCCTCTGGTGAAGAAGCTGTTACAGTCATGACCTACCACCAGCGACGCCTTGCGGAGAACGGTCTGGCTTCCAGAAGTACGGGAGTGCATGCTTTGAAAGCCCTCCGACGGGCCTGCAGGGTAATAGACGGGCAACGCTTAAACTAATTCAGCCCTAAGTTTTACACGTACTGTCTGTGCTGCCACACCGACAAATCCACCTGCAAAATAAGAGAGGGCAGCTGGCACGCAGCGCACACTCAGTAACTTCAGTATTTTGGGGAAAAGCAAAAAAAACCACCAAACTTTTGACAGTCCCTTCTTTCTCTGTACCATAGAAGTAGTTCTACAGCTCCAGTTCAGCCAGCCATTCCCTATCGATTTTCAGGTATTTATAACCTTGCACAAAAATGATTTTGGAAGCTCAAGTTTGTCAATTCGCAGTTTTGAGAAGTGTATCTAGGTATATTTTTCAAGGATAAGAAGCTCTTGAGCATTTTCCATGCTATCAAAGTACCAAAAAAAATTTTAAGCACTGATAACTAAATGACAGCTTAAACTCGAAGCTTTGTATGGATTTACTCTTGAAAAATGTATGTGCTTCTTACATGATTGAAGAGCCCTGGTTCAGAGAAAATACAGCTGCTTCAAAAAAGCCTGGCCGTAGGCTTGAGCCATGTGGTGTCTTCAGAGAGAGGCAGCTTAGCACAGGCATGTCTAGGGAACATTTTGGATTTGAAAAAAAAAAAAGAATAAATCACCTTGCACCGTCTGGGCTGGATGATTATGAGTTTTTTGGGGTTTTTAAACTGACATGATAAAGTTCTATATTTCTCTCCATGGCCTTGTCTAAAGCAGAAAATTTTGCCCCCGGTTATCAGCACAACAGCAGCAGCAGAGGCATGGATCAAGATGAGGTTCTGATATATGCAGCACAAACAGCAAGTTCCCAGGAACAAACAGCTGGCAATTTGAATAGATATTGATATAGACAGATATGAGATGAGAAGGAAACAGGTGGAAAATCGAAATGGCACACTTAAGTTCACAGCAGGTAAGAGTCAGAAATAGAATCCAAGTCTCACTTTCCACCCAGGACTTCATTCACTAGCTCCTACTGCTTCACAACTTCCAACGCCCACTCAGGCAACCGCTTTTAGTAGAAGAAATTAGGGTGCCTGAGTGTAAATGCATTTCACTTCAAAAAGACAGGGGAAAAAAAAAACAAAAAAAAATTGCAGTTACAGTACCAGGATTCAGCTGTGAACAAGTGAAAGCCAAACTCATGGGTGATGCTGCTTTAATACACAGGTCTATATTGCAGGCCAAGTTACGAAGGTGCAGGCTCCAGGTGAAGTCCTAGAGCATAAGGACAAATCTTATCAAATCCAAATCTCACCAAAAGGACAGTGGAAATGCTGTATTTTGTCACTCAGAGTTCTAACATTACATTACTATGTCCAACAAAGGCCTGTAACAGACCTTTAGAAGAGTGTTTTAAAAATAAACTAAGGACATGGATAATCTTTCCCAGGCAATCCTTTCATTCCTGCCCATCCCTGTTCTGCATAGTTTGTGGTTTAACAAAAAAGTTATACAAATAAAACAATGCATTTCCAGAGAACAAGCTGAGCCCAGAACTCACAGCAGCCCAAGTAACTGAAAATCCAGCCACACTGACCTCTTAAAAGAAAACTCACTGTCTGTACCCCTGAGCAGGGCTTTAAACTCATTTGTGTATTACAATTAACAAGCCTTTCTAGAAAAATATCCTATTATTTACCATGAAGTCCAAACACGAATTTACATGTTCAAAAGAAAACTGACTCATTTGCAGGGTATTTTAAAGCACACATGGAATGTAAATCCTGTCTACACTGAGCTTTCCGGTACTCCTTGAGCAGCTCCCAAGCACAAATCTCATTTAAAACCCAAATACGGACGGGGAAAATGCAGGCCCGTGCAGGAAGGGTTTTCTTCCACTCACACATCATCTCCCCCCCCTTATTTTCCACAGGTTACAGACCTTCAGTTTGTTTCTAAGAAATCCTTTCAATATTTTGTACACATGTAATTTACATTTTTATGACCAGCTCCTTTCTCTTTCCTCTGCCTAAAAACGCATGGCCTGAAGGGGACAAACCAGTTCCGGACAGGTTGTTAAATATGGAAGAGTATAGACATTAAGAAAAAAAGTTTGGCAAAGACCAAAGTGCTGCAGCAAATTTCAGAGTTTATTGACGAAACGCTTGACATGAATTAGAATATTCCACACACAGTTTCCCATCCCAGCTCTTTATTAGCCTTCAGTCTTCATTATGAAGCCATTTGTACATGTTCACACACACAATTATGTTTGGGTAATTCCCTTCCCTCCCCAAATCCATCTACAGAATTCACCTTAAAGGTATGAGTTACATTAGTAGAAGATGTTCCTCACTGACAAAGTTTTCATGCTATTGAGGGATTGCTCAAAATACCTTATCCCTTTGTTTAAGAGGATTATGTGCTCAGAGGATTTCTAGGTATCACTCCCCAGCCTCTCTTCTCTCACCCTTCCCTTGCCAAATTCCTGTTAATTATGGAACCCCCAATCTATGAATATGGCATAGGAGTTGAGGAATTAAGTAAATCAATCAGGCTGTAAAGGACAGATACACTGACTACGTTACATCTACCACATTAAAACAAAATTAGGACTAACAGGCAAATGACATTCAGAAAAAACTCAGTCCTTTCAACACACTTCCCCTTCTTCATCAGAAATCCCCACGCGTTGCGACAGACGTTACTGACTACAGGGGGTCACGGGAGACACGACGATGGCATTTGAAAGAAAAGCTTTCTCCCAAATCCGTGAAGCTGAAACAGAGCGAAGCATCTCAGTGACGCCGCACATTCATCTCAGCACAAACAATTTCTTGGAAGGCAACAAACTTTTGCCTCATGTGTACACCACTAAGCACGTGGTTTGGGAGCTTTCCTCCCCACGCAGTGTTTACATAAAAACGACTACAGAATTCTTCAATTTAGATTGTTATTTCTGCAGCAATTCTTTGCCACGGTTATGCACCTCATTAACTGTAATCTTTTAATCTAAGAATTCTACAAAGCCTTCCCACATGCCCAGAACATAAAACCCCTAATCCTGACTTTCCCATCACAGTTAAGGTGCCTACAGAGACTCTCTTCAAAGTGTGGTATAGACCATAAGTCTTTCTTGACTCTGCCCGTATACAAACAGCACTTTGAGCTGACCTTTGAGCAAGCATTTCGCATTCACTGACATATTTCATACCATGTTTTCACAACTTCCTGAATTCATCTTCTGCAGACACACACACCCTGCATGTTTGCTTCAGCAGCGCATCAACAAAAATAGATATTGCATCCCTTTTGCAACAGAACACACTAGAAACTCATGATTTTAAACCAGAGAGAAGCAGAGGTCAATTGTTACTGAAAATGTACGTACAAAGTCCAAATTTAAGGTTTAAGCAGTCTTTTAACGTTCTGTAAAGAGTGTCAAACCAAAGAAATAAGTGTTTCCAATGAAGGACTATTTCATTGTGCAGGAGTTTAAGAAACTTCACAAACTGCTGCAAACAGAACACTTGTTGAGCTCTTTCCTGAATCTCTATGTGTTTTTAATATGTAAAACTGGATCCAAGAGTAGCTTTGCTGGGAGTATAAATTAACCTAAACTGGAGGTGCTACGTTCTCACCTCTTCCCTCCAGCAGAATCAATTCTCATTGGACTCAGGGGAGCCAATTCAAAGGGCTGAACTGGCAGAAATTAAATTACTGTAAGAAAATAAGTTTTCCAGCTCATGGAGGACGAGACGTAGAAACGGATACCTGAGGGGATGGTAAGTGTACCACAGGCAGAACTCAGACCAGCTTAAAACGTTGTGGGATCATTTACCAGACCCTGAGCTGCAAGTTACCACCACACCAAAACAAAAAACCCTTTGTGTGCAGGGAAATGAGGTAGGTTGAAGTTTATCCATTCACTCCCAGCTGCCAGATCCAAGACTAAAACACCAATTCCTCAGTTTAGATTCCAAGAAACTGCTCTCGTGCCTAAGCATACCCATACCGATTTCAGTAGAGGATGCAGCATTAACTGCACAAAAAAAGCAGGCTGAAAAGCACTTTTTTATTGTGATCTTCAGAACAACACACACAAAAATTTTCAAGCTGAACTGTTAGTCTCAGACTGCTCGTGTTCTCCATAATTAAAGGCTAATTTCCTTATTTTTTGACAATAAAGAGGAACTTTACCAACTTGTGTTTAAATCACAGGGTAACTTACAGACCTCAAGAGGTCTCCAGTCCACGCCACCGCTCGAACTGACTAGATCCAGCTTCCTCTGGGCCTTGTCGAGTTTTTAGTATTTCCGAACGCGTAACAGAGAGAACGACCCTCCTGGGTCAGACACCAACGTCTCACCACCCCCAACGGGAAAACTCTTCCTAACTTTCAGAACAGTTTTCCCTGCGGCCACGTGTGCCCCGGGCCCTGCACCTCCAGAGGAGCCAGCCCGCCTCCCCCCCGCCCCGGTCGCTCTGGACGCGGGGCCGCGGGCACCGGGGAGCAGCACTCAGCTCCCGCCTTGGGCCCTCCCCGCCGAGGCGCAGGAGATCCGGCTCCGCCAGCAGGCCGAGGCCGGGGACAGGGGGACGCTCCCCGCTCTTCCGGGTGACCTTGCCCCGCTGCAGGCCCGGCCCATTCCCCTCCCGAGGCGGCCGGGCGCCGCGGGCGGTTCCCCCTTCCCCCCCAGGCCCCGCGGCCTAGCACGGAGGGGCAGCACGGGGGGGCAGCAGGCCGCGGCGGAAAGCGGTTGCCAGGCAGCGCGGAGGGCCCCACAGCGCCC
>VWZZ01007306.1:864021-879629 GCA_013399095.1 Psophia crepitans | reverse complement strand
CCTCCAGACCCTTCCCCACCTTTGTTGCCCTCCTCTGGACACTCCCCAACAGTTTTATGTCCTTTTTGTGCTGTGGCGCCCAAACCTGCCTCCAGCACTGAAGGTGAGGCTGCCCCAGCGCAGGGCAGAGTGGGACAATCCCGTCCCTGGCCCGGCTGGCAATGCCGGGCTTGGTGCCCCCCTAGGACACCCTTGGCCGTGTGGCAGCCTGAGCACACAGTTAGCTCCTCATAGCTCCTAACTTAGAATCACAGAATCTTTAAGGTTGGAAACGACTTCTCAGATCATCGACTCCAACCATCAACCCACTCCCACCATGTCTACTAGACCACGTCCCAAAGTGCCGTGTCTGCATGCTTTTTGAACACCTCCAGGGATGGTGACTCCACCCCCTCCCTGGGCAGCCTGTTCCAATGTCTGACCACTCTTTCAGTAACAAAATTTTTCCAAATATCCAACCTAAAGCTCCCTTGGAGCAATCTGAGGCCATTTCCTCTTGTCCTATCACTTGTTGCTTTGGAGAAGAGACCAACACCCACCTCACCACAACCTCCTTTCAGGGAGTTGCAGAGAGCGATAGGGTCTCCCCTCAGCCTCCTTCAGACTAAACACCGCCAGTTCCCTCAGCTGCTCCCATCAGACTTGTGCTCCAGACCTGTGACCTTGTACCAAGTTGAGGCCCAAAGCAGTGTTTGGCTGTGGCTGCCCATTAAAAGCCACCTCGGTAGGTCAGTCAGTGGTCAGTAAAGGTGAGGAGAAGCATTTCCAAACAAGCCCAAGGAGTCTGCAGGCAGGGAGGATTCACTGTGTGCTGTGGCTGTGGGGGCACGCAGGTACCAAAAAGTCACATTTTTCAGGGAAAGGTGGTATCTTCTAATCGAGTGACTGAGATACAAACCCACATACAAGTTAATTGTTTGATCAAATGAAGTATATTATCTCTCACTACATACTTGACCCCGCTGATTAGTAATTGGCTTGAAGCACTGTAGAAACAGAGCATAACCCTGGTCCTGACCGTCCTGAGCACACCTAAATACTGAGACACACGGACGAGACGAGGAGGACACGGGCGGTGGTCCCAGTCAGTGACTCGGCTGCAGCGGTCAGTGTGATAGCAGCAGTGCTGAGCACCCACAGCTTATTTGGGCTAAATGGTTTGAGATGAAATCATTTTAAAAAGTGGAGGAGAACTGACAATCCTCTCTCTCATTCACCGTGGGCAGTTTACTCACCTGGCAGGTCCTGGGGCAGGAAAAGGAGTGTATTTGAAAAAATGAAGCAACACAGTTCTAAAACAATGATTAGCGTTTTCTTGCCTCCCTACAGAGATTCTTAACAGCAGTGTTTTCTTTCTGCTGAACTTGGGGTGGGGTGGGGGGAGCATTTGTTCTGGAAGAGAAAGTGGTTAATGAACCACAAGAAAGGCTCAGCTCCTGTTTTTTGATGTGGGAGTTCAGGCAGACATTCACAAAAAGAGCGTGTGTCACGGAGAGCGATGATGGGAGAGGCATCTCCAGAGGATATGTCTGTACCTGGGACTTGGAGGAAAGCTAGAAAAATCAAGGAAAGCTGTGAAGACAGCTCATTTCTTAAAAAATGTGCAATTCTTGCAGCCACGAGTAAACTGACCTGAGATTGGTGTCACAAGAGACCACTGGACTTTGCAACGAGGCTTCCCACGCGGGGTTTTAAAATGCTTTAACGTCTATCGGGCACAGGTGAGTTCATCGGCGCCGCCGCCGGCTGCCATCAGCAGCGGCACTGCCTACGTTTGTGTATCTGTGGGCAGAGGCAGGTGGGACGGGGGCCAGAAGAGACAAAGTATTCCTGTAGGACAAAAGGAAACACTCAAAGTCATCCTCTTGATTTCATGGGGATTATTTTGTTCACTCCGTGTCCACAAAATAGGTCAGAATGATGTAATAAATAAATGAAGCAACCAAATGTTCTGCTTCTTATGAGGTATATATGATCCCTGAGGAGGACGTGCACCCTGATTTTACAAGGAACCTGCTCACTCCTGTAGGATTTATACCTTGATCCGTTTCCAAATCCATTTTTCCTTGACTCAAGGCTTTCGCTAAGACTCTTGCGGGGATTATAGAATTTGAGTCAGGTGTCACTGTATTATCATTCTGCATACAGGCGGGTTTTTTAGCAGTTTCTCAACAAAACTCTGTTTTTCAGGAGGGGGCAGAGAGAGAGAGAGAGAAGCTGATCCAGAAAATAACACACAAAAGAAATGAGTGCAACTGGATAGCAGAAAATCAAAGGCAGCAATAAGAACCCCAACTGTTTGTAAGTGACCCCCTCACCTTGGTCCATAGTCAGCGGTGACAGGCAGGACTGTCCCACTGCCAGGGGTCAGAGAAGAGCCCCACGCCTCTCAGCAGGGAAAGCAGTGTTTGTTGGCCCCAGCTAAATTATACAGCGTGTTATTCTTTCTTTCCCCTTTATGTTGAGCTATGTAGTGTCAGAAGTCCATCAGCTGGATGTCAAACGCACTTAAAATAACCCAGGCACGAAGTCAAACAATATTAGAAAATAAGGACAACTCCAGTTTTTTCTGGGTTTTCAGTAGGATTGTCTAAGATGAGGGTTTGGGTGGTTGTTGTTTATGGTTTGTTTTTTCAAATGTCAGTAGCAGAAACATCTCTTCCGTCATTTGCATTCAAAACCTGAATGCATCTGGGGCCTTTTGAATCTTTATATTGATGCAAGTCATTATCACCCTAACAATAAAAGCTTCAGGGTACGGAAACCATCCGCAGCATGCAACATACAGGTATTGGTGTAAGGTACAATGTATAACGGGCCAGATATACGTGGAATTGAGAAAAATAAACTTATCTGCGTTTGGTTTAACACAGTGGTTTGGTTCCTGTCAGAGAACACTCTGTTCCACCAATATTAATTTAACTGATTTAATCACCTGCCCGAAAGAAACCATTCAGTGTAAGGAGAAACAACGCAGCAATGAGCAGCAGTCAGGTAGCAATGACAGGGGCTGCCTTACAAAGTTCAGGACAGACCCAGTTCTAGCAGAGGAGGCAAAGGATTAGGAAAAATGTGGGGATTTAATCTGAGAACAATAATTCTCAACCACTGCAGAAAGCCCAAAGGTCAGGTAAGGGTGGGGTCTCTCCCTAATGCATTTTTAAGTAAGCCATTTAATTTAATAACAGAGATCCTGGAGCTAAACCTTGTGAAAATCACCCACCCAGGGACAAACTGAATTCTAGTGAAAACATTTTTCTTGCTCTCCTGCTATAGTTGGGCTTTAATCCTGTTTAAAAGCAGATATTCCTGATATTAAACAGAGGACTTTCTGCTTAGTATCCCTCCACAGAGGACTTGACCTTCTGCTACTAAAAAGCCCAAAGGAACATGATGTTAATGTTTACCTGTCCGGGAGCTCCAGCCACAGCAGAAGACAAAAACACTCTGTCGGCTAACATTTTCCCTCACATAGATCTTTAGCTGAAAAGGAGATTCACCACATGCACAGAACGCAACTGCCTTTGATACTGCCTTAAAACTAATGGTAAAATATTTGTCTGCTCTTTTAGGTACTGGCTGGGCAGTTGAGGGACCTGGCTGTGGGACCTGGCTGTGGTGCCTGCCCGGCTGCATGCTTCACTTCCTCTGGGTGGTCACTGAAGTCACTCAGTCGCTCCCAGCCTTGGTTTCTTCTCCATGAGAGAAGTCACTGCTAAGGCTTTGTTTACTTGCGCCATCGGCCAAAAACGTGCAATGCAAATAAATCATCAACCCTTAAACCTGTGGGTTTACTAGCACTAAGAGCAGCAAAACCATTTTAGACATCCAGGTTTTTCCAGGTGTCCTGTTCACACCCCAGAGCCCAGGTTTGATACTGTACCACTGGACAAAAGCTGACTGTGCTCCAGGCACTGGCACTTCGAAACACCAAGACAGAGTTGTTGCCTGCAGCAGCCACTGTGTCTCTCTTCTCCACAAACCCCTGATGGATACAGCAAGTGCCTGCCAGCCTCAGTCTTCTTCATCCACCCGAGGAACCTGCCCCTTTGCTTGCACAGTATCCACTTTTCCATCTGCACATTTCCATGTGTGAATCCATGTATCTCCACTTCTGGGTTTCATACTGACCTTGGTCTTGCTGCAGGTAACGTAGTAGACGTGTTTAAACCACAGCTCAATTTTGTCTATTCTCCCAAGTAACAAGCAACAGGACAAGAGGAAACGGCCTCAAATTGCTCCAGGGGAGGTTTAGGTTGGATATTAGGAAAAATTTCATCACTGAGAGAGTGGTCAGCCATTGGGACAGGCTGCCCAAGGAGGTGGTGGAGTCACCATCCCTGGAGGTGTTCAGAAAGCATGTAGAAGTGGCACTGCGGGACATGGTCTAATAGACTGGTGGTGTTGGGTTGATGGTTGGACTTGATGATCTTAGAGGTCTTTTCCAACCTTAGAGATTCTATGATTCTCTGATTCAATTCATGTGCTTGTGGACTGGCATCTAGTGCAGCTTGAGCTGCCCTGCACCCTTTCTGGCTTCCTTCTGCCTTTCCAGGAAACCTTGGGCTTCCCGTAAGTCCTGTGTCCCACTAGCCAGTCCTCCAGAGGGGTCTCGGACACCCTAGGGCACCCCGCATGGCACTAGACACCATACCTGAACAGTATGCAGCTGGGGCTGAAATCCAGGTCCACATTCAACCCCCCGAAGGTGTCTGCATGGCAGGTGTGTACGTGTGTGCCATTCCAGCTCTCCTTCTGCCGGTGGAAACCTACTCCACGCAGTCAGCAGAGACAAGAGAGCAGTTCCTGTGCTCTCTGTAGGCATCTGCTGCAAGGAGAGGGTTGAATAGCTCTCTTGGAGCCCTCACAGTGCTGGACAATCTCCGCTCGTTGCAACAAGAGCGTAGAAACCCACCCGCATGGGGACAGCCCTGAAGCTGGCCCTGACTCCCACCAGAAGTATTCTGAACCCAGTGAGATGTGTTAGTACGTGGGAGAGGCAGGGACAGGCAGGCTGACGCGGTGCGTGGGGAAAGGTTCGGTCCAAAGCTTGTGAAATAGTGGGACCTGCAGACCGCACGGGGTGGGCTGTTCCAGCATGAAACTCAAAGTACGCTTGCTCACCTTGAACAAAGCCTCGACACTTTATTCTGCCCCACGGCCCTGACAATGACCTGGAGCCCTGGTACTGCCCTGCCAGAGAGGGACAGCGTGAAGTGATGGCCGGGGGAGTGCCGCTGCCAGCGGGTACCGCGGGGTGTTTGCTGTTCGCGTTTACACTTGCACAGCCAGAGGTTAAGTGCTGCCACCGGTTTCTTGGGGCATTGAGCCCTGCATTTGACTGACAGCTTCAGCAGACACTATTTCGGTAGCTGGCCCATCAATACATTCATGTCTCTCTTAAATTTTGTCATAAGAGCGCAGCAGAAAGCAGGATGTCTTCTTTTCTCCAGGTCAGTAGTTCCTCCTGCCATTCTTTTCTGTAATACTAATTTGTGTGGGTGCTTGTAGGACTCCATGAACCTCTTGCCACTTCCCAAAGGCGAAGCTCAAAACTGAAACAAGCCTCTTGCACCCCGGGGTCTTCAGCGTTCACTACAGCACAACTTCCCGGGTATAGAGAATCACAGAATGGTTTGGGTTGGAAGGGACCACAAGGATCATCTAGTTGCAATCCCCTGCCATGGGCAGGGACACCCCCCACCAGTCCAGGCTGCCCAAAGCCCCATCCAACCTGGCTCTGAACACTGCCAGGGATCCAGGGGCAGCCACAGCTTCTCTGGGCACCCTGTGCCAGGGCCTCACCACCCTCACAGGGAAGAATTTCTTCCTAACATCTCATCTAAATCTTCCCTCTTTTGGTTTAAACCCATTACCCCTTGTCCTATCACTCTCTGCCCTGTAACTAGCCCTTCTCCAGCTTTCCTGTAGCCCCTTTAGGTACTGGAAGGCCACAATTAAGTCTCCCCAGAGCCTTCTCCAGGCTGAACAAGCCCAACTCCCTCAGTCTGTCTTCATAGTAGAGGTGCTCCAGCCCTCTGATCAACTTTGTGGCCTTCTCTGGACTCCTCCAGCAGCTCCATGTCTTTACGAGGTGCCTGGACTGTCAGCACTTCTCTCTGAGCTGCTCAGGACCATCAGGCTTCTGCAGACCTCTCCATAACATCCTGACCACAGCATAAAGACAGCAAACCTCAAAGTTTCCCAAAGAATGATTGCATATTAAATGGGAGATAGGAGTTTCCCCTCCGTGTAGCAAGGGTAACAGGTCTGTGTAGAGCTCTGTTCAAGGATGTTTTGGTGCCTGCAGGAGACCTGCTCCATCATTTCCATCCCGGCTGCTCACTGCCTTAGGACTGCAGCCCCTTATGCCCCAAACTTTGTGGTGTACTTCATGCCAGGCAGAAATCCTTTGGGACGACGGCAGGAATCAGCCACTTGATCTGTATGGTAAATTCAGACATATTAAAATACGTACGGTTGTGTTCAGGCTAGTAGGTGTGCAAACGACGCAGCTGGTAGAGCCACAAAATGGACTTTGTGGGCAGTTATTTAATGTATTAATATAAATTATACCCCAAACTTCCTACTCAGAATCAGAAACGGGTTTGTCTCCTGGTGCTGGTCAGAACTAGAAGACATCCCTTCAACAAATGCAGGTTCCAGCACGGAGGGTTTAGCAGGAAGGTCATCCTTTGAGGGAAAGCCTCAGTTTAGGGGATTACTACACCAGGGAAAAGCTTTTCAGCTGGTTCAGCCCTTGCTCAGGTCAGCGATGACTCCAGACCTACGCTCTTGGCACCAGCTGGTGTTTGATCACCGTCTCCCGTTCCTACCCCCACTGAAACAACCCTGCAGCTTGAAATCCTCATGCATCTCATTAGAGTTAGTGGCATCATCACCTCCTATCTCTGGAAGTTAAGAATGCGCAAACAAATGAGTCTCTGTCCCACCCTCCATCTCCCTGGGATCCAGGCAGAGACCCAAGCATGAACCTCAACCCTGGCCTCAGCTGGATCCAGCTTCCAGCAGCTGAGGGTGCTCATCCTCCCAAAACCAGACTCATTTGTAGTTTTCTATACTTTATCTTACAGGCTGTAAGCAAAAATAGTCCCAGCATCTCAGCTCTGGGAGAGTCGCCATGGGGAGCTGGCCCACTGCTCTCCTTTCCCCTGTAAAGAGCACGGAGAAAATCAGAGGTGAGGGTTCTCTCTGGGGGGATTAGACAAATTTGCTCCTTAACCGGCTTTATTTTCTCCCTAGAGCCTGTGATTTTGGAGTAACAGAGCTATGGCTGAGAGCGGCTGATAGGAATTAGAAATGGGCTTACTGGGACTTGTGGTGTGACTCCAGAGAGCAGCGATAAGGAGGGTGGAGGGGAAGGCGGTGGTGGTGGTGGTGGTGTCTCTCTTGCTCCTTTCCCACGCAATCCCCATACTGCTTCCAGCAAACAAATCTTATACTCCGTTCTCTGCTTCTGAAACATCATCCAAACTTTTGTGGTATTTATTTTAATTTTTTTTTCAGTATTAATAGTGTCAAATTAAAATAAATAAGCACCCAAACCCTCCCCCCCCCCCGGCACGCAAGCGATGCCATGACTTGGTGTTTCTGAAGCGCCTGACATGTCTATGGTGCTTCATGCACAGGGGGTCACATTTGAGCTTGGCACCAATCATGGTCACATCAACATCAGGAGCACTTTGGGGGCACATCCCCAGGAGTGGACAGCAAACCAGTACCCGCAGCCCCCCAGCCCCAGACTGACCCTTTCAGGTCCATCACAGCTTGGATTTCTCCGGTGAGGCAGATGCTGCTGAAGACCTGTGGTCGTCTTCATCTAAATACTCTTTTTTTCCCCTTTGCTGTGTGATCTGAAGCAAGTCTGGCTCCGTCACGTATCAGGGGCTTATCGGAGCTTACTCATTTTATTCAGTAAATTTTGCCAGAAATGCTTCAGCAACTCCAGGTCTTAAAGAAAAGCTTGACATTTGATGGGCTTTTGTAGCAGTTCACTGGGCTGCAGCCAGAGCAGCCGGACACGTCCCACTGCCCTTCTCCCTCCTGGAGACCGGGCAGCTGAGCACAGCTCTGGTTTATTGAAAACACAGGTGTCAGAGCTGGGGCTGCCTCACGGTGCTGGGAAATGCTCCTGTCTCGGAGACCTGCTCTTCCAGATGATGAGGCTGCCCTCTTGGTCACTGGGAATGGAGCAGATCTGAGGATGGGAGGGGTTCGCTAAAGGAAAACAGCAATTTGGGATAAATTCAGCTCTCAAGGACCCTGCATGGGCTTCTCCTGACGTTGGAGTAGGATAACGCTCCTTCCCGGGAGGCCAAGCTGGTTTTTAAGGCTTCAGGACTGTGGGGTACAGCTCAGCATGAGCTAAGCTGGA
Organism: Psophia crepitans; assembly: GCA_013399095.1. Taxonomy (NCBI): domain Eukaryota; kingdom Metazoa; phylum Chordata; class Aves; order Gruiformes; family Psophiidae; genus Psophia; species Psophia crepitans. Next base: position 871,234 of record VWZZ01007306.1, on the reverse strand, counting down.
AGCTGATGCAATGCTGATGTCTAAAGGCCAGAGCTACAGCAGTTGGGATCAGCTCCTCCCCTTTGACCTCAGCAGCCCTGAAGCACTTTGGTTCCTCTGTCTCTGAGTAATTAGACATGGAGCAGTTTTATTTCTGTTATTCCTGTGGGGTTGAAGAAAGCCATATTTCTGAAAAATCAGTATCAGGAAACAAGAGAGTGGTGAGAAGTGGGAACAACCTCCCTCTGCACACCCAAAAAGCCACCTCAAAGAAGAAGGTCTCAGCCTAGTTAAATCTGGCACTGCCTATGACAGATCAGGTCTGGTCCTGTGTCCCCAGAGGTTGCAAGACACATGGAACAAGCTCCTTCACCACGCAAAGCATCAGATCCAGCTGCTTCCACCTTCTCTTGTTCCCCCGTCATTTTCATCATCTGCTATTTCACGGGCATGTCACTGGGACAACCTCAGATGACCACTCGGCTGGGCTGTGTGGTCCTGGAGCAGGAACTGGTGGCTGTTGTTAGCCCCAGCTGATAAACCTCTCCCTCTAGCAGCTCCATGGGGATGTCCCTTCAGTTTCAGTGATGTTCACCTACCTTCCCTGGGGACAGACTTCCAGCATGAAAGCACAAAGCAAAGCTCAGTTGGAACTCGTATTTAATTCTGAATATATGCTGAAGCCTGAAGAAATACTGAGCTGACCAGTTATGCCTTTTTACTGTCGTTTATTGGGTGCCATCAGATCATTTGCAGTAGTCAGACAGGTTACCTGCACAGTCTACAGCAGCTCCACAAACACATCTGCTGAACTTTTTCATACTAAAATTGCTTTTAGTTTTCAGCACGGTGGAAATGTGAAGAGTAGAAGTTCTGTCTACCCATTTTCTGGCAGCTTAACCACCCCAGAATAAAATATAAGTATAGATTTATCCCCTGGCAGGATTTCTCTTGCACCTAAAGAAGTATTTTGCTCAAATTGAAGTTTTTTTTGTGCTACAGACACCTTTGTCCTTGTAAAAATGACGGACGACATAAAAAGTAACCAACTTCTTTGTAAAGTGAAGACTTTGAGGGTTTTTCCTTTCCCTTAAATCTTGAAGACTCAGCAATTCCACCGTGCAGAGCTCTGCAGCACCAAGTTAACATTCCACTGAAATTCTTTGCTTCAGGATTAGTCCTTAAAATTGAATGTCCACAAAAGTGTCGACATATTTCTAAAGGAAATACACGGGGGCTAATCCTCGTTTCAGGGGCTTGCCGGTGCACTTTGGAGCAGCAGCGGGGAAGTGCCACTCCAGTGGCAGCACTCGAGACCTTGAGGTCTCTGGGAGATCCCTCTGGCTGTATTAAAAGCTGCAGACACATCTCCAGCTCTTACATGGCACACACGGAAACACACGCAAAATCCCTTTTCACTAAATACACCGATTCACACCTTCTTAACATTGTTTAATACGCATTTTTCTAGGCATCCCTAAAGCTGCCCTGGCACCGGTGAAAACCCACCGAATTCATTAAATTCAAATCTCTCTTTTAAAGTAATTTCTTCTATTCTTATATTCTGGGAAACCTTTCCAAGCCAGATCAGCAGAGCAAAGCAATGGATGGCTGACCATCCCCACGCCCCCATGGGAAGTAGAGTCACCACATGACTAAAGTGATCTTTTTTTTTTTAATTATTTTTTTTCTTTTAGAGGAAAAATGCATGTTGGTCATTAAGGCTTGTCCTTTTGGTCATAGGGTGGTGTATTGGGTTTGTGCAGCAAGGTTTTGGTAGCGGGGGAACTACAGGGGTGGCTGCTGTGAGGAGCTGCCAGAAGCTTCCCCCATGTCCGACAGAGCCAATGCCAGCCAGCTCCAAGACGGACCCATCGCTGGCCAAGGCCGAGCCCAGCAGTGACAGTGTCAGTGCCTCTGGGATCACAGAGTTGGGGGGAGGGAACTGTGGAACAGCAATTGCAGCCAGAGTAAGGAGTGAGAAGATGTGAGAGAACAACCCTGCAGACACCAAGGTCNGCTGGAGCAGGCTGCTCCTGAAGGGCTGCACCCTATGGGAGGGACCCACACTGGAGCAGTTCGTGAAGAACTGCAGCCCGTGGGAAGGACTCACACTGGAGAAGTTGGTGGACGACTGTTTGCTGTGGGAAGGGCTCGAGGCTGGAGCAGGAGAGGAGGGTGAGGAGTCCTCCTCTGAGGAGGAAGGAGCGGCAGAGACAACGTGATGAGCTGACCACAACCCCCATTCCCTGTCCCCCTGTGCTGCCGGGGGGAGGAGGGAGAGAAATGGGCAGTGGAGTTGAGACTGGGAAGAAGGGAGGGGTGGGGGAAAGGGATTTTAAGATTTGGTTTTATTTCTCATTACTCAGTTTGATTGGTAATAAATTAAACTTGTTTTCTCAAGCTGAGCCTGTTTTGCCCGTGACAGTAATTGCTGAGCGACCTCCCCCTCCTTATCTCGACCCACGAGCCTTTCGTTGTATCTTCTCTCCCCTGTGCAGCTCAGGACGGACAGTGATGGAGCAGCTTCAGGGGGTGCCTGGTGTCCAGCCAAGGTGGTCATACAGACACATGGTTGTATCTGCAGGGTGTATTTTCTGCTGTACTGCAATAGCCACAAGCACCACCAGATGTCACAGCTGCTTCACTGTTTGACTTCCCTCCCAGGGCTGGTTTACCCAACAAAAGGACTTTGCAGATTTGACCGAACAGAAAAAAAAGACAAGGACAGAATTTCCTCCTAATGTTTAATCTAAATCTCCCCTCTTTTAGTTTAAACCCATTCCCCCTTGTCCTGTCATTACCTACCCAAGTAAAGAGTCCCTCTCCATCCTTTTTATAAGACCCCTTTAAGTACTGGAAGGCCGCAATGAGGTCTCCCTGGAGCCTTCTCTTCTCCAGGCTGAACATCCCCAGCTCTCTCACCTGTCTTCATAGGAGAGGTGCTCCAGCCCTCTGATCATCTTCATGGCCTCCTCTGGACTTGCTCCAGCAGCTCCGTGACTTTCTTGTGCTGTGAGCCCCAGAGCTGGACACAGCACTCCAGGTGGGGTCTCACAAGGGTGAAGTAGAGGGGGACAATCCTGTCCCTTCCCCTGCTGGCCACACTGGTTTTGATGCAGCCCAGGACACAGTGGCCTTCTGGGCTGCAAGTGCACACAGCCAGCTCATGTCGAGCCTTTCATCCACCAGAACCCCCCAGTCTCTCTCTGCAGGGCTGCTCTCAATGTGTTCTTCTCCCAGTCTGTACTCATGTCTGGGACTGCCTTGACCCAGGTGCAGCACTATGCACTTGAACTTCTTGAACCTCATTCGGTTCACATGGGCCCACTTCTCAAGCCTGTCCAGGTCCCTCTGAATGGCATCCCTTCCTTCTTTTGTGCCAACAGCACCACTCAGCTTGGTGTTGTCTGCAAACTTGCTGAGGGTGCACTCAATGCCATCATCTATGTCATTGATAAAGACATTGAAAAACTGGCCTCCATCTGGACATAGAACCATTGATCACTACTCTCTGGGTATGGCTATCGAGCCAATTTCTTATCCACCAAATGGTCCACCCTTCAAATCCACATCTTTCCGATTTAGAGATCAGGATGTCATGTGGGACTGTGTCACAGGCCTTACAGAAGTCCAAGTAGATGGCATTGGTTGGTCTTTTCATGTCAAGTGATGCAGTCACTTCCATCATAGAAGGCCACCAGATTGGTCAGGCATGGTTTGCTCCTGGTGAAGCCATGCTGGCTGTCACGGATCATCTCCTTGTCTTGCATGAATATTCATGAAGGGGAAGAATATTCTTCCTCCCTTCCCAGGATATTCTGATTTCTGTCTCATCTGGTGTCACCTGAAGGAACCTGTTCATCCTCCAGATTTAGCACTTACACAAAAGAAAAATACACCTTTTTGGAGAGAGATTCAAGCTAATTATCTCCCACAGGCCTCCAGAAAACTTTTCTTGCTCCTCCAAACACACTGTAGTCAGTGCGCCAGCCTGTGCCATCATTATGCATGTGAAAATACTAACAAAGCTGAAGATAATTCATTTATTCACTCTGTCATGAGCAGTAGTTTCTCCTGTGGATTCCTTTCTCACTCCAGTGACAACACTTATTACAAACAAAACGCAAACTGAATTCCTGTGAAATTCCTATTAAAGCATTCCCCGAAGGTGAAAAACAACCCTAAAACAGAAAAAAAAAAACTACAACAGAAAAAACAAAACAAAACAAACCTGAAACCAACATGAAAGTAAAAAGAGAAGAAGGCGGCACAAGCGATCGTCAGCAGCTGCCCTTACAGTGCGCAGCGGGTGTGTTGGGGGCTGTTCTCACTGTGCTGAGTGTGTACAATATGCACCAGCCTTGCACAGCCGCAGCCTCCCGTCGTGCCGCTTCCCCGCAGCGCCCGGCTGCTTTTTACTGACTTCATTTAGACAGCCCAGAGCTGAGGAGCGTTAATTCCCCTTGCTGTCTCCACACGGAGCAGGGAAGCTGCCATGTATCCACCGGGATAACGTGCAGGCATCTCTTTTCCACCCCGTTGCTGGCGAATATTTGTGCAAACCTGAGGTGTGCGGGTCAGACCTGCACAGTGCCACGCGGCCACCCATTGAGGCCTGCCGTGAGCTTCCCACACTGCTTCTCGCTGTCCGTCAGCACCCAGCCTAGCACTCACACCAGGATCATACAATCATAGAGTGTCCTGAGCTGGAAGGGACCCATAGGGACCATCAGCCCAACCTCTGGCCCCACACAGGACCAGCCCCATCACAGCAGATGACTGAGAGCGTTGGCCAGACGCTGCTTGAACTCAGCCCAGCTCGGGGCGGTGACCACTCCCCTGGGGAGCCTGTGCCAGGGCCCCACCACCCTCTGGGGGAAGAACCTGCTCCTGATCTCCACCCTAACCCTCCCCTGGGGCAGCTCCAGGCCGTTCCCTGGGGTTCTGTCGCTGGGCCCCAGAGGGAGGAGATCAGCGCCTGCCCCTTGGCTCCCCCTCGGGAGGAAGCTGGAGGCCCCATGAGCTCTGCCCTCAGCCTCCTCTTCTCNCTGGCCCGGCTGGCAATGCCGGGCTTGATGCCCCCAGGACACGGTTGCCCTTCCTGACATCCTGGACACACTGTTTGCTCATGCTCAGCTTGCTGTTGGCCCAGACCCCCCAGTCCCTCCCAGCACGGCTGCTCTCCAGCATCTCACCCCCCCGTCTGTCTGTACAGCCAGGGCTGCCCTTGCCCAGGGCAGGATCCGGCACTTGCTCTTGTTAAACTTCATGTGGTTGGTGATTGCCCAGGTCTCTGATCTGTGCAGATCTCTCCACCCTCGATGAAATGAACAGGATGGTCTTTCTGACTCAACTTATTCAGCTGCTGCTACTCTGCGCCTGAGGCAAGGATTAGACCACGGAAAAACCTGATTTAATTTCATCCCTAAACTGGAGATGAAATGGAAACATCCAGGAACTTTGTGTCCCACCACTTAAATTCTTCAGCTAAATTCATTCACATCCTGAGTGTCCTTTTCTAAAAGCAGAGTGCACTTAACAGGAAAAGGATTAAAAATCCCACAAAAACAAATGGCAGTTTTACCTCCATTGAGCTGTGGATCACACCTCCAGTGGGTAACAGAGGAAACCCACTGGAGACTCCCACCCACGGCTCTCCCACCTCTCTGAGAGATGACCCACCATGGGGCATGGGATGCACGCAGGCTCAGAGTGCTTCTCCTGAGCAAGGGGCATTTTTCAGCTCGGTGAGGTTTCCACGTGGTTACACCACTTCAGTAGGTGATGATGGGCTGTCTGCTCTTGGCCTTCACTGAAACACCCAGAGATGTTTACCATCCGACAGAAACATTTCCAATACCGAATTCAGTTGAAAATCGCTGGGATCATTCAAAGGTTTGGAATTGCAAGAGCCCAAAGAAGGCCGCAGCGAAACGCAGCTCATCGGACATCTTCGGGTGGTGAAACCTGGTTGTAATTGGATATACCTTGTGCAGTAATAGGAGAGTTGCTGCTTCGGTGACGACACACACACAGACGTTCAGAAGACAAGTTTTAAAATGGCCGGTTTCCCAGTTATTTACATCATCCTTACGACCAAACAAATTAAGGAAATATTGTATAACGGAGAGCTAAGGTTGTAATCTGAGCTCAGATGGTCACCATCTTAAAAGTCTTAATTAGTCACAGATGACAAGTAAAGGATTACATGTGAAAAGGCACGCATGCAGCCACAGAGGAGACCTTTCCCCACGTCTCCAGTTCCCCACCTCCATCTCCTGTGCACTTGCCTGTTGCCTTTGAGGCCAGCCTGGTGTCCCCTGCGCGTCCACGCTGGCCTTCTACCACATTGGGTCTGCATCTTCCACGTTGGGGTGGACCACAGGGGAAGAGGNCCCCTTCACCAGTTTCGTTGCCCTTCTCTGGACACACTCCAGGGCCTCGATGTCTTTCTTGTGGTGAGGGGCCCAAAACTGGACACAGCACTCGAGGTGCGGCCTCACCAGGGCTGAGTACAGGGGGACGATCACCTCCCTGCTCCTGCTGGCTACACTATTCCTGATACAGGCCAGGATGCCACTGGCCTTCTTGGCCACCTGGGCACACTGCCGGCTCATGTCCAGGCGAGCGTCAACCAACACCCCCAGGTCCTTTTCCTCCGCACAGCTTTCCAGCCACCCCGCCCCCAGCCTGTAGCGCTGCCTGGGGTTGGTGTGGCCAAAGTGCAGGACCCGGCACTTTGCCACATTGAACCTCATCCCGTTGGCCTCAGCCGTGTGCCACGGCTTTCCACTGACAGAGTGTAACGGGAACCCAGAGTGGCACAAAGGTGTCTGAACTGCCTCAGCTATCTCGAAACTTGGCCAAGTGGTTCCCAGTCTGTTTGTTTACACGCACCCAATTTGCACACCTTGCCTCTCACGAGATCATCCTTGTGGTCCCTGCCAACCCAAACCATTCGATGATTCTATGATTCTACAGCGGCCGTCGTCAAATTCCTCTTCTGCACTTCAAAGCAATTCTTTTTGTGTCTGGCCGACTTCAGTCGCAGACTAAAACCAGCCGAGGCCAGTAGGTCTCCTCATGCTTACAGGCTTTGCTGAATGAACATTTTAGTTATGCTCAGTGACACTTGGAGATAATGCCGAATCACAGGTCACCCAAGGCTGGTGGCAACTGCCCTGCATGTCCTGAGGGAACAGGAGCTCAGGCCCTAATTTACCCCGGGGAG
>VWZZ01007306.1:840677-855903 GCA_013399095.1 Psophia crepitans | reverse complement strand
GCAGCACTGCAGGGGGGTCTCAGCAGAGCAGGGCAGAGGGGCAGAATCCCCTCCCTCACCCTGCTGCCCACACTGTTTCTGATGCAGCCCAGGTCACGGGTGGCTTTCTGGGCTGCCAGCACACACTGCCGGCTCATGGTGAGCTTCTCCTCAACCAGCACCCCCAAGCCCTTCTCCTCGGGGCTGCTCTCCATCCATGATCTGGTTAATTTAAAAGGTAACATATTTACCTTAAGCAAAAATAAATGAAAGGCAGAAGGGTGAATTTGGCCTGGATGAAGGACCCTTGTAAGGAGGAAACTGCAGCAGAAGTGAGCCTGATGATAACCTGCCCTGTTGTCAACCAAATAGTTCCTTCAAGAATCAAATTACCACTGAATCTGGTAGAACAGCTCTTTATTTCAGTGTCTACAACACAACGAGAGGGCTTGCATTGTGACATCGGAACCATGCAAAGCACCTGAACACCGAGAACAAGATATTGAACGAGTGTCTCTCTCCTGCTACATGTGGAAAATCTCGGCAGGAAGACTCAGTTTTCCTGTGCGTTCTGCTCTATCCTTGCACAAATCAACCAGCTGTGAGGGGTGATAACTAACCTTCATTCTAAATCAAATAAATTGCCACTGAACAGTATTCCAGGCTGCCCTAAGCTGCTCAAATATGCTTCTGCAGACTTCATCAAGGACCCAGTTCTGCTCTTGGTTTACAAGGACAAGTCCCAAACATTTCCAGCTACAGGAGCAGACTTTAATCCGAGGTACTGAATTAAAGGAGAGCAGAATTTGGCACAAAGGATGAACGTCTCCTCCACACAGAGGCCTGGAAGGCCCTTGGTAACACCCCAGACAGAGGGATGTAGAGACCACCCTCAGCTCAGAAAATTGTCATGTGCACAGAGGACAACCAGACATCCTGAACGATTAAAAAACAGTGGTATAGAAAAATCAAAGGCATAAAATACCGAACCAAAAAGGTTCCAAATAAGGCATCAGCAGGTCCCGACTGGATGTGTTCCCCATTACATACGTCACCAACCCAGCCGGGGTGGTTCGGAACGATGCGTTAGGATTGTATTTCTGACCTCAATCACTAAGCACTACGAGCAACCAGAGGGGTTCAAGTTCTCTTTGAAAAAGAGAAGGAAAAAAAAACCAAAACAAAACAAACACCCAAACAAAAAACCAAGGAGTATTATTTTTGGTAAATATTTCTTAGAAAATAAAATAAAAATGTTAAAGCAATTTGTTTAAATGATTCTTTAAAAAAAGACAACATTCCTGTAAAGTAAAAATATATATATATATAGAAATAGAATAATTTTTTTTGTTGTTTTTAAAAAAAGACATTCAGTATCACGTCAGCGGATTCTGATCAACTTCCCACCCGTCTTCTGCGATAACCGCTGCTCGTTAAGGCAAAACGTCAGGTTGGCACCGGTACGACAGCTGAATTAAACTGGCCGAAGGCGAAGCAGAGCAGGCAGCGTGCCGGCATCAGCGAGGCTGCTTCTCCCGCACGCTGACCGAGCCGTCCTCCATGCCGAAATACACCACCTCTGCCATGTTGATGAAGAGTCCTGTCTCCACCACACCTGGGAACAAGAGTCAATGTGCCGGCTAGGGCCAGAGCCGCCCCACTGCTTGAATCCTCTGCTCTGACCAGGTTTTTGTTCATCAAAAGGTACCAATGCCTCCACCAGAGGTTTGGGGAGAGGCATCCAAGCTGGGTGGTGATGGATCAGCCGCACAGAAGCCTCTGGGAAGTCTCCTCCATGCGGTCACCCTCAGAGGAAACTCTCCAGAGAGAGTGAGAAACAACTCCAAAAGCTCCTGCTGAGGTTCGCAGCCCCCCCAGCCAACACCACTACACTAACACAATCAGGAGCATGGCGTTTTTAGCCATCTGAAGACCCACAGGAGCAAGAGGAAGCTACACACAGCCACATGCCAACTCACTTTGCCTTTAAACACATCTAACAAATGATCCTGGCAGAGAACATCAGGGTAACACTCGCTCAAGCGTTAGGGCTCAGCAGATCTGACAAGTAGATCTCTGCAATTCATAGCCTTATGGCAAATGTGCTTTTGGTTGCATTTAATTATGAGGTGCTCCTAGCTGCGCAGCTATCGCTGAGCCACAGCTGATAGATCTCTCAAGTAGAAACACATGCATGGACCTGTAAGAGGGCAAAGAACAGACACATTTCCTCCCATCCAGCGAGAGCTCCCACGGTCAGGATTATTTTGCATGGACCAAGCCTTAGCTAGCTTTTGCTTTTTTTATAAGTCACAGACATTACCTGGTATCATTTTTATAGCGGTGTTGACTTCACTCCATTCATGAACCTTGTCAAATTTCCAGTCCAGGATGAAGTTCCCATTGTCCGTCACCACAGGGCCCTGGGAATCACACACATTTGTCAGCTCTGCGAGCTCCTTGTCCACAGAGCCCAGCCAGGGACTGTCACAGCCTCTCACCGGGACCAGCCACCCCCCCTGCAATGGTTTACAGAGTCATCATTAACGTAAATGAAGGCAGTAAATCAGGGCAGTCCACAATAAGCCTGTAACTAAAACCATCGCCCAAGGCATCTGCTCACTCCTCGTTCTCCTGCGTACTGCTAATCGTGCAGAAGCTGGAAACAACGATGCAATTTCATTGCTACGGCAGGGGATCGTTTTCACGAGGGTAAAGCTACATTAGTGACCTAAAAAGGCTATTACAGGCAATTGAAACCAAAATAAGACCCCTCCACCCCAGTGATAACAGCGTGCTGCTGGATGCCATGGGGGGGTTTGGAGTTGAGGAATTGCTGGCCTTCAGCGTCCCAGACGTGCCCAGCACTCTCTCAAGCCCAACAGAAGGAGCCATTGAGTCCTTTCAACAGAGCAGAGACAGCTGGGGCTGAGGCCACGGTGTTTCAGCAGCACTGAGCAGGACCAGGAGGTACCAGCATCCCCCAAGGACACGGCTTGTGCTGGAGCAGCACCCACGTGCGTTCCCTGAGCGAGGATGGTCTCAACTTCACCGAGAATGGTTTGCTCTTCTTAGGCACCCAAATACAGTCCCTACAGCCTCTTGGGATCAGACACGTTAAAAACAAGTATCCAGCCTCCAGGCGTTAACTCCAGCCATCGCTGCAGACAGCTCTTTCTCCCTCGCCGTGCGGCACAGGCTGGCAAATGAGAACTTCAGTTCTGATTTAGTCTGGCTCCGCGCGGTACAGAGGAGCCTGGGATGGAGCGTGAGCCACTCCCCCAACCCAACACCCTCTTTGCCAGTGCAGACTGCCCGCCAGCCCCCCAACATCCCCGCAGAGCGGGGCTGATCAGGGACACATACCGCTTTGCTAACAGCCATCCGAAGCTCCGCAGCACCTCCAAAGTTTTTGGTCAGGGCTCTGGTGACAGGGACGTAAGCCATGGGGATGACTTCGATAGGAATTCCCCTCTTCCACTGCTCCCCGAGGCTCTCTGATTTTTTCCTGAGGATGCGGTTTGAGGTGCGATTAGCATCAGAGGTTGCATTGCCAACAGCATTAACGTAACACACTTACCACATTACCCCTTGCAAACCCCTCAGGCATAAGGCCCCGGGGGGCACAGTGGTCAGTTCCTATGGGCACACGGGTAGGAAGAACTCATTTAATTCATGATTAATGCACTCATGAGCCCTGTTTTGGCATGTTTCGGACAAGCAGGATACCAGTTGGTTTTTCTACAGCCCTGCAGCTGTATGTACAGAAGGGGAAAGTTACTCTGTGATGACAATCACTGAGCTCGAATAGCAGAGCAGCCATTTCCCCACAAGCTCTACTGACTCGTGAGCAGGCCTGCTGAGTTGAAAATTAAGAAAAAAAGCTAGATTGAATTGCTGAAGCACCGGGAGTCAGGCTCATTTCCACCTGTTCCTGCACCCTTGCCCCACTGGAAGGACAATACTGGCCTAACACAGGACCATCTGAATCCTCCCGCAGGACAGACAGGCATAATGAATAGTAATATTTTTACCTGTAATCAGCAATAACAATGAAGCATTTTGCATATCCTGCAACGATCTTCTCTTGTGTCAAGCAACCACTGCAAGGGGGAAAAAAAAAATAAAATATAAAAATCAGAAGACAGACTGATCCTCTGTGTGCCTGATGGCCCTAAAGTCCAGTCCCCTCCATCACGGTCTTGTTGGTTTTGGTGCTGCCGCTGCCCCACGCCAGGGCTCATTCCCCTGCCCCATCACTTTACCCTCCTTGTCCCTCGCACACACTCTCCATCAGGAGTCATCTCCCACTGCAGGTGCACGCACAGCCCTGCGCAGGATCCCATCGGCCTCTCCGGCCCACCTGGGAGACATCCGCAGCCAGAAAAGGATGCTCAGAGGCCACCCAGCACCAGTGCCACGCACAGACAGATGGACAGGAAGGCTCACCCGCCACCTTTGATAAGGTTGAGATCAGAGTCCACTTCATCTGCTCCATCGATGGCAACGTCGAGCTGTAGGAAGAGGAGAAACTTGGTGTGGAAATCCCTCCTGTGCAGCATCCAGGTACTGCTCTTGGCGCAGCTTGGGAGGGTGTCAGGTCCCCAGCAGCAGCCAGAAACGTCACTAGAGCTGGGACCACCTTGATGCCAGCCTGACCAGAGATGAGCATCTGATCAGCCACCCGAGGATACCAGCCACAGCTAGACCACAGGCACGTGAGAGCAGGAGAAAGAAAAAACAAAACCAGCTGCTGGACTGCAAGGCACATCACTCTAGCCTCTAGTGTCACTTAAGGACCAGCTCCTGGGGAAAATCTCAGTGACAGTTCATAGAATCATAGAATGGTTTGGCTTGGAAGGGGCCACAAGGATCATCTAGTTCCAACCCCCTGCCATGGGCAGGGACACCCCCACCAGCCCAGGGTGCCCAAAGCCCCATCCAACCTGGCCTTGGGCACTGCCAGGGATCCAGGGGCAGCCACAGCTTCTTGGGGCACCCTGTGCCAGGGCCTCAGCACCCTCACAAGGAAGAACTTCTGCCTAACATCTAATCTAAATCTTCCCTCTTTTAGTTTAAACCCATTCCCCCTTGTCCTATCAACAGTTCAGCAACACAAAATCCCTGCCTCAGGTCAGCCTTAGCCTGGAAGAGACGCCAAACACCCGGAGGAAACACCGCTCAGCAACCTACTTGCCATCTAAAGGGACAAGCACCTTGCTCACATTTTACAGCGTGGCTGCCCAAATTCTCATCCTCAGGGAAGGACAAAGGAGCCCGACACTTTATGAACGACCAGGTTAGAGGAAGGTCAGGTGAGGTCTCACCTCCACAGTCCCACTTACCTCTGGATGTCGGTCCAAGTCGCTTAACGTTAAGCCGTTCTGCAGGATCAGCTGACGGGCCTGTGCACCAAGAAGACAGCAAACACCATTTACCAGCAGCAGGAAAAGTAAACAGACTCATGCTGGCATTCCCTCCGCTGCGACAAGGGTGGAGTCTCCCTGGGAGAGCTCCTCCTGAGCTGGCGGAGAGGCTGCAGCCAGCAGTGGGAACGCATGGCAAGGAGAAAATGATGCTTCCAGACCAGATTATTTTAACCAGCCTCGCTGCTGATTTGAACTAAAATGCTCAGATGGTGCAACAGGACTCCTGGGTTCAGGTATCTGTGCATTAAAAAGCAGGAGGACCCAGCAGCTTGGTGGGAATCACTTGTATCTAAGCTTTAGAGCAGCTATGGGATGTTTGACTCCTGTGTTGTTTCAGCTTGGACATCGTTCCCCCTCGCACCCACCCAGCCCCTCTGATTTCCTTCGGCTGAAAAATGGGAGCAAGAAAATTAAATATTTACATGATAGCAACAGGGGACTAATAACAAAAATATTTTTCATATTTGAAAGAAACAAAATAAAAGCAAAGAAGAAAAGCACAACTCATGGAAAAAGTGCAGGGAGCCTCCTGAAACAGCTGTTTGGTGGCTCTGATCCACTTTTACTGAAGGAGCCGTGTACTTCCCTCTAGTGGCAATACTACACAGGGCACCTGGATTTACCTTCCACTTGGTCTGGATTTACCCTCCACTTGGTCGGTCAGTTTAAATGGAAGTTCAAGCTCAGAGAACTTTGAATTTTCTGTGTTATAAATCATCACATGAGTGAGACTCCCTCCTTGCACGGACTCTGCTTGCATCTGAACTTCCTACCATGCTGTAGCTAGTCCGAGAAAGCCCAGTGCAACAGCCTGGATCAACTTATTCCCCTGAATTTTACCCACTAACACTAACAAAGTACATCAGTCACGTGTATTGGCATCCCAGAAACATTAAGAACTAGCAGGTGGTACTCCTGGCACTGAAATATGATTTGGATCATTTATCACAGCATTTCACAGCATGCAGTTTTAACACCCTTGGGCTGCGTGCTCTTGAACCGCACACTAGAATCGCCCTACGGACTCACAAAATTAAAGGAATAAAAAATCAGTGGGTTTATGGTCATCACATGGTGTCCATGTAAAGAGGTATCAGGGATCTGGGAACTGAAAGCATTGAAAAACGCTGTGCTGCACATGCAGGCCAGATCCTGACCAGGCTTAGAGTCAGCAGTGTGGAAACGAGGTGGCTCTCTTCAGGCTCTCTGCTTGCAAGGCGATGGGAGCAGGCCAGCAGGAATCAAAAGCAGAGCTCCCACAACTGGGGGAGAAGCGGCAGTAACTGCACAGCGCTTGCCAAGAACGGTCTCACTCCGTGCTCTCGGCTGTCACACAGCCGGGTGATAAGAAGAAACAAGGCAAAAGCCAAGGGACAGATACTTACCCCGGCTCTAGCTTTACTGATGGTGATGGAATAACTCAACCTGACAACAGGGGAGGAGAATAAAAGCCCACTGAAACCAATTCTTCCTTGCCAGTGACCTCGGGCAGCCATTTACACCTGTACGTAGTGAAAATAAGACGCCGTTTCGCTGACCTGGGAATGCTTCACTTGGAATTGGTTGAGGTCTAAGAGACTGCAAAAGATGAGGCAGTTCCGTGTCTGGGAGATTTTAGCTTGTGCAGGTGCATGATCTATCTCTGCCCTACAACAGCAACCTTGTTCTACTGGTAGAAGCTCTGCAGCGTTACACGAGCTATCCCAACATTTCAAGGCAGGGCAGGCTCCAGCCCACGCTCACCACGAGAGCTTTATCATGATTTTCTGTAAGATCTAATGACTGAACTCAGGAGATTTCCTAGGTTCACATGGGACATAGTATCTCAGGATGGGGATCATTTTAGGCAGATCAAAGACAGACTCTCACCACAGCCTACGTATGCAACAGAAGTACTGATACAGGTCAAAAAAATAAATCTAGTTCTTATTTTTTTGCTTTTTGCAGCAGTTTGTATTATATCTCAGTGTGCCACTGGTTGGCTGCAACAGTGGGGAAAAAAGAAAGCCTGTTTCCCCACACTCACGCTTAAAGAACATCTGCAGGGTAAGAGGATGTTAAGTTTTTCTAAGATTTTAGGATAATCCAAGGGGTCTCTATCCAACCTCCAGCTCAAAGCAGGGTCAGCTATGGGGTTTCTCAGGCCTTTAGCTACTTGGGTCTTGAAAACCTCAAAGGATGGATGCTGCACAGCCCCTCTGGGCAGGCCGCCTCACTGCTTGATTGTCCTCACGGTGAAGAGGTTGTGACAAAAGCACAATCCCAAGGTCCACACCAGGACCAAGGACAGGACACTTGCCCAATTCCCAGACCAGAACCTGGGCATCACTACCCAGCCTCGAAAACCCTGCGGGTGGTCCCTGTCCCCACAGACTGGCAATGTCACCTCTCCCTGCCCAAAGAGAACAAGGTGACAGCTGCTCCTCTGTGCCCATCTCAGGGAATAGAGGCAGAGAGAGCAAAGCCAGTTGCCTGAAGGGATGGAAGCAGCTGAGAAGTTTCCGCAGCAGCTCTGCATTTCACAAAGCCACGTTCTCCCTCTCCCTGCAAACTTCTCAACAGCTAGTTTGGTAGGAATCAGTCCCTGAAAGTGTTGCACAGCAAAGGCAAGGGTAAGCTGATTGCTGTTCTTATAAAAGCCAGTTGATGCATTTCAAGTTCCTCCTGGAAACACATCAGTTTGCTATTATTGCTTGCAGGGTGATTTTTACAGCTTTCAGGGCTTGATACAGAATCAAAGGAGACTATGTGTCTCCAATGAGTTTTGCATTATGAGTCTGGTTCACCACCATCAACAGCGTTTTAGTGTCAGCAGGATTCAGAGCAAACCACTCACTGGTTATAACCAGTGTCACCACACTGGTTCACAGCACGCCTCCCAGCAGTACAGCATCCCTGCTGCTCTGGTCAGGGTAACACCGTACCATCACCACCAGCTTCACAAGGTCCACCTGCAGGCTGCATCACAGCTGCTTTCACCAGTGCTTTCAGTTAACTCACACTGCAGTGAGCCACTCCAGGGAGAGGTGTGGTTGCCTCCTGCAGCCAAAGGGAAGATCTCCTGCCAGAGTTTTTGGACTAGAAGAAAGCAAAGGAGGAAAGCACTTACCTGAAAAGATGTAGGGATGCAGACAATCGTCAGGTTCTCCTCTTTAACCCGCTCAGCTGTAGGGAAAAAACAAAACAGAAGCCTTGGTTTGTTCGTTGCAGAAGGAAAAAAACACACCAACTTTCACTTTAAGAAACCTCAGTTCAGAGCAGCCCCTTTGAATCACTGCAATTACTTGCTCGGCTTGCAAATAACTCAGTCAAGCTCAAAACACAAACAGGTGCCACCCAGTTAGGGTAAGGCTCAGTTTCTACAGTCAGAAATGTTTAAACACCCACCCTGGCTCAGCCCAAGGCACCGGGAGCCATTAACCTTTGTGTCTCCAGCAGCAGAGGAGCCTCGTCAGCAAATTGCCACCCAGGAAATCAGCCCCGCTCCCCTCTCTCACTCCATTAGACAGGTTTTGCTGCGCTCCTTGTAAACGGAAAGCTTCAGCAGCTGTCTGAAAGGTTTTCTGGCTTGTTGCCTTGGGGACATCACATTCATTTATTACAGAACATTTAAATATATGGCAGGGAAAGGACTAATAAAATACAGTATTCCATTAAATAGAAGGAAATATTTCCTCCCCCCAGGTTAACCTCAAATTACTAAAATCTATTACTAAGATATCATTATGGACAAAATGTTATTTTAGTAATTACAGTACTTAGGCATGAGCCAACAGCCTGAGAGTCAGCAACAGCTCTCACACCAGAGCAAGCACACGGGCTCCACACTTCAAGGTAATGCTGTGGCTGGAAGGACTGAAGATGCAATAGCTGAGGCTGTTACAACCCACATCCCAGTGCTAATGCATTCGCTAGACATGAGAAGTCAGACTTTGCAGCCTGGAACAGGCAAAGCCCTTTACTATACCCATTTATTTAGAGACTGATTCTGTCTTTGAGTCAGGAGTGGCTGCAACACTGAGCCAAACCTAGCAAGCTGAACCACAGCTCTCAAACCAGCTCCCAGACAAATAAGTGTATTGCACACTCAGCGTGGGGCGAGGTGCGTGCCAAGGGGCAGGCACAAACCATCTTTGCTGTTTCCCCGCAAAGCGAAGCACTGCGCCGTGCTCACACTTCAGCACCGCTTGCCTGCGGTGGGCTGGAGGGACCCTCTGTCCAAGGGAGCTGGGGGTCACACAAGAGGGTTTCCCAGTCACACAGCCACCCAGGTGGGACACGCTGAGCTCTGCTTCCAAACACCAGTCTCCCTCTGCATCTGAGCAAGACTCCCAAGAACAATCGGGCTGATCCTGTGCTCCTGACCCCCCCCCGCACCCCCGGCTGCTCTGGTTTGCACCCAAGAACAGCGAACAAGGACGAGGTACAGCACCTCCACAAGCAGCTCTGCCCTAGGGTTGAGTGAGCCCTGCAAAGGAGACTTTAAACCTCTGGCCATCCGTAACGAGGCGTGAGGATAATTACCCTCACTTGAATATTTTGCTGAAATTTTCTGAATCACACCTTGAGCAAACTTGCACCTGGGGCAAGCAGATAAACCTAGCTGCAGGGCACTAAAAAATACGCAGCAGAATTTCACATTCCTCATTTTCATTACAATTCATCAGGCCCCTCAATGTGAATAACGTGAGCCAGCAGCATCGGCCGCATACAAATGGGTTAACGGAAGCAGAGCAGCTGCATGGCCCAAAGCCACAAAGCAAGCTGGGACGAGGCAGAGCTGGAATGAAACAGAGGGGTTTAGCTCCAGTTTGTGGTGGGTGCCAGTAAAGTGCTTTGCCTGGCTGTACGGGGAGAACAGGTGGCAAATCATTACCTCCTCAGGACTCTCTACACAATAAATTTGGAGCACAAGACCCAGTTTCAACCTTCAGCTTCAAGGAGGACACAGCAGTCGGTGAACAGACCCGATGCATCAGCTCTAAGTCAACACACAGACGAGTCAGTGTGTTTTTCAAGTAGTTGGGACAGCTGGAGAAGGGGCTTTTCTGCAGCAGGAGGGACACGAAGGGGAGCATCCTACCTAATCGATGCACCGCGTGGACAATCGTAGAACCACTTCCAATCCCAAGAACTTGATTGTTCTGCAAATCGAAGAGAGACAGAGGAGAGCTGTTACTGGGGCCTTGGCACAAGGGCTGTCCGCTTTTCCCGGTAAGACTCGACGTTATAAACACATGCAAGAGGAACCTTGCCCAGAGATGCATGGCAACACGCAACATCTTAGCATGCTGCAGGCAAGGAAAGGAACACACTGCACCAGCAAGGGCACGACTACTGTCTGCAGCTAAGGGATTTTAAGCAACTCATCCTCTCCTTAAAGCACACGCGCTTGCTGAATACCACGGCGGTCTGACTCTCAGGGTGTTCAATGCACGCTCACTGCCAGCTGCTGGTACTCCATGCACGCTCTCCTGCCGGAAAGCTTGGTGTTTCAGACAATACCACAGAGGAGGAAGCTGAAACAACCTCAAGATAACATCTCCCAAGGAAGCCACACAGTAAAAGCATGGGTTTGCTGCCAACGGCATTGTTAGTAAACAGAATGGATGTAACAGCAGCCAAAGCAAAGAGCACAGCAGCCGCTCCTGGAGCATAACAAAAACTGCTCTCCAAAACACAGCATACAACTGCCTGTATCAAGAGTCCAGCAACACACTTGAAAGATGGGTGAGCCTGGCAGCGTATGCTGAAGAGGATCATGTTTTAACCTCAGTTCAGCCCTGGACTTTCTCTGCTCCTGGTCTGGTTTAAGAAGGATCACTACTGTCTCACCTGTAATACAGACACGCTTCTAAAAGGTGCTGCAGGCTGAGGGTGGATGAGTGCAATTGTATTACCTCTGCAAGAGGATGCTCTGCGATGTAAATCTGTTTATTATCAGCTCGCTCTCCCACCCACTGAAAGCTACCTGTAGCCACTTGCACACTTCCAATTTTCACTGTACTTCCCATTCTTTGGATGGGATCCAAAGCTTAAATTGACTTAAGGAGGCCCAATATCACCACAGAAACTTCAGATGAGAAAGACTTGAAGTCAGCCAGAGATGCAGGCACAGAGCTGTTGTGTGTTACGTTAGACAGGTCTGGAGCTCTTTCTCCATGTACAACAAATCCAGAGTTCAGCAGCTGTGGAAGAAAGCCACACCTGCAGCATTTCAACTAGCTAAAACCTTACTGGCACACAAACTTGCCTGGAAAGGTGGAGCTCAAGGCAGGTCATGCTCCCCTAGGATTAATGACTTCCCTTGCTTCTGCAGGTTACGCGCTTAAAGAAAACAGAAGTTCTCCACAACACAGCACGTAACCAGAGACTCAGCTCACATCCCAGCTTTCCCAACCACCGTGACTCTGCAAAAGATGGGAAAGCAACAGATCACAGCTGCGTGCCTGCAACGTTGCCAGCAGAAACCCAATAGCTCCCAAGGTTTCTCAGTTTCACTGGCCCAGCAGGCAGAGCCAAGCGCAGCCAGCCGAGGAAGCGGCAAGCAAAGCTGCGCGGAGGCTAGCAGGACACGGGCAGTACCGGTGTTCCCAAGAGACTTGTTTCAACCTGGGAAGAGGCAGTTTCTTCTCTTTGCCCTCATTTCTATAGGGTGGGACAGCTTCTTGGAGCAGCTGGATGCCCTAAAGGGAACGGGAAAGCCTCAGCATCAGCCACTTCGATGTAATGAAGTGGGAAGAGCTTGCAAGGGTCCCAGCCAATCGCTGGCAAAAAACTTGAACGCGTTTATCAGTGACAAGGGGCAAAGCACCCGCCCTTAGGCTTTGGCAAGACCTTGGGCTAAGTGGATTTCCCAGAAAAACAGTTTCAGCTGGTTTAAACCAGTGCTGTCACAACTGCTGCCTTCCCATGGCTCCTACCTCTCCCTCCTCAGCTCCAACCCCAGCCAGACCATGGTTCAAAACCAGCCAAAAACCACCCACTTTTAAAACCGGGCAGAGTGAATGTTGGTGAGAAGCAGAGCACAAGGTCAGTGTACAAAGGGCAGGTCCCCCTCACCGTACCGTTTCAGGTTGTTCACTAAAACTGCAGCTAATAAAACCAAGGCATTGAGCCATAGCACAGCTGAGGACCCCTATATGGGCTTCACAAGTGGAGTTACCAGCAACCACAGCCTTTTCTCAGCTAACCCAAGCGCCTAGAGATGCTGCCCAACATTACAGAGGCTGATGAGGCAGCGCACATCGAGCAGCTATCAGCAGAACCACACAGGCTGGCCGGTCCAACCTAAGTTTCCAAGACTAGGATTTGCGTGGGCATAGAGCAGGAGATAAATACACTGCAAAGCCCCACATTTCCTCTTATTAATGCTCAGTCTTCTGGGGCAACAGGACCTATGGCTCTCACCCATCTCTTCATTTCTAACAGAGACGCTAACAGGGACCCTGCCTCCAGAAGCGTTGTATAAACACAAAGCCAGCTCTCCCCAAGCAGCTTATGGCTCTAAAGCCCCAAGCGCTGTGCCAGCCCTGCTCCTCTGAGCCGTCAGGGTACCATAGCCTGCAGCTTCCAAGGTTGGTCATCTCTGTGTCTGCTCCAGTACTGGGGAACTCTGCTCCTACAGCTGTCCAGGGACAAGTGCTGTGGGTAAACACATCAATGTGGCTTTAATTAAGAAAAAAAAACCCAAAAAAACCCAAAAAAACCCAACAAACCACAAACAAAAAAAAACTCACACAGAGAAAACAGAGAAAAAAGTTCTCCACTTCTAATCCCCCCACCCACCCCCAGGTTTACATCTGCCACAAGCTACACAAGGAGCTGCTGTGCTGGCACAGATAGGGATGGGTGCGAAGGAGGATGCCAAGCGAGGAGCCTGATCTAATACCAGTACCAAGCCCCCAGTGCCATGGATTTATGGCACAGTTAAGCAGGAAAGATTTGTCCAGCATAACCAAACCCAGAAGTCGGTGGCGCCTCCCACACATCCCTGCCGCGCAAGGAAGGGAGTCTGCAGCTCTGCTTTCAGAGATTACATTGCTCCCTCCGGTAACAGCTATAGCTCTAACGGTCAGACACACAACTCTCCGTTACAGACAGCGGCTGCACCCTGACAGTGCAAACGGAAGGGGAGACCGGTTTTCTCTGATAGCTGAGACCATCTAACTCCTTCACAGTGACTCTAACCTGCCCCTCCGGCATTGTTTCAAGCCAACTTGCACAGCAAGCATTGCAATGTTACTCTGGACACTGCCTATTTTGCTTAATCGACGTCGCTAGCAGGGCACTGAACTTTAATCAGCTGGGTTACAGCCAGAAACATTATCCTAAGTTTGCTTGACCATAAAACAGTGTAAAAGCCAGCTATTTCACTAGGAGCAGTCCAAAATTAAGAGTTTACCTCAAATCAAAGGTGCACCCAGCTTGTGACAACCCACAGCAGTGGTCACGCCTCAGCTCCACACCTTGCGACACAAAGTCCTTCCTCCTGCAACCCCCCAATGTGCAACTTTGGGTCTTGCTTTGGGTAAGAAAGGGGATTTTTATGCAACTGCTGGTCCATCCCCCAGGATCCCCCAGCCCAGAGAGTGCTTTTGAGCCTGTTGGCCTGGCAAGGGGTAGGTCTCAGACAGCATGTGGCTGTGCTCTCTGCAGGCAGGTACAGGCTGCTCAGAGGAGGTAGAAGCTGCAAAACAAGTGAAGCATTTATGGGACACCAGGAAAGCCATCAGCAACTGAACATCAAGACACCAATCCAGCAGGGGAGAATCAGAAAGGAAAAGGGAATATTTTTCCCCCATGACTGCTAACGTCTTCCTCCTTGGCAGCAACTCTACACCTGTTTCATCACTGCTCTTGCAAAAGGGCTTGCAAAGCAAACATTGCGATAAACCCCTGCGTGACTTTAACTGTTGATCTTCCAAGAATTCACGATCAGGCTATGCCAAACCTCAAGCAGCTTCAGTCCTATTTGACCTTCAAGGGGGTTATTAAAGCCCTTTGCTGTGTTTCTGTCCCCGCAGAGGACAGGGCATGAGCCCCTGGTTAGGGGCTGTTGCTCCTTGTTTGGCTGCTCAGAAATAAGATGCAGCAGCAGAGCACCCCAGACTCGGAGAAAAGAGCAGGGCACAGTGTTAGCCTGAACTCCCACAGCAGCCCAGCCTCTTGGAGGGTACACGATGGAAGTTGAGAGGTTCGACTTTACCCCAAACTCGGTGTCCAACGTGTTGAGCCCGGCAAGGCACGGAGCCGTGCATGGGAGCTGTGGGCTGGGCGAGCGCAGAGATCGGAGAGGAAAAGTAGTTTTCTCCCTTCTCTCCAGGCTAAAGGAGCAAAGTCCAAAGCGAAGGAGGCAGAGGCTTGGCGGAGCCCGTCCGTGCACTCCAGGGTCACTCCTTGCACTCAAGGACCATCCATGCTTTGGGGGAAGCAAGGGGTCCGTGGCACCCCACAACCCATCCGTGCAGCTGGGTTGCACAGGCGCTGCTCTGTGCACTGGAGCGGTGCTCTGTGCAATCCGGAGCCCGTCTGTGCGCTGGGAGGCTCCGTGCACCCCATGGCCACCCCGTGCCCTCGGGGGTCCCTGCACCCCGGGACATTCCGTGCATTGGGGGGTCCCTGCACACCGGCGACACGCCGTACACTGTGGGGGGGGGGGGGGTCCCTGCACCCCGGAGACACGCCGTGCGCGGGGAGGGGTCCCTGCACCTCATGGCCGCTCCGCGTACCCGCGGGGTCCGTGCCCCCCGTGCCCTGAGCAGGGCTGGGGGCTGAGCCGTCTCACCTGGACGTGCTTGTCCACCGCCGCGCAGGCG
>VWZZ01007306.1:786723-831945 GCA_013399095.1 Psophia crepitans | reverse complement strand
GTCGGTAGGTTGGGGGGCGGAGAAGGGAGGCGGGGGAGTTGGGCCGGGAGCTGTTGCAGGAGGGGCTGGGTGCGTGGAGGTACGAGGCGGTGCGTGGGGCTGAAGTGTGCGAACACGCAGGGAAGTGGCACGGGCGGGGGGGAAGGGACGAGTCCCGCCGTGGGGCTGGAAGCGGCGCGGCGGTGATGGGCAGGCCGCACCGCGGGGCAGGCCCTGGCCGCAGGGGCAGGGTACCTCAGGGCCCGACCAGCCCCGCTGCTGAGCGTGCTCCGTTTTGTGGTCGGTGATGAGGAGAAAGGGTGCCTTAACTCTTAGACAAACAAGCTGCCGGGTGCCATGTGACGCCCGGCCTGTCTCCTTGCCCTGGCAGCACCAAGCCTCGGTCCCCTCCTTGCCTCGCTGCCGGGTGGCAGCGCCGAAGGAGACCCCGGCGCCGCAGCTCTGCTGTAAACTTCCCAACGCCCACGGTTGTGCGGAGCGTTGTATCCCCTTCGGTCACCTTTCCTTTTTCTTTCAAAGAAAATGCAGGTTTCCCGCGGACTTAGTTGTCTGTTAAACGCCGACAGTGGTGTACGCTCGAAGGGGAGCCGGGCGTGTGAGACAAATTGCCGAGCAAGTTTCAGAATATAACAAGGGGAAATAAAATACTTAATAACCGCATGTGGCAAGCAGCTCTGGCAAAGTGAAGATTTTAATGAATGACTCAAGTGCAGAAATGTTACTGAGCTGTTCCCAGTCTGTTTCTGAATTGGCTGAGGAAGATGAGGTGATAAGCCACAGCCAGAGTTTAAAGGAAGAGCATGACTAAATGCCTGCTATATTTGGCAACCTGTTCTAAAACTGAAAAGCCCAAAGCTTTTTGTTAGTATACCCGAGCGTTTGCTTCGAGCGAGAAACTGGCTGATAACTTGGTTCCTGTTTTCTTTCAGGGAAATCTATTCACCTATTAGTAACAAGATCATTCTTTCGTGTATCAGGTCATCGAAATTCAGCCTAGTTTATTATAATTCTACTGTATTCCATTTTTAATAAGACCTTTATTTATTTAGCCCTGAAATATTTAAAAATTAATTTTCTGTTTGACTACCAGAGCTAAGTAAAATACACTAAAGATGTTCAATTTAGTAATTTAAGCCTGAGATTAAATGTAGCTGTTCTCTAATTGATTAGTGCATAGAAATAGATTTGCTGTCATCAAATAAAAATACAATGGCTGCCAGGCCATAGTATTTGCCTGCATTTCTTAATATTTTTTTTAATCTGTATTTGTGAGATCTCTACTCGTCTCAGCTAATTGTTCTTCAGCAATAAAATATCCATGTAATGTCACAGATCAGTATAATCTGAAAAAAAAACAACAAAACCAAAACCCCAACTGTTTTTGCTGTAGGCAGGTGGATGTAATCAACTTGGTTTTGAGGATTTTTTAATTTTTTAGAAGGAAGTGTGAGGGTTACTGAATGACAATGCTCTTTGCATACAAACATGTAGGTTTTGAAATTGGAATAGCTGTTTAGAGTTGAAGTCTGACAGACATACATATTTGCAATGTCCCCAATGGTGTTTGAGTGGGTGGGTATTAGGGTGTGGGTTTTTCTAAACTGAAACAGGAATAGTGGAAATGTTGTACCAAAGTTAAGTTCTGCTTTGTTTTTCTAACAAAACCACCTTATTTGAATAAATACAATTCAAGGTTTTTGCACAGTGAAAGGATGTGGATGAGTTAAATGTTCTTCTGTCCTGTTTACATGTTCCTTTGCAATCTCAGCCCCTTTTTTTTTGCCCTGTTGGTAGGTAGATCAGATAGCTTCATTTCCGTGAAGTAGAGCAGAGCTGTGCTCAGGCTACCTGATCTCAAAAAGTGGCCTGTGTTCCTGCTGGGATATAAACAGTGGCTTTAAGGCCCAGGACTGGCCTTTTGTCAACGTATCTGGAAGTTTGTAGTAGATATTCTGCACAGTTTTACCGGGGAACATTATAACTGCACTTCAGTAACAAGCTCATGTCTGTTAGCAAAAGATAATAGGAAACGGTATGGGAACATTGTCATTTAACCGTAGAAGCAGTTTGTAGATGGTTGGGGTGGGGGAAGTAGGTCCAGATGTGTTTTCGTATTCACAAAGTGCAAATAAAATCTGACTGTATGGTATTAGCTTAGTCTCTGCCAGCTGCTGTGACTGCACATATCTTCATGTGCACTATGTTGTGTTGGCCACTTGCTTTAGTCCTTCTGCTGGCCATGTGTAAGAGCCCAGAAGGGATTTTCTTCTCCTCCATCACTTGGTTCATAATACATTCTGGAACAGCAGCACGAGGCAAGGTGAAGTACCTAAGTGTCTTCATCATTTTACTGCTGTTCGTTTTTCAGGTCCCTGAGTGATGGATCCTGGGACTTAAGTAATTGCCTAGTTTGGAGTGATTCCTGTCGGTATTTCTTGTGTTCTGGTCTAGGCTTGTGCAATTCTGATTTTGTGTTGGTGGTTTGGTGTTTGATATTTATTTATTTTTTTTTCCTCCTTTCCTAGTATAGTCTATGATTTACTTTCAACAACTGTCTGGCCGTTTCAGGAATTTGCAGCCTTGATGCTGTTTGTCTCTATGTTCTTCACTTCTTTGGCATTACAGTTGAGACTTTTGAACTTTTCACCTTTGAAATAGGGTAGTATTTTGTGTTTTGTGTGGGATGGTATGCAGAATCGAGGTTTGGTTGGGTAGTGTTCTTAGAAAACCTGTCTGTTGTTGGAAGCTGGCTTCTTTGGTCAAGGTAATCCTTAAGCTTTACCCCAGTCAGGAGGTGGTGTTGATAAAACCAATGATAAGGTACTGTTTTGCAGAGAATAAAAAAGGTTTTTCAAGCTTACCCAAAATAGAAACTAACATGGGAATTCCTTTTTCGTGCAACTTGTTGATTACGTGTCCCAGAGATGCATCCAGAATATTGCTATTTCGGTTTAATGTAACGGAGTTGCAGGTACAGTCCTAACTTCCTTAGTCAGGGGAGGCTTGCAAAGAGATGGCTGAGGGAATGGCTCTTTATTCTCGAGTATGGCTATATTTTACTGGTATTTATAAGAATTTAATTTAAAATTTGGCATAATAAGCTACAGTAAACTTATGATAGCACAGTGGGGTGACAAAAAGCAAGTTGCCTGACTTTTTAAGCTCTGAAATAATTTTTTGAAGTAGTTGCCTAAATTGCTTTTATCAGAATGTGTTCATCTAATGCTTGATTAGACTACCTGAAAGACAGGAAGATCTCTTGTCACCACTTCATATTCTCAAGTACACAAAGCTGCAAGCAGTGTAAGGGGAGAAACTTGAAAAAAGGAAAATCTGATAGAGAGTGTAACACTAGCGTGGGTCTAGGGCACATGCAGGCACATTGCAGATCTTACACCAATTGGAGTGCAAGTGACAGGATTTTAACTCACTGGAGTTGGTCGGAGATGGGAAGAACCGGTATTAAGAACTTAATTTATAGCAAAATGGAGTAATGAAGGATTTTATTAAGAGAGAGAGGATTTTTAGCAGTTTTTTTCTGACATGCAGGATTATTGTTGAAGAGCAAGGTGAAGATGGGGGGAAAAAACATGCCTGTTTAGCTCAAAATGAGTCGCTAATTAAAAAAGCAGAGAGAAACGAATGCTTTTCTTGCACCTAGTTCCAGTCCTAAAGGTAACCACATGCAAGATTTAGGTATAGCTGAGCCGGTCCTGTACCTATGTCTCATCAGAATGTTTGTTCTGTAGGTGGAGTTTGTGAAACAAAGTCCATGAGAGAGCTGGTGGCCAAGGGGACTAATAAAGAGTACCACTGCGCCCAAGAGAAGTGAGGCTATTTAGAATATGAGTAGTAGTTGGTTAAACCAGTTTCTCAAAGTTTGTGTGATATTGGTACAAAGGTTCCCTCTGAAGGCATGATTTATTTATTTTATTTTTCCACCTTCCTGCTTTTCTAATCAGCTAAACTTAAAATGTAAGAGCGATTACACCACGATTTGGGTGACTGGAGGTCATGATGCAGGTACAGATTCCTAAACTACTGTCTTGGGTGGTGGTGGCAAGGCTTAAATAATGAAATGACTCTTGGGGAAGGTTAAGATTTGTTCAGGTGGAGAAAGATGATATGGAAAGGTAAGATACAGAAAGATAAAACATTAGTTACTTGAGAGAGAAGTCGAGCAGGAGGAGTTAGGTGAAGGAAAACAATAGGAGTAGATGGAAAGGAAATGTTTCACAGTGTGATTTTAGAATTTTTCTTCTCTACAGTGTTACTGCCAAAATTCCCTCCATTCTAGCTATGCTTCTACTTTTTTTTATAACTAGTTGTCAGCTGGATCACCACAAAATTTAAATAGACCCACTTGGCATAATATTTTTATGCAATGCTAGAAGGCTTCAGATAAATTGTTTTATGATAAAGAAAACGGATTCTGTTAAATGTGCGTCAGGGGCCTTTAGTGTGTGAGCGCTTGTTTATGGTGCTTGAGAATAGTCTCCTGCAATTTGGTTTATGATTAACCTGATCTTGTTTTCGGTACGGTTGGAATAATGATATGTACTCAGCTTATAAAAACCCATGTATTCTGCTGTTCAAATATTTGCATAATCAGTATTTTGCTAACAGTTTCTTAAACTAAGCTTTTGAAGGAATGTGATGCTTGGCCACCTTCAGAAGTAGGAGCTGCTATGTTATTTTCAGTACAAGTTAAAGATGTATTTACTTTTCTGTTTATTAACAGTATAGTGCTATAGTACAGTACAAGGTCTGATAAAATATGTGGGTTACTTTTACATGGAAAACTGCAATATTTTACATGACTTTTGTTTTAGGTGATGCAATTAGCTGCTATCCTTGAACGTGATCTTTTTTTAAGATCATGATTTAAGTTTTTTCCTCTTCAAAGAAAAATGGTAGCCCCCATCATTTTCTCTAAACTTCAGCTTACTACATTGGTAACTTTGAAGTGAATACATTTGGCTTCAGTTCTACACAATAATTTAGTGTCCCTTATTGTTTAAAGTAATCATTCATGTACATGCCTGTGTGTGCATTATGTCCCCCCTGCCCTTTCACCCCCACCCTAAACCAGTTACTCTGCCCATCAGGTTTATTTGCACAGTTCCTTATTATCATTGAAACCAGTATCTGTAAAGGTCCTTCTGGGTCACTAGATCCAGCCCCCCTCAGTGCAAGCAGTCTGTGAAGTGATGGAGCTCTGCTCCCACAGCCTTTGAAGATCAGTGAGCCTGCTGCAAGCCCAAACTGCCAGCACGTCCCAGCTTTTTCAGGTCACGCTGAAACAATCTTCAAGGGGAAAAAAAGGCCCTTCAAAAATGCCTTGTCAGTGTTTTGTCTCTAATGTGTTGTTCAGGTTTTTTGTTTGTGGGTGTGTTTTTTTAATTTTAGTGCTTGAATTCTAGCCCAATCAGAAATGCTTATGCCACTTGTAGTGCTGTGTAAGAAGCAAGTTTAACTAAAATTGATGAGCTTCAGGCGCTGTAGAAATCAACAGCTAGCCTGCCATTACCATGTATCCCCAGACAGGCTACTTAAAGCCTGGGCGGCATAAGGCACTTTGCTCACTGTGTTGTCTGCAGGTGCTGGAGGTTGCTTCTAGTGTTCTAAGACTTGTTTTATTCTAAGACTTGTCAAACGTCCAGGATTTTGACATTTCATCCAGAGGTACTGAAAACTTAGTTGTTGTGACTTAATATTTCTTTATGTACTGGTTTGCTGGGTTAATAGTCTCAGGTTTAGATTGCTTTGAAAGGATATATTAAAGATCGGTGTGGAAGGGACTGGAAAAAGTAGAATCTGTACTGTTTGTATAAATACCTCAAAAGATGATGATCTCATTCAGTGTTGTAGTGGTAACACCTGCATGTGGGAGCAAAAAGTCACCTCTCTTCCCTTGAAACTGAAGTCTGAAAGTGTCTCACAGCAGCATGTAAAGTTGTTTGTGACATCCAGCCAGAGACTTCAGCTTTTCTACTCTTGTCTTGTTGGTCTAGGTAGAGCTGCCGAGTTAAATTGCTGTTTTGCAGAATACATAGACTTAACTTCAAAGCTGGAGTTGCACTCTTATTAAATATAGAAAGCAGCTAATAGATAAACTCTATACTGCTGTTGTTTTGACTGTGAATGCTTCCAACTTGCAGATCTCTAGTAATTATCAGCACTTTGGATGGACGGATTGCTGCACTGGATCCAGAAAACAGTGGGAGAAAACAGTGGGATCTGGATGTGGGATCAGGTTCTCTTGTGTCATCCAGTCTCAGTAAACCAGAGGTAAGGCTTAATCTCTTTCCTGACTAAATCTTTAAAACCAAGATTTTCTGTAATAAAATGAATGCAACTTCCTCCATAGTTGATAGACGTAAAATAATGCAGCAAACTTCATATGGATAAAGTTTGGTAGCTATTCTCAAACTTTTTTTTTAGAGTGGTTACATCATGTTGCCATTTCAAACTAGAATGTGTCAGCATTTTAGTCTCGTGATTGACGTATGTGATAACTATCAAACCAGATGATGTAACTGAGGGTGGAAATTGTATTTAATTGCTGATTGGAGGCAAGGTACTTGTAATTTGAAGCAAATGAAAGCATCATCTGCTTTGTATTACTAGAGTATGGTTTGGCAAGTACTGACTTTTTTTTTCTCCCTCAAGAAAAGCAAAAGTCCTTGTGACTTAATAAATGAACAAACGATTTTTACTGGTTTTATATACTAGATAAGCAGGCTGCCTATGAAATACAATGTGTTAACAATGGAATACAGCGCTGAAGGTCACCCTGAAGTCCTGAGTGGTAAAGGGTTGTATCACTTCTTGCTGATGAACTGTAAGAAGGAAATTTAAGAGTCACGTTTTGTGTTTGGTGCTATTTCCACCATCAAGTTGAATAAACTTGGGCTAGAAATTGGAAGGAAGTTTTTTGCCTTTTTTTCCCTGCACTGAAGAAGTGAGATCCACAAGTCATTCTCCCAGAATTAGAAGGAATAATTATACCAACTAAGAGGTAGTTTGTGGTGATGACCAAGTGCATGGTCTGTCACTGTTGTGGGTGGTTGGATTTGACAACCAGTCCTATTTCGTGCTTTTGCATGATGAGCATCGGTGAATGAAAGTTGAATTCGGGAGTATTCAGACTGTAGAGCTTCTTGCTTCTGGTTCTTTTTTGCTGCCTGTTTACATGACCTCTGTTTTGGTATAAAGAAGTTTTAAGGGAAGATTTGGTCTGTTGGCTGTGGTAGTGTAAGTATGAGAGCTCCAGTAAGTATCTTGAATTACAAAAGTAATGTGAACATTAATTCATGTTCCTTTTGTTTCTGAGAGAGAATTTTATTTATGGATACAACCTTCTGAGCCTTATTCAGAGGTATTTTTGTGTTTAAGAAAAAACTGTAGGAAAGAAGAACTTCCCCCTAAAAAAACGTTCTAGAACAGAAATGAAAGGAATACAAAAAACCAGTAGAGCACTTTGTAAAGAGGAAGGTGTCAGTCAGAAACTGTGGTCCTTCACAAATGCTTTCAATGCTAAATACTTAAAATACTGTTCTGTTATCTGTTGCTGCAAATAGTTTCTGATGACTATAGTGAAAATAGGACCCCTGGTTATAAAGCACATGTGAAATCTGTGCAAATATAAACTTCATTTTTCACTACAAGTTAAGATAGGAGCCCAAGTTGTTAAAGATGTTACGAGTGAGAATTAAATGCAAGCAGTTAATACTATGGAAGTGTTTTTCAAAATCTAGATTTTGTCACTCAACTGCTATGTCCAGAGTTTTTGTCTTTTTCCAATGTGGTATGACTGTTGAAACTAAAGGTTAGTGCTTAGACAAAAATTGTAGTTTGTCCATGCAAAACTTAACTGCCTTTTGTGGCTACAAGTTACTAGGTTTTGGGAGTCATAAAAATACACTTTTACAGATCGTGTGTTATACATATAGGAAGTTTTCAGATGGGCTTTCAAATAGTTTCATTTCTACAACTGTGGCCAAAGACTGATGGAATTTGGCAGTAAGATGTAGAGCCTATGAGAGAACTAATTTTGGTAGTAAAACTTCATTTCTGGCCTTTTAGAAATCGCTAAGTGTTGTGAATATAGGCTTTTTTAGATTTAGTGTCATGTAAACAAATGCTGTTAAGATAAGACAGAATTTAACAATAAACAAAAGCAATGAATACTCCAAATAAGCTACACTTAAGCATTAAAATGTTCATTTAAAATATGTAAATATTTAAATGTTTAATCTGCTGCCAGTATAAGCTGAAAGGCTTCATGCAGTGAATCTAGACACTACTTGAGTGAGTAATTTGCCTCATTAAAGTTGTTGGGGCAATTCTGTTTGGGGTCAAAATATTAAATTCACTGAAGCCTCGGAGTCTGTTACCTCCCCACTCTCTGGTGTTTCCTCTGCCATTTGGGCCTGTGGCATGTTGAGTTTTATTTTCTCAAACTAACTGTTCAGGCTTTTCTTTCCTCTGCCAATATTTTTGAGGTAAAAAAGGCCTCTCGACTTGTCACCACAATATTATCTTCATCATAAAACAGTATCATTATGTAAGCTGTTAACTTACATCTTCTTGCATGAAGTGGTAGATGAGAAATTCTTTCTCCGTTAACACTTGCAGTGTTAAAGATTTGTGTTCTTTCAGAGTGAGGAAAGCATGTGCTGCTGTGTCTTAATTGTTTTGACAAAGTTTGGGTTTTTTTAACTATCTTGAGCGAGAGCGCAATGAACTGTAGTTCCAGGTCCTGGTGTGAAAGCGTAAATTTAATTTCCAGGTGCCTTTTAAGAAAAGAGATTAGATCTGCAAACCTCCAGTGTTTAATACAACTGTGGCAACTTCCTTTGCCTAACTGTAAAATGTCAACCCGGCTGTCTGGAGCTCGTGTGTTAATTAGGAAAGTGAGGTAGTAAAATTTCAAATGTTCCAGCAGCTCTGTCAAACACTTCAGATCTTGAAACTACTGCTTAAGACGCTGACAAGTGAGATGTTCATCATTTGTCATGTGAACAGATCAATTAGAAAGGAAAGGCTGCTGAACTACTAATTGTGTGTCTGGGTAACTAAAATGGTAAAATGCATTCCTTGGCTTTAAGCTCCAACATAAACAATCATGGCCAGGGTGCCAGTGCTGAAAAGGTATGGCTGCATTTCAGTCTCATGCATAAGAATTTAAAAACTCTTTTTTCCCCCTATCCATTGCGTTAAAAAGAAAAGCCCGTCTCTATAAAAGCTGTATGTTTATAGCTCCAAGATTTCTTGCTTCTTGCACATAAAGATTGCTTGGTGAAGTTCAGGGTAAAGTCATTCAATCTCAGTTCTAAAAGGGAGCTTACTTTCAATGAAAACAGTTTAATTTACTTTTTAAAATTTAGCTTTGTAATGAATACATCATCTGTACTTAGACAAAGAGAATGCTTTTGGAAGAATCAGCCTGTTAAAATAATGATGCTTAATCATGGTGAGAATAGAGAACTATTTCTCAAGCAGGGGAAATGGTTCATAGCACATCCTTATGAGACTGTTGTCATTTACTATCGAGGGTGAGGTGTCCTCTGGCCTGCATAGCTTTGTACTAAATTGCTTAATGGGCTTCTGTCTCTTTTAGGAGGATCTATCATAAGAGAAAAAGGGAAGGGTGAACCACCCTGTGTATTAAATTGACTGGCCAGTAGTGGCTTGCATGACTGGGGCAGAAGGAGGCTGGAGAAGAGTTGGAGACAGAAAAAAGCCTTCTGTGGGATGGATAAATGGTGGAGATACTCCTGTGAAAAAGCTGGTCGCTGGTGTTTGATGAGAAAGGGGAGAATAAGTGGGATACTTGATGGTGATGATGTGAGAGTAACAACTTGTAAATACATTTGTGACGGTGACATGATTTTTCTCTGTGCTGTCATGAGTGCTGCTGCAGTTGTTCAGCTCCAGTTGTAGTGGTTTCAGTGCTCTGGGCTGGGTCTGCGCTGGGATGTACTCGATAAAAGTAGCTGCATTGGCTCGTTATTTGGCTGTTACAGGCTAATCCCTAAGTAAGCATCTTATTTCCTTATTGAGAGATCGGGGATCGTGGGACAAAATGAGTTTCAGTCCACACAGCTGACATTTATAGCAGTCATAGTAAACATACCGCTGTGTCCTGGAAAAATGAGATAACTGGGTTATGTCCTGTCACAAAATCTGTCAACACTGTTATCCCTTTAGAGGCTCTCAGAATCTTTGAATTGCATTGTATATATATTATTGCCTTTTTTTTTTCTTGTGGTAGCCATGTAAAAGAAACTTTTCTACAAACTTAGACATCTGTGTGATTATTTTATTTTATTTTGGACACAGAAGTGGCATATTTCTGTGAAATAGCCCAGTATTATATTTTTCCCTCCAGAGAAATGTGGAGATGCAAAGAAGTTTTATCCTGAGGTCAGCTGCAAACTAATTGCATGGCAGGCAAAGTGAACCCGTAGATATCTTTAGCAGATTGTTCCTTTTTTGCCCTTTGAGGAGAACTGATGCTTAGAGCAGTGAGTTCGGAAAGGATTTTGAAATCTCCAAACCTCCACTAGTGACAGGATTAAATGTATGGTATAAACGTATCTTTCTTCCCACCCCTCCCCCCCCTTCCCTTTATCAGCATCATAAACAGTTTCTAATTTTCAGTGCTTTGATTCCCCAAAGGAAATACTAAATTCTGCTGTGGAGTGTCCAGATACCTGGGAATCACTTGGATGTACTGGCTGCCTGCACGTTGGATAAGGCAAACTCCGTACCCAGTTAAGCCAGAAAATTGCCAAAAGCTGTCCTGGGTCACTTTGGGAACATGGGAAGAAATGCAGTTACTCTCATCCTTGGGCCTCTTACGCTTTGGTGTAGATGCAATTGCAAAACTCACTCTGAAGCAGGTCAGGGCAAGACCAGAGGTCAAAACGCCCTCTGAGGGGCTTTAATTGGGATTTCTGGATTCTTTTATGTGCCCTTCCAGAGACTGGGGGGAGGGTAAATAATTTAACACTCTCGTGCCATCAGTTTTAGGAAAGTTACACCCACTACTTAGGGCACCCTTGCAGCAGCATTTTCTTAGCCTGAATAAAACTGAGGTTTTTGTTTGGTCCATGTCTTTCTACTTTAGTTATTTTTCAGTTAAGTCACTGCCTGTAAATATCATCCAAGGGAAAGCTGAGATATGTTTGTTTTGTGCTTGGGTGGGGAATGCTTAAGACTGTCAGTCAGGCCTGTTTGAGTACTTTCACTTAGAAGGTTTTTATAGCAGCGACTGAATACAGTGCTGAATATTACGAATTTCTGTTAAACCTCTGTAAATCTGTTCTGACTCTGCTAACAGTCACTGAACAAAACAAAAAGATTCATTTCAAACTACACAAACATTCTGAGAAAATGACTCTCTGGATTCTGCTTAAAAATGAATGGTTCTGTCTAGTTCACTACTGTTAAGATTAACTTTTAATGTATTTGTGCATCTTAAAACATCTGGGATGGGATACATCAGCAACAGAAGCAATCTTTCCTGTTTTACTCAACAAAGTGAAGAATAAAATTTTAAGAATTTGTATTAATGCTATGAAATTAACTTTCCAGCTGTAATATGTTGTGACCAGATGTAAAGCCCCAAATTGCCACTCTGTTCAAGCAGGCAGAGTGTAAATCAATGGATTGTTTATTGAGGTGACTAATCTGGGGAAAATTGACTTCCTCACGGGTAAGGTGGTATAATTTTAGTTGTCTGGAAGAGTGTTCTAGTGGACTTCCTTGTGTCCCATAGCTGGTGCTTATTTTTCTGTACTACTGGGACAGATGTAGGACCACTGGGTGCTCTGATAGCTGGAGGTACTGTTCTTGTAGAGGAGGACTGGGGCATTATCCCGTTCTCCATCACACAGATTTTCTATAATAGAAATGGAATTTAAGTGTCCTAAACATGGGGATTTAGTACCTGTACGTTTAGTACATGTACACAATATGGGGATTGACAGCAGCAATGTTTTTGAAGGTTGAAGGTGACCAGTTCAAAACCAAGAGTAGTATGTGCTAAGAGATCCTGTGACAGGCTATCAGCTGCTGTCTTGATTCCTCTGCAGGGGAAGGAAATGTGATCCTGTGCTGCCTGCGGGTAGAGGGATAGATATTAGTGTCTTAAATGGTCCTGGAAAAGCTCATAATGAATAAGAAGTGAGTGTCCAGAATTGTACTTCAAAGGAAGATAAATTCTAATTGCAATTGAGGCAAAGAAGGCTTATTAGGGCTATCAAGGGGAACGGAGCCTGTGTTTTGCAAGAAGAGAATAGATGTGACTGCTCTTTCACTCCATATATTATGATTCCTGATAGCCCAAGTGGTTCTTTTCATTTCTGTGGCTGGGAACGTGCACAGTGTGCGTAGCCATAGAGAGGTGACAGGCTTGGGAAGCGTGCTGGACAGAGCTGTGGATTTCTGAATACAGAGCTTTGCAGCTTTCTTGGTGAAACTAAAAAATAGAATTTCTATTTTTTATCATATTTTATTTATACATATAAAATATATATCTTATTGTATATGAAAGTAAATTTGTACTGATATTTAGTGGACAAAAAGTCATTGGCAAAAGACAAATTGTTTTAAAATACTCAGGTTGCTGGAAGTTGTGCTTTTCTAGGGAATACAACCAGACTTTTTAATGTGAAGTGGTGAACCTGTGGAGAAGGGGAATTGCTGACGGGTGCCTGAGCTGAGGTAGTGGTTAGTACAGTGCAGCATCATGATTTTTGTTGAGGTGACACGAAGGGCTATTGCTTAGACAAGTGGTCTTACGTATTTAGTGAAAATGCACATCGTCAAAGACAGTCATCTTTGTTCAATGTCCTGTTGAACTGAAAAAAACAAAAGACTTCCTATAACTGCAGCCTGGTGGCTTTCTTGCTGTCACTTGATGTAGTTAGCTCTGATAAAGTGCTGACGTGTGTCCTCTCACACTGTAAGGATGTTTGGGGGGATGACAACTTCTGTTGAGACACGTGGGAAGCTACAGAACAAGATCTTGTGGCTTGTATGATGTCAGAGCTCTCAACCCCAGTCCTCGCAAGTGATGCTCTGCCTTCAACAAAGCCAGGAAAGTTTCTCAGAGTCGCTCTGGGCTAATGTTTATCACCAATTTCTATGTCTCATGCTCACAGACATGGTCAAAATGCATCGCTGCAAATCTTGGAAAGGATGTTTACCATCAGCTCGCTGTCTCTATTTAGTTATCTTTATAGTAGCTTGTAATTTAATTACATACGGTACACTGCAGGTTTTGTATTGGTTGTTAAGCAGTTCCAGTGTTTACAGATTTTAAAATGGATCAACTCTAATGCCGAGACAAATACTTGTTTCAGCACAGGGAATGGGTAACTTAGATATTTGAAGTTCAGCTGCCAAAAACACAACAAAGTGATTTACTCTGCCCTGAAGCCTTTTTGAACTTTCAGCCTGTATCTCTATCTGTAAGAGAGTGCCTGTTTCAAGCACCAAGCATTTTAGACATTCTAGCAAAGCATTCCTCTGGCAGCACAGCTGCTGACCTCTCATTTCCGAATTTCTTCTGGACTTTGCCCTCCATAGGCAGGTAACTATTAATCTTTCTGTCAGAGTCACTGGGTATTTTGTGCTCTCTATTTTCTTTGCACCCTTGAAAGAGGAGACTGTGCATTTGCCGTGTTCTGTTCATCGTCTGTAGTAGGCTCTGCTTTCCCGTAGGAGTTGCCCTGTGACTTAACTTTTCAAGACACACAGACTCTGTGTCCTTATGTAAAAAAACACCCTGTCTAGGCCTGGCCAAGGGAAGAAGGACACAGGGTCCAGCAGAAATCAGCTTAAGTCCTGGACCTCTGAAGTGATGTAGGGAGAGCGGGAAAGAGCAGAAGCCTGTCTCTGAAGAGAAGCGTTTTGCTTAGCTCCCAGGTGATGCTGTAGGAGCCCAGGTAGTCTGCAGAAGAGGTTTGGAGGAAGTGGAGGTGGAGGGAAAACATGGTCTTAAAACGTCCCAGTACTGGAACAGTATCAATTTTGTCACTGTAGCTAATGAGCTTCTGTACAGGGCCTGTTCCTGTACAGGAAAGGTTTGGGGTAACTTTTATTTTCTTCACTAATCTTCTCCCTTACATGCTGTTAGCTTTAAGGAGTTCAGTGATGGGCTCGGTAGCAGCAGCACGGGTTTGTGTCAGAAAGGACTGCTCTTAAGTTCCAGAAGACTGTTGCAGTCTTCTCTTATTAATAAAACTTGTCATGTTAAAGAGGGGGATGGAATAATGTCAAAATAAAGTCTTTCTTAAAGCACCATGCGTTTTTTTTATTATTATTAAGGAGAACAGTTTTTAAAGTCTGTTGCCATGGCAGCAGAGCAGGCTGGCATCTCTGTAGTCAAAACCCCAAGTCTTGTTTGACTATGATTAAAGTAACGACAGTATTTTAGTTTGCTGATCTTCAGAAGAAGGGTCTGTTTGATTGCACAGCAAACAGTACTGGGGACCTGATCTCTTTTGAAGCTGGGGCGGTCTAGTTAACACGCTGTGGTTCCTCTGTTTCCCTGCATGGCTGCTCAAGGGAAGGCAGAGGACAGAGCAGGTCTGATTCTTTTAATGGCAAAGTCAAGCTGAGTGAGATACTGTGCCCCTTGACGCTGGAGAGCATAATTCTCAAGCTGCTGTGCCACTGTCATCTGTTGCTTTTTACACAGTTTGTGTAAAAGACAGTTTTGTTGGGACCCCGGTAGCTTAGCCCGATCAGATTTTAAGATGTGAAGTGTTAGAATCATGACAGAGATACCAACTATAGTTGCTTATTAAACTTGTTGAAAGGATGTTGCAGGTGTTGCTTTGAGGAGAGAGGGGAAAAAAAGTTTTCAAACAAGTTCTCTAACAGTCATCCAGGCACAGGATTACAGCATCACTTCACGCGCTCATCGTGCACAAAATAGAGGGCTATGAACATTACGTTTATGAGTTGGCCTGGTCTTCCCTAACTAAAGACATAGAAACTGCCAGGTTGTGGAGTATGGGGGATAGTGGAAGGGAAAGAAAGACTGTAATAGATTTCAACTTCTGTCGTAAGGATCTTAACGTGGGCAGGGGACCAAAGTGAGCCTGTGAACTGTTACTGGGTGAGCTGTACAGCCTGATGGTAAAATCTTGCTGAGGTTTGAGAAACGTCTATGCTCACATTTGCTGTGCTGGTGTATCGCCCCAGCTGAAAAGAAACCTATTTTCATGGCTTCTCTGGTGTGCTGCTCTGGCACAGGCTGGCTCTTACCTCTTCGGAGGAGAAAGGCCACAAAATCCTGCCTCTGTAAACTGCTCCATAAAATACTGATTCATCAGCTCTCCAAGTGCAGCCTTTCCCATGGTCCTGAAGACAGTCTGGGTACGTAACGGAACCAGGAGGTAGTCAGGAACAGGTATGCAGTTTGTAAACAAGCGTGGTGCTGAAATCAGAAGTAGTGGCATTCACAGTAAGGAAAGTTTTTTTTCTAGACAAAACAACCACCTGTCTGTTTGTATTTCCTCCTTCAGCTTCCTCATTGCCCTTGAACACATCTCAGTCGTTTTGCTGATGTAAATCATGGACTCCCCTTTGCAGTCAATATTCTTCTTCCTGGACTGGTTAAACAGCACTGTGTGCTCTGAAGAATACTTTGTTCTTTTTAGCAGTGCTTTAGGCAGTGAAACAGCTTCTCTCGACAGCCTTTGTTTTTTGTAAGATTGTACTAGTGCTTGGATCTTTGTTCTTCTCTTAAGGAAGCAGTAATATCGTGGGCCTTGCAGGAAGTTTGAAGAAAAATACCTCCTTAGACTCTAGCTGGCCCCTTCACCCCAGTCTCCTCTTTGATTAGAGTTTGCCTCTTAGTACTAGTGTGCTGTTATCCTTGGAGTACCCCGTGCTCCAGGATTTCTGCAGGTAGCTGAAGGGAAAACAGGTCAATCAACTTCCTGAAATCCAGGCTGAAGAGGGGAAATAAACCTCTTACATTGGAAGGAAGTCATAAACCAGTGCATCCGTGCAGATACCTCCCTGTGTGCTTGCAAAAAAAGAGCAGATAAATCAGTTCCAGACTAACCAAGACCTTGGCCTGTGTGTGTGTGTCTGTATATCTGTATCTCTCACCTGAGAACTCTGTGAATGTTTCTAGTTCGGATACCTGAAATTACTGTATGCCTATGATTTAATTTTTTTTTAAATGTGGAACAGACAATGATTGCTTTCTCTTTCCCAGGTTTGTTTGTGCAGATTCTTGTTTCTGCCCTTTAGAGTGAAGCTGCCATATGTGGCTTTTAATATGTTGCCTAGATTAATTTTAAAGGGGTTTAAAAGAGAGAGTTCTCACTGAGAAGTAGCTCTCTTAAGAACGTGCCCGATGTTGGCTTTGATCCTGTTTGTTACACCAGTCCTATTGTAGAGATAATCATAGAGGAAAGAAATTGGTACCCTTGTCGTTTAAGATCATATAGGTTAGTCTTAGTTAATTAGTAACTGGAATGAAGCTCTTGCAGTTTATTTGAAGAGTAAGGCTTGGAAACCACAAGCTGAAGTGTTAGGGAAACATATAGACATAACACTTCCTATTTGAAGGAAAATATTTTACCTGTGCTTAGCTATTTCCTTGGAGTTATTGGAAAGTCCAGCCCATCTGAAAACGATAATATTGACTGTTTTGGCACCAGACTTCTCAGATGCGCCCGCACGTGAGCAGGCTTGATTTTTTCCTTCATATGATAGAGTGTTAAGCATGGGAAATGAATGTCACACTTACTGTTAAACAGCTCATGGAAGCTTTAGTACTTCAGCTTGTTTTGATCTTTGTTTACACAATTATTATTTTTCTTTCCTTCCCCCCCCTATAAATCAGCAGCTTTCTTCCTGCACCGAGCAACCTGCCGCGGAACCTCGCGTGCTGTGCCCTCCTTTCCAGTAAAGAGTCTAGACAGCAAATTCCCCGGTAGCGTATGCCATTTCGGATCGTTATGCCTTTTTGCTTTTTTTGTGAAGGCTTTTAGAAACTGCATTACCTCACCCGTCGGCCTGGAGATTGAGCAGCCAGCGCCGCTGATAGGGCTGCGGCACCCTGCGCTGAGCCAATGGAGAACTTCAGCTTCAAACTCTTAATGAGCAAAAGAGCAGCGGCTCATTTAGGGCTCGATAGTTAATGTGGGGGGGTGGGTTTGAGTGTTACTTCTGAAAGACAAGCCACTTAACAATTATGTGCCATATTGCTGACCAGTGAAGCTGAACAAATAGCTATTTACATTGACAGATCAGAGGAATGTGTAAGTGCATCGTGGTAACCTACATTTTCTGTGCCAAGAGATTTGCAGCTGACTGCCTGGGTGACTCACTCCTTGGATTAGGAGATGAGGTAATGCTTTTGAGATACAGGGTGATGTCATTCCTTTACCTGAGCTGCATGCCGATGCTAGTTGCTAGTACTTTCAAGGAAAGTCCCTTTGCTGCTTCTGATGTACTAGAGAATAAGCTGCATAACTCGGATGGGAGTTGTTATTATTAATGTCCTTCTGAAGCCTCTGGCTAAATGGCTCTTAAAAGATGTCAGCACAAGTGGTCATAAATGCCTTTTGTCACATGTGTATGTGGGCACCTGCAAGTATGCACGTTTGAACACCTGCCCTATTCTTCAAACAAAGCTATTTTAGTAAAAGACCACCTTTGTGGTAATCAGGTGCAGTCCCTTGTCAGCACCGTGTCACGTAATCCCATTTATACATAGATTCATCTTAAAAGAAGGTGATTTATTATTTTTTTTCTCTCTCCATTCTATTTCTGTTGTGAAATACCACATTTGCAATGGTTAGTAACCAAAATGTCTAGCTTGCACTTACTCACGGTCAGTTTAAGCCCATCTGCTTGTACTCAAGCATTGTCCTTCAGTGCAGTAGCTCTTTCCGCCGCCTGCGCTCCCTTTCCTGATGTGTTCACCGACAGCAGTTGTGTCTTTTCTCAGCCTTTCCTTCCCAATGTCACGCAGGACGTGCTGCTCCCATAGGCACCCTCAAGGTTGGGAGCACGGGCAGGTGATCAGCAGAGCTGACCGAAACGGTCTCGTCTGTCCTCCGCAGCTTATGGGGACCGAGGTTTTAACAGACAAGCAGGCAGTGCCCCACTGTCAGGGAATTTTTGAAGGCATACAAGCAGTGACCTGATGTGACCTGTATCTTGGGAGTATACAAGTGTATGTTGCCAAGTGAGCTTCGTCTGTGTTGGGAATTTGGGTGTGTGGTTCCCAGGCATGGCCAATGTTTTGCCTGTTGTTTGCTAGTGGAAAATTCCTTATTCAGGCTCTGGAGCAAGAGCTTGAGGACAGGGGAAATGCTTAAGCTGATGTGTGTCATGCTGTCCCCAGAGCTCACAGAGCTACCCACCGGGAGTCTCCCTTGCTCAGCAGCGATTCCTGGGCGGTTCTCAGCGTTGCCTCCTCTCTCCACAAGTGGATGGGCTGGCCTGCAGCCCTTGGAGCACTCCACATCACAAAGCCATTGCAGTTGTGGCTTCTAGCAGGCGTTATCTGAAAGTCTGAACTTGTAAGTGGCTGTCTAGCTGCCACTGGCACACGTGTGGTTTGACCACGCTATATGAATTTAGCTGACTGATAGCCAGTGGAATTTCTTCAGGATCCAACTTGAAGTGAGTTGATGGCTGGGTTTGCCGTGCTTGGGCTCTGTGTGCTGAAACGGTGGTACAGGAGCTGGTTTGGCTTTTATATATTTGGAAAGCTGCTTATTAAAAACACCTTTGCTGTTTTTTTTCTTATTAATATGTGGAATATCTCATATTGCTGGAGTTGAGCATGGGCCTCCAAACTACTTGCAGGTATCTGGACCACGTGCAGAAAGAAACCTCGCAGAGGTTTCATTAATGCCAAGCAACAGCTGCACAGGCTAAAAGTTGTCATCAACATTATTATACATTTCTGAGAGAATATATTACAAAAACATTTTATGATATTAGTCTTGTGTTGAATCTTTTAAGGAGATACTCAATGTTGTTACAGCTGCAACTTTGGCACTGGCATCTTTTGTTTTTAGAAAGGTATTTCCAAAATCTGCATGCCTTTGTTCCTGAAGATCACAAGGCTGGTCTTGAATATGAATGTTTATGTAAACCTTATTTGTTTGCTTTGTTTTTCCAATGATCAGGTGATTTCCACAAATGACCCCTCCCCACACAGATTTTTGCTTTTCTTTGGTTTATTTCTGTAAACATATGTGTGTGTTTTTTTCCTCCCCCATGCTAGGCCATAATGCAACATTTCTTGTGCATCACAGATCTAGTGTAATGTCTCTTCCAGGATGTCTGGCCTTTTTTGCCATAAGGTAAATATCTGGGAGGGAAAGAACTGCTGCTTCATAAAGAACTTCATTCTGCTTCGTGAAGAACTTTGCAACTACTCTCAGGGGTTTATTTTTATCATCTCTTCAATTACACATTGTGCTCCTGAGAGGAGTTTTTATTTTAATTGTCAGTCATCACGAGGCTTTTCAAAGCCAGGAAGCATCAGTGTTGGATCCTTTAGGGATCTTAAATACAGTCACCAGCATTGTCAGGTAACTCACCTAAATTTTCTCTTTGAATGAGGCGTGTCAAACAGTGTAAGATGAGGTATTCGTCATTACAAGATCTGTCTTTCCCTCCCTGTTTAGGTGAATCCCAACTTTGCTTAACGCTGTTTGCTCATCTGTGACCCAGTTAGAGAAATAAAAAGTCGCATGTTAGAGAGAATTTTAGTCATGCAGATGATGTGGTTTGAGATCCTCACAGTGGTTCCAGAAATAATAACCAGAAACCTTCTGGATCTTTTGTATGGCTTTGTAATACAGATCCGTGCCTTGGAGTCTGAGCAGGAATATCTTGTTTGAAATTATTAATATACATGTACCAAAAGTAGTCTTTAAATCCTAAAGTGCAAAGTGTCTGAATTTAATGTAATTATGTTGTAGGATACTGCCCAGATGGACAGAGGTTCTGAAAAAACATTGAAGTCTTCCTGTTAATCCATATCCTCAAAAGCTAAGATTATGTGGATTACAGTTTCTCACTGTTCTTGGTGGGCACAGCCACTGTGGCTCCACAGTATTAGTTATGGTCTATCATGCTGCTAATGAGTTTCTTAATAAGTCCCTTAGTACTCATTGACAATGACTCATACTTCCGAACTAGGATCTCCTTGAAAATCTCAGTGTAATGGATGAAGTGCCGTATCCTGGTGAAGATTCTTATTTTTTTGTGACTTGAGTGTTTAAGAAAAAGCCAGGCAAATTTTAAAGGAACAATATACTTAAACGTAAGAAAATTCTGGGGAGGAGAAGTTGGATTTCACTGTCTGGAAAGGCAAAGGTGAAATGTGAGCTCTGCTCACAATGATAATTGCGCTCT
Organism: Psophia crepitans; assembly: GCA_013399095.1. Classification (NCBI taxonomy): domain Eukaryota; kingdom Metazoa; phylum Chordata; class Aves; order Gruiformes; family Psophiidae; genus Psophia; species Psophia crepitans. The sequence goes on along the minus strand of VWZZ01007306.1, from coordinate 811,524 downwards.
CTGCTTTACAGGATAGATATTCTGGAGTAGTCGTTAATTGCAAAAGAGTTCACACAGCCTCAGCTTTTCTTTTAAAACTGACTTCAGTCTGCTGACCTAGAGAGAATGATTGATTCTGTGTTTAGCAGTAAACTAGCTCTGGAAAAAAACCAACATGTGAAGTAGAACTTTACCTCGAATGCCACTGTCTTGAAACTAGCACAATCAGTCTGCAAAACTTGCACTTTAACCAGTGACTGTCGCTTCACGAATGCTTCTCCCTGTATCATGTTTTCTACACTTTGGATGAATACTAATCTATCAACCAATGGAGCTTTAAAATGTTTTGCTTGAAGTGGAAGAACTGTCACACACAGAACTGCTTTTTAACTAAGAGTAGTGGAATACAGATATGATTTGAATGCCTGCAAGTTTTCTGCCTTCAGTGTAACTTTGAAAAATAAGACTCTGGGATACAAAACCGTGAAATAGGACACTGGAGTATAACGTGCTGCACTGTCCTACACTGCTTTTCTGTTTCCATTTGTGATCTGTGTGTTTTGATTAAATTGTGGTTAAACGGTAGCTAACCTTCAATTCAATTATTTAGGTATTTGGAAATAAGATGATAATCCCTTCCTTGGATGGAGACCTTTTCCAGTGGGATCGGGATCGAGAGAGCATGGAAGCAGTTCCTTTCACAGTTGAATCTCTTCTTGAGTCATCCTACAAATTTGGCGAGGACGTTGTCTTAGTTGGGGGAAAGTCTTTGACGACCTATGGGCTGAGCTCATACTCAGGGAAGGTAAGAGCCTGAACAGTTGCCTTGTGGATGTGTGTTTCAAGCACTGTCTTGCAAATAGGTTGCTTTTGAGGTATGAACTGCAGCACAGCTCAAATACGCAACTGAACAGCACAAAAGAGCAGAATCTGAGCTGCTTGGGCAACAAATGCAGTGAGCTGGAGTAAGGCAAACATCTGGTGCAGTTAGATGTTACGGCTGAGCCCCTTGCTGCAGGCTCCTCCTCTCTGTGAGCTCCTGCTCTGTCCCTTGTGCTGGCTTTAACACTTGTCTTCAACTTGCTAACCCAACAAAACAATGTTCACTTTTTATTGGATTAATTTTGTAATGGGTTCCCTGTAGCCAGCTCAGCAAGGGGTCAGGGAGTGCCAGAGCCAGCACAAGGGAAGGGACCAGAGGTGGGTGAGGGGGGAAAAGAGGGATGACCCCTTTCTGCCAAGCTGGGAGAGGAGTTCAGCTTTATCATACAGCTCTGCTTGAAGTAGACTTTGCTGTTCAGCTTACCACGTCGCAAAGAAGACTTCAGGTGACGCCCTTTTTTCCCCAACAAATTTCAGATTTTTCACAACTAATGAGGGATAGCTGGTTGAAAACAAGAAAAATATTCAATATATGCTAAAGTTTAAGACTTGCAGTTGTTGTCAGTGAGTTTAAAGTCTCTTAGAAGTTCTTACGTTTTAAAGTCACATGCAAAAGTTAAGTTGAAAACTACTTGTTATCTAACAAGTCCAGAAGGTATTTTTCTTCTGAAATCTATTGGTTAAAAGTTGCATATTTTGAAAAACCACATAAGAAGATAAGGCTGGAAAAAGCACAGGAATTAATTGCGTTATTCAGGGTCCTAGAATTGACATCCCTCTCCCGCTCCTTAAAGTCAGATGTCATTAAAATGCTTGTACATACTTTGTGTAGTGAAGAACAGACATTTGCTAAATCAGAAACGTTGGTGCATTTTAAAACAAGTTAAAAATTTTTTAAAGTTCAATGTTTGTTTTCCACAAAATCAGGGTGGGGTGTTGTTTTTTCATTTTGACCGTACATTTTAATGTAGAACACTTTTGTGGCATGGTGTAGAGTGTTTTCTAGTGATAAAGAGCGTAGACCCAAAAGAAGAGTTCATGAAATAATTTTGATTCCCTCATTGATAGCAGAGGGCACTGTACACCGACAGCCTGCTCCTCCCCCAGTGTTCAGGAAGTGGAAATTTTACTTTCTGCCAATGTTTTGCCTGTGCGTTCACAGTAGCAAAGATGCCTCATATAGGAAATAGTGCCTGAGTCTTCCGTGTTAAGTTTGGGCAGTCTGTTGTCTTTGGCAGTATGATGTCAATTCACATTTCCTGAAAGTGTGTTCAGCTCCCTTTTCAAAATACAGTTGCCCATATAATCCAAATGCTGTTTGGCACTGCACCTATTGCAAAGTCTGTGTGACTGGGGGCTAAATAAGGTTGTTGTTTGATAGCTGACAGGGCAAAGGGGAAAGGCTCTGCGCTATTTTATACAAAACAGTAGTACTTCATTTGAAGTTAATAGAGTTATGCTGAGACAAATATGACAAAAGCAGAATTATTTTGTGAGTCTTGTGGGAATGTTCTCTTGATGCCCATAGAAATAGTGGGAAAAGAGACTGCTAATATTTCATTCTGTTAGAAGTAGAAATACGTGCCAAATATAGTCAAAAAGTAGTCAAAATAGCCCAAACCGTAGACTTACTAGTATCTTTTGAAAATTTTGGTTCTGAAAAGTCCTGATCTCTTAAACCATGCTTTTCCAGATCGTTCAAGTCAAGCATTTAAAACCATGGAGCTCCAAATCCAAGCCAAAAATGTGTTGTAAGGATCATTATAGCTTCGAATGTTTCTGTAGGTTACGTTTGTTTGTCTCGAAGTTCTTCAGAACTTCGAAGCACATTCGAGTCTCTTGCCTTGTCCCTTAGGTGAAGTACATCTGCTCAGCTATGGGCTGTCGCCGGTGGGATGATGATGAAACAGAACAGGAAGAGACACTCCTATTACACCGAACGCAGAAAACAGTCCGTGCTGTTGGACCGCGCAGTGGCAATGAAAAGTGAGTGTATGAGTTGTTCAGAAACAGTCTGATAGAGATAAGTTCTTAAAACATTATGTATTAAAGGTTTGACCTTTTTTTAACTCTCATTAGACTAGGAATTGCAGAAGGGAGTTTTAGATTGTTATCCAAAGGAATGTGCCAGACTGTTGGGTAGGGTCTAACCCTTTTGCTTCTCAGTGCTTTTGAAAAATGTCTTGGACTTCAGGTTTTATAGATGATTAGACAGAAAAGATATATGCATATATTTATTCCTGTTAAATCAAATGAAAATTACTTTCCTTACCCTTGCATACCTCCAAAGAGTTTGTCATTGCTCTACTGCACAAGGCAAATGCCACTAATGCTTGTTCCAGCTCTTGATTTTTGTATGAAAGGAGACAGTTTAAAAGTAGTCTTATGACCTACTGATTCACTTTTAAGGTGAAGTCATGGTAACTGTTGCTGGTTGAGTTGTTTGGGGTTTTTTTAATACTTGAGGACTTTAGCTTTCATTGCAAGTTGATAGTAGAAAATTTCTTCAGCCTTATTTTTCAAAAGTCCCATTCCTCAATCTGCTTTGTTCATTTCATAATGAGGTGGTCCATTCTTTACAAGCTGTAGAAACCAGTTCAGTCTGTGACTTTTCTAATGCTGTCATGCTGAAGTTTTAATATATCAAGATTTCTATAAAAAGACATGTATTCTACTTAAAAAAAAAAAATCACTTCATAAAATGCAGGTTTAGAAGGCTGGTTGTCGTACATAGATACAATAACTGCCCAAAAATTTAGTGGGGAAATTGTCATTCCCTGTTCTTCTGCTCCCTCTACTGTTTACAGCAGGATTTGACAGGTTGTGCATCCGTAGTGTGTCGGAGAGAACCTAATTAGAACTACAACAGATTAGCAGATCAGATGTCTGAGAAGAAATCTGTTGTTCTGTGGTTCTTGGAGACTAATATTGGCAGGGTGAGGTATGCCATAAACCCGTGCTTTTTCCTTTGTACATCTCTTTCAAAAACATAGTATGACATCTGGTGTACCAGAGTCGTCCTGTCTGTGTAGTCAGAAAGAGAGGTGCTTTTCTGGGGACACTGTATGGCTGCTGTGGAGTCGATCCAGCAGTGTGCCCAGGCTGCCAGGAAGGCCATCCGTGTCCGGGGCGGACATCAAGCCCGGCATTGCCAGCCGGGCCAGGGACGGGATGGTCCCACTCTGCCCTGCGCTGGGGCGGCCTCAGCTCAAGTGGTGGGTGCAGTTCTGGGTGCCACAGGACAAAAAGGACATAAAGCTATTGGGGAGTGTCCAGAGGAGGGCAGCCAAGATGATGAAGGGTCTAGAAGGGAAGGTGTATGAGGAGAGGCTCAAGTCCCTTGGCTTGTTCTACTTGCCATCCTTTCCCTCTGTATCTTCTCCACAGCATTGGACTGCACCATGGAAAAAAGAAAAGAATTATTCTTTCTCTTTTCTGAAAATAATTTTCAGTTTCTACCCTAGTTTGTTGGTTTACCAAAATGAAAGAGCTTTCGGCTATGCAAGACAATTCTGTGTTCCTTACACACGTCTCTTTTGGTGTTAACCTATGGGACATGAGTGATCCTGATTTCAAGAGGTACCCATCAGAGAGATCCTGTGTTAGGTTCTGTGTGGGATTAAACCAAACAAAACATAAAAAAAGCATTGTCCCTCAGCTTGAAAAACTTACATTTCAAACTAAATCCGCTCTGTTAATGAAGAAGAAAATTGTCTTGCTTCCTACGTGCTTTATACTTGCTGCTTTCCTCAGCCACATAACGTTTTCCTACTAAACAGACCCAGCTGTACTACTTGCTGGTTTTAATTGCCCTCTCCATGTACTAAAGCTTTAATGCCACGGGCCCTGCTTCACCAGCTGTTATGTCACCTCATCCTGTTGAACAAGATTTCTCAGCTTGTTCGGTTTGTATTCTGGATTAGCACTCCCCCTCCTGGTGCAATTGAGTTCATCTGACAGTCTGAGAGTTTACTGTGAAAATACGGGCCAAATGTAGGTAATTCAGTTTAAGAATCTTCTGGACACAGAGGATTTGGGATTTTCTTGAAATATATACGTTGTTTCTACAAAGTTTTTCTTTTTCTTTAAGGTGGAATTTCAGTGTTGGTCACTTTGAGCTGCGCTATGTCCCAGATATTGAAACTAGAGCAGGATATATTGAAAGCAATTTTAAATCAAATATGAACAAAGAAGAAACAAAAATTATTTCGGACGTGGATGAGCAGGAAGCTATGATGAAAGATACAGTGATAAAGGTCTCAGTAGCTGACTGGAAGGTGATGGCTTTTAACAAACGAGGAGGACACCTGGAATGGGAATACCAGGTAGGGCAAAAGGCAGAATATTAAATGTTACAAAAGTAGCAGTTTTGCAGCATCACAGATGATGTCTTTCATCTTGACTTTCAGGCACATATCTGCTTGTAATATTTTTAACTGAAGTTCTGACTTTGAGCTGCTACATCTGTTACAAAAACGAAATCAAGGAATTTGGGCACATTGTTTAACAACATTCTTGTATAATATCCAGTTAATAAACCATTAATTTTCCAGTTACCTTTCTGTCCTTCAGTTTTGCACTCCAATTGCTTCTGCATGGCTGGTTAAGGATGGCAAAGTAATTCCAATCAGTCTGTTTGATGACACAAGCTACACTGCAAACAATGAAGTATTGGAAGATGAAGAAGATCTTGTGGAAGCTGCCAGAGGGGCCACAGAATCCAGCGTCTATTTGGGTGAGACACTGACCGTAGCATTTTCTGTAGTAAATGTTATTCTTTTCTCTCTTGAGGTTGTAGCAAAGCAGATCTTTCTGTACCGGTAGATTACAGTTAAGAGGAACTGTAACGTGTCCAGTCTGATATGCTGCGTAATGAAGGCTGTTAAATTTAACCCACACTGCTTTATTGTGCCCAAAAATGAAAGCTTCACTAGCATAGGTATCCCAGAAAGGCGCCTTAACTTGATTTAAAGACTTTCAAAAGGTAGAGACGTGTTCTTATCTCTTCCTAGCCTGCTCTGGTCATCTTGGCTGTTGCCACGCAAAGTCAGAGTTCTGTGTACCCATCTTAGAAATTTTGCCTATTACAGAAGGTGCAGTACACCTTTTGCTCTGGCAGAATTAATATCTATGACTGTTTAGCCTAAACAGTGACAGCTAAAAGATTGATTCCCTCCCCCTCTTTTTTTCCTATGTTCAAAACCAAAACATTTCAAAAGCATCAGTCTTTTCCATTCTGATTTTGAAACATTCACTGCTTTGTAGTTCAGTCCATTGGAGATGATTGAAAGTCTTGAAACTTTTAAAGATAGGTTTATAGCTAACAAGGCAGTCTTCCTGCTCGGTAAGCAATAAGCAATATCTCCCTCCAGCCCGCTAATTCGTCGCATTCATTTTTTTTCTACACTGATTACAGTAACTTACCATGAAGAAATAAATTTCAGTTAAGGTTTTATGTGACTGAGTTTTCATTCAGCTGTCAGAATTCATTTGATGTGATTTGTGACAATTTGAAATAGAGTGGCCCCAAGTTGTTCTTCCTCTCAGCTGTCTCTCTGGGAGGTAAATGTGCTTTGGTTTTCTAAGACTTTGTTTGCCTTAGCCTTTTCCTGTAAGTCTTTCCACCTTGTAGCTTTCCTGTTAGTGGTTACACAGATAAAGAAAACACTAGGAAGAAGCCAGGTGGTTCCAGCCTTCCTGGTGATGGCTGTTGAGGAGTAATCTGTACCAGCAGGAGCAAGAGTAGGGTGTTTGGAAGAAGCCTGTGCTGCTTTATAGCTCTTGAAAATTGCCAGCATTTTTTTCTGCAGCCCCAGCTCTCCAGCAGTGACGATATGTCCTGATCTCTTGCTTTTCTAGAACAGAGGGAACGTGTTACTTAAATTCGTCCGGCCTAGCAGTCAGAGTCAGTATCTCAGATTCTCAGAATATAAAGAAATATTTTCAAAAATATTTTTAACCATGTTTTAACTGAGCAGTTTTATTCTGGGGGTGAAGACAACTAAATCTCTGGACCAATGTGCTCTGTTTTATTACTTAGGTATGTACAGGGGCCAGCTGTATCTTCAGTCATCAGTCAGAATTTCTGAGAAATTCCCAACCAACCCAAAGGCTCTGGAATCCAGGAATGATAACGCAATTATTCCTCTTCCCAAAATCAAATGGAAACCTTTAATCCGTAAGTAGCAATTCAGAGTTTCAGTTGCTGTCTTAGCTCTGAAAAGACAGAGCATCTTTCTGATTTCTAGTATGTTTCAAACTAGTCTAATGTTTCCAGCTGTAAACCAGTTCAGGAACTATCTCTGTGCTTTATTAATTGTTTCATTTTTTCTAATTAAATGTTTAGTGTCTGCTTTATTTTACTATGGATTTGACAGGGTCTTTTTTTAATAATGAAATGTTGGGTCTTCTCAATCAAATTTTTCAACGAAAAGAGGAAGGCCTTTTTTGCAGTGACGAATATGAGTGAATTGACTTGTCCAAAACTAGGATTTTGGCAAGGGGAAGAGGTGTGAAGTAACTGTACCTTAAAATGCCCTTCTTAATGTTTCCTTGCATTAAGTTTGGTTCTCATGGTCTAGTCCAAGAGACATTTTCCAAGATTATACCATTGGAGTTCTCATTAAATTAATGCAAAACCAGAGTTTTTGTAACAGTTCAGCTCAGAAAATTGTGTCTTTTTTCTATGCCTAGATTCTCCTTCCAGGACTCCAGTGTTGGTGAGGTCTGATGAGTTCGATAAGTGTCTCAGCAATGACAAATATTCTCATGAAGAGTACAGTAATGGAGCACTTTCAGTTCTGCAGTATCCATATGGTAGGTAGAAGTTCCAAATAGCCAGGTTTACCCATTTATTTTCTGTGAAATTCAATAAATATTCATTTATTTGATCATAACTGTGTGTATATTTTGAACATTTAATGAACTAGGAAATTATTGCCCAAATTAGAATTTCCAGATTGTGGTGTACATCCAATTAGTGCTACACAGAGCGCTTCGGAGTGCCAGAAACTGCTTCTGCAGGGCTATCATGTGTGCTGCCATTGCCACTGATAGCTGGTCCAAGTGAAAAAAGCTGAATTATTGCTTTTCAGGATTTGCTAACAGTGCTAGAGACTCAGCCTGGTGGTGTAAAGTTTCCCAGATGGAAGATATTCTGGTTTAAAGCTTTCAGTGGTCAGGCCTTCCGAAGTGGTAAATTTTGATGGGAGATGCAGTTGCCATGAAGTCTGCAACCTTGATTAACTGAATTTGCTTACGTGCCATTTAAAATCATGGGGCATGCAAACAAAAATACCTTGTGTCTGTTGAGGAAACCTATTAATGAGAAGACAAAATTGCTTTGTAGTTGCCTACGAATAAACCTCTGGTCTCTTTGTATCTTTTATACACAGATAATGGTTATTACTTACCATACTACAAGAGAGAGAGAAATAAACGTAGCACCCAGATCACTGTTAGATTTTTTGATGACATGAATTATAAGAACATTCGCAAAAAAGATCCCGTTCTTTTGCTTCACTGGTGGAAAGAAATTGTTGGCACCATTATATTTTGCATTGTGGCCACAACTTTTATTGTACGCAAACTCTTCCATCCCCATCCTTACAGCAGAGTAAGTATTTTTTTCTGAATCCTAAATACAGAAGGTATTGTTCTAGCTTTTTCTTTTGGTTTTGAATCAGAAATGAGTGATATTAATAAGTTAATAACTAACGAGATAACAGAATCAAAAGCCTAAATTTGTTTAATCTGTCTGTGAAGGCTGTCAGCTGCCATGTACAATTTGTTTAACTGCTTCAGCAAGCAGATTAGACTGCGTCCACCACATCTGATGTCTTTGGAGATATTTATACTGAAATTATTTAATGCTGTATCTAGGGGTACAAACTGTCTCAAGTACTTAAGGAGTTGAATTTTTTTTAATTTGATTATTTTTTGTTTGTTCTTGTTTTGGTAACCCTTGTTAGCTGCGGAAGGAATCTGAAACACAGTGTCAGACTGATAGTAAATATGAGCCCACTTGTGGAGATGTTAAAGACACCAGCTGGAGTGACGTCAAGAGCTCTGGATACGTGTCAAGGTGAGCTCAGTTCAGCACAAGGTGTTCAGGCTTTTAGTCAGTGTGACAACTGGTGCTATCAGGAGGAAAGAGTACATGTTCTTGTTCTTACCTACCCTAGTCCTAGTTTTCTGACTTAGAGAATACTCAGCAACTGACACAAAGAACCCTGTCACCCCATTACCGATGGGAGGCTGCGGTTGTTATTAGTCTGAGCAATCCCAGAGATTCTACAGGATACCTGTGATCAGGAACGTTGCTCTTGTACTTCCTGCTGATATGTGAAATGAACGATTGATTCTTGAAGTTCTTAATCAGCATTTACTCCCCGTTTCTGAATTTATGGATTAAAGCAGAGAAAGGAAGTTGCAGATGGAAACAGATGATGTTCTATGTACTCTGTAGAATAAGCAGACCTTTGCTGTTATGGAGGAGTTGGTTAAGCAGAAGGAGGTTTAGGGGCATGTCATGATACTCTGGAGAAACTGTGATCATTTCGTGTACGTTTGTAACTCAGTGAAAGTAAGAACTGGAGTATTTAAAATGAGGAAGAATAAGAAATGTAATGAGGTAGGAACAGTGATGTTTTGGAAGGGGTGCTTGGAAGGACTAGTTGCAGAAATAGTTATTTGCGGTGGGGTTAAAGACAAATCATGATTTAGAAAATATTTCGCTGTCACCCCTAGTTTGGGTATAGAAACTTAGGTTAAACCCCCATGGTCCACGATCCAGTAAGCATGCAACCTGGCATTCTGACAAGCTGCTTCCGTTTGTCATGTGCACGTCTAACGGGTCTTGCTGGGTTGTGCTAGACACTGAATAAATGCATAATCAGCAACTGTCCGTTTCATAAACAGGTAACCCTCTGATTGCCTCAGTGGGTTGAAGAAATGCTTCAAGTTGTTCAGTGTGTTTTGCCTGTACAGAAATATTTCAGTCTTAGTCATAAATGACTTTATTTTTCTATCTTTACTAACACGTTCTTCTCTATTCTTCCATTCCTCTGTCCCTTCCTCACGTCCTTCTCGCAGGTACCTGACGGATTTTGAACCAATTCAGTGTCTGGGTCGTGGAGGTTTTGGAGTAGTTTTTGAAGCCAGAAATAAAGTGGATGACTGCAACTATGCTATCAAAAGGATCCGTTTACCCAACAGGTAATGAATGGGTTTGTTGAGAAGCGATGAATGAAAGGTGGGATCCCACCCTGCACTGAACCATCTGTTCCTGAACTGATTTCTCAGATGTTACATTAAGATAAATGACATACTTTTTAATGGGGGGTCTGACTTAGTTTTGGCAGCAAGAATTTGGCATATGTAATCACAGCAGAAGGGTGACCTGCTTGGCTAAAATACTTGCGTAGCAGGACCCTTGTGAGGATGCTGCAGCTACATGGGAACTCCTTTGATTTCCTTGGTGAATAGAGCCTTTGATAACAGGACCAGTTATTTGTAGCGCTGTTAATTTGCTTCTCTCCTTCCTCTCCTTGCCTTTCCTACTCCACCTTCTCTTTTGTTTTTCCCTCACCAGCTTTTCTGACTCCATTTGTTCATTTGTTTCATTTTCTGGTCCCACAACCCCTACCTTTTCTTTCAGTCATAGGTGGTCAAGCCATGCTGCTGAATTACCCTACACAGAGCTTGCAGCAGTTCCTTTTAGTGGGAGATGGGAGACACTGCTTCTGGAAATCTCAAGTTAGAACAGCAACAGGCAGGCCAGTAGAGGGAGGGGGTAAAGCTATGAAATCTAGAATTACTATTTTTTTTAATGTGTTAAATAAGCGTGACCATTTAAGGTTTTGTTCAGAAATTTAAGGTAGCCTAAATTACTCTTTTCCAAGCATACTCAAACCCAGTAAATAACACCATCTGACATGACCACATGATCCCATTATGGTCTTACAAAAAGAGATTATTTGCTTCAGTAAGACAGCAGTCTACCTGCTTTCCTGTCCATAGAACGGAGATAGTATTTATGCAGTCTCCTGATGTTATGCCAATTAAAAAAGAAATACTAAGGTATTACTGTCTTACCTTCTTTTGTGTCAGTGTCTTCTACATCCCTGTAGAATATCCCTGTTTAGTGGTCTTTTTTCCATCCTTGTCAACAGTTGAGAACAAGATGAGCCTTTTCTTCAGTTTTGGTGTCTGTAATTATTTGAAAAGGGATGACTAAATACTTAGCTGTTATGAGCCCATACTGCTCCCCCACACTCCTAACCTAAAGGAGTTACTCTGGGGAGTTTAAGACATATCTGTGTGAAGAGCAATACTGCTGGCTTGGTTTATACTGGGGTAGCTTTGATTAAATTCCTTTGCAGAAGTTTCTGTGGTATGCTGTGGCTTTATGTGACCATGTCTGTCTCTCTCTTCTCCTCCAAATCCTAGGGACCTGGCTCGTGAAAAGGTGATGCGGGAAGTCAAGGCGTTAGCTAAACTTGAGCATCCAGGTATTGTTCGGTATTTCAACGCATGGCTGGAAGCTCCACCTGAGAGATGGCAGGAAAAGATGGATGAACAGTGGTTAAAAGATGAAAGGTAACTTGTGGCTTTTTGAACAGCTGAAACTGAGGTTGTACATCAGCAGAACCAGAGAACTAGTAGATGATCCAGGAAGATGGAGAGACTGTAGGAAAGACATAATTACTAACTTAGCCGGTCAACTCCTCAGATGAACAGGGTACAAATAGATGACATTTGTCCATAGTGTCTCTCGATTTTTGGGGTCCTCTGTTGTGTTAAGGTACTTGTTTCAGCTTAGGAAACATCTTGGAGTTCTTAATTTAACTTCTGTAATTGAATCTAGGGGTGGTTGGAAGGTTGGAGCATTGCTGCTGTGATTCGATTTTAAACATCTTTTTTTTTTTTTGGCATCTCTGTCCTCTTTGTTCCTTTCCACTGCTTTCCTCCTCTATGCTGTCCTGGTTTAGATAGATCCGATTCAATATTCCAGTGGTTCAGTGAATTTATTTTAGCATAAATCTGTGAGGGGTAATCAGTGGCAATTTATAAAGCTTGGTAGAAGTAAGTTAAAAATGGAAAACTAGATAAAGGAGTTAGAGGATGTTGGGAGAAAGGAAAAAGTGGGTGTATGTTAGCATTTAAAGAATGAGGCCTAATACAAGACTATTTAGCAGTCTCATAATAACATCTTAACAATTTTTAGAATACAGCGACCTTTATGTTTCAGGCAACAAATTAATATTTCACAGCTGTAATTCTTCCAAGGCACTTTAAATAGTCACTGCAATGCATGTTCTAAAGGATTGAATTTTTTCAAGCTGAAGATGAGCCTAATTGCACATTGGGAATCCAGGCAGTAGAGCTTGCTAAATTTTCCTTTACCAGCACTCTTGTCTCAATGAGAAGACATTATCCTCACTGAGAAAGATGGATGCAACCCAAACCATTCTATGATATGATTCTGTGATGCTAAATCCTCATTATTAGTGATTCCCATATATGGGTAGTTATTTACTTCTGTGGTATGACACTCTGTTCTTGGAGGTAGCAGTTGGTAAAACTTGGGCTTCTAAAATGCATTTCTAGTGGAATGAAGTTCTGTAGTACTGATCTGTTGATTTTGTTCTTCTAGCACTGATTGGCCACTAAGTTCTCCCAGTCCAATGGACGTTCCATCATTTAAGATCAGAACAGAGCCATTTTCTACAAAGGAGCACATTGAAGTTATTACCACTTCCTCAGAGAGGGTAAGGTCCGTGGGAATACCCTGTGGTCAGTCCGATTCATCTGGAAGCCAGTTTTCTCCTCTGGAATTTTCTGCCACAGATAACAGGGACTTACACGAGTCACAAGATCCGCTGTTAAACCTTCAGGACAGCGTCCTTACAGGCGGTGATGTAGAAGACAGTACTATCAACAACGACGAGCTGGGTCACTCCTTGGAAATTTGTCCTCCAGCTGTTCCTGTTGTACACCTGAGGGAAGGAACCTCCTCCTCTATTGTGTTTGAGGATTCTGGTTGTGGAAATGCTTCTAGTAAGGAAGACAAAATTGGTGTTTCATATGATGAAAGTCTTTCTGAGGAGAAGGCAAAAAGTACAAAGGAATCTGATAAGAAATCTGCTTCAGGAAGTCCCCTCTCTGTTTCTCCACCAAGGCCAACAAGTTTAAGCCTGGACCTTTCTAAAAATATTACAGAAAAAGTCAAGCCCACCTCTCCAAAGGTGTACCTTTATATCCAGATGCAGCTCTGCCGGAAGGAGAACCTTAAAGACTGGATGAGCAGGAGATGCATGATAGAGGAGAGGGAAAGGACAGAGTGTCTGCAGATATTTCTGCAGATAGCTGAAGCGGTTGACTTTCTGCATAGCAAAGGATTGATGCACAGGGATCTCAAGGTTTGTATTCATAGGGTACTGTAGGAAGCGTTGGGGGTTTTTTAACCTATTGGCATGATCAGCACTGAATGCCCAAACTTTCCAATTTCTGGTTGTAACTGCTTATCTCACTGCCTGTGTCCTATAGGCAAAAGTTTAGGTTTAGTAGTGTGAGATTATCTTCGGAGCTATCATAACAAATTATCGGTGCCCAAAGGATCATACAAAAATCTCTGGTGCTGCAGAATTCCTGAAACACATGCCCTGACTCAAATGGCATCACAGGCTAGCTGTCCTCCTCTGCTTTACGAATTTGAGTATCAGCAAGTCCAAATTTGTGCCTGATACAGCTGTTAAGCTTAGTGCCAAGTTCTGCTTTAAACTGACAGATCACAAGTGCGTGGATGCAGGTAAAAATTTTTGCATGTGGGAGTAATACAGCACTGGAGATAGTCAACTATTTTAGCAGGATTTGTCAGTGACCTCAGCATTGGCGTTATAAAAAGCTGAGTTAATGTCTGCACAATAATCTGGAGATGCAGTACTCCAGGAAATAAACATTAATCATTCATTATTGCAATTAAAATCGTTTTTACAGCAAGATCTCTTGTACCTGGCACAGATCAGCTGTATTTTTTTTATGGCATTTTTAATTCAGATTCCTTATGCGGGGTTGTTCGTTGCGGAGCCACGAACAATTAGCTTGCAAAGCAAGCTAGTTTGGAACCTGTTCTACCATTCCAAGTAAATCCGGTAATTCTGTTATTTTCTTCCTCCTTTCTATAGTAATACTGCCTGAAAGCAGTACCTACTTCTGGTTAGAGGAGGTAAAAATTAAGTATTACTGCTCTAGGATTGAAGGCTAAAGTGTCCTGGAGTTGAATTCTGAGCCAATGCCGACAGTCATGATGCAGCTTTCTGCACAGTTCATAGTCTTTGCAACATCTGGTAACATCCAACCGGTTCAGACTGGGAAAGGTGGTTTGTACCTCTGGCGTTTAACGTAACTGAAGGCAGGAGTAACTTTTCTTTCATTTTGCTTCTGATCCTCTGTTAGTGCCTAATCTTACTGGAAATTCTAGCACTGGAAGTGTCAGTATGTGTTCCCAAACACCAGAATTTAATTAACATTAAAGATCACAGCTGAAATTAGTCATCTTAGAAGCTCTGAGAAATGAATTGCTTTTGTCAAACGATGGAGAGGCAGTTCCTGTTCCTCTTTGCGTATTTGGGGAGATGTTAGTACTCACCTCAGTGGAGTTAATACTGAAATGATGTAGCTTCTCAGATGGTGATAATTTGGAAGTCAGTAGAAACAAAAGATAAAAATGCTATGTCAGATATGGCAGTAAAAGGGATTCAAATTCAGTAACACTGAAATGATGTGTCAAAGTTAGAAAAACTCACGAACCCATCCAAGTATTTTCTTTCTCCATCAGCATTAAGTGATTACTTGAACCAGTTATCAGAAAAATCTTTAGTGCTTGAGAAACTGACCAGAAAAGTAATTAAATCCCTTTACTAATATGTTGCTAGACATGTTAGTTAATAACCTATCTCAGCAATACTGTCAGTTATAACTCTCTGCAGTCCTCACTGAGATCACTGAGTAAAGCTTATGTAAATCTTCACTTAAAGCTGTATTAGTCTCAATGAGCGGTTGTGCAGTGTTTTGTTGGAACATCTCAATGATGGCAGTGATTTGAACAAGACTTTTTATTTTGTTTACTTGGTATAAACAGCTTGGAAAGGCTCTCCCCGAATGAACAACTTCCTGCTTCACAACACTTCCCATGCATGTATAGATGTTATTCTTGGATCCTGGAAGTTTATTTGTCTGTTATGTGTTAATCTGGTAAAAACCACAGCCAGTATATTTTTTTCTATAGTTTTCAGAAGCTCCTTGGAAGAGATCCCACCTAATTTTGTAATTTCCCCAAGAGATCAGTCATCCAACCCAAAGTTTGTGCCAGCACTAATAAGCAAATAACCTGCAAAGCTGTTTTGTCTTTGCTAGCTGATAGCAGAGGCCAGTTCTTGCTCCCAATGACACCAACAAAAATTCGTTGACCTATGTGAAAATAAATTTATATGCATGCATATTAAAAGATTCAAGAAGATCTTTTAAATATTTAAATTAACAGTGCACATTGACATGCAATAATTAGGCTCTTACTAATCAGAGATACTGTGATGACAAGATGGCAGGAATTTAGGTAGGCAAGTGAATAGGTCACAGTTCAAATTCTTTTGAAGAAAATAAAGTACAGAAACAGAAGTCTGTCAAGTGAATTTACTGTTACGCCCAGAATAAGCTGTCCATCAGGTTTGACAGCGCCAAAGAAATTTTGAGTTTCATAGAACTGCAGGAACAGTAGTGATAGTGACAAGACAAGGGGGAATGGGTTTAAACTAAAAGAGGGGAGATTTAGATGAGATGTTAGGAAGAAACTCTTCCCTGTGAGAGTTCACATCATCCCTGGATGATTTTTAAGGTCCCTTCCAACCCAAACCATTTCGTAATTCTGTGGTAACAGTCTTGGATACATTTTGCAGCATTAATTGAATTAAACAGGAGTCTTCCAGATGTAAGTAGCTTATTCATATCTGTGAAGAAATGGGGATTCTCATTCTCATTGAAGAGTCTGGATAAAATTCCTTTGTCCAGGTGGGAAGATAACTCAACTAGAGGGCAGTTGTATTCTTCTGATTTAAATCAAAATCATGTGCATCTGCCTTAGACTTCCTCTTCCCAAATGTCTCGATGGCTTGTTTTTGCTGGCAGTTTGCAGTAGCAGAGAGTCCATTCTTTTTAATTTGTAGAAACGATATGTCAGCCCTTCAGAAACAATCTGTTTTCAGCCAGAGAAGTGTAAGAAATAACATTTTCAGTTAAGAAGAGTTTTGCTCCATGAAGCAAGACAGATCTTATTGACTTTTTCTGTGTTTGTTGGAGGAGGAGAGGAATGGAGATCGAGGCAATGGGATACAAATCCTTAATGGAGATGCTTGTACCTTCAGCATTAAAATTCTAATATAAAGATTTTTGACAGCGTGGGTGTGCAGTCAGAGAGTAGATGCGTTATAAATGCTTCAGAGAGAGCCTGGAGACTGCGGGTTTACTGGGTAGTAGCTTTTGTTCAATAAATGAGCTGTGACTCCAAAAGGTGTGACGTTCATTACAGGAGAATATAGCGGGAGATAAGACCTGGCACAGAAGGTAGTTTTAGAAGCAGGATGTGGGCACTGTGGAGCTAACAAACTATATCTATTTCTGTAGTGCTTATCTCAGTGCTGTCTGTTGCTTAAAAAAACAAAACAAAAAACACCCAAGAAGCCTTTTTACTGTCTTGTTTCTCTCCTGTACAGAGTGGGTTTGTCTTTAACTGAGGAATTCGGATGGACTTTGAAATAGGTCAGCTTTTGTAGTCCCTTAATCTCATGGAAAAACATTGCCCTGTGTCTGTCTGCCTCCTCCTGTTCCAGGGTTTATGTCAACAAAGCATATCCCAGTCTTGAAGGTCCAGGAGCTCAGAGAGCAGCTTGCCTAGCACCACCTGCCTCTTTACAATGTTGTGGCCCTTTGCCTGTACATAATCTTCCTGCTTCTTCCCCTTTGCAGAAGCAGCCTGTTCTGCCCCCCCAAAATTTGTGTGTCTGACTTTATTTGTAACCGAGGTAGAACGGTCATGTTTCCAAGAAATAATCATTTATTTGGCATGTGCTGTTCTATCAACCAGGATGCAAATCTCTTGAGAAACCATCTGAGATACGTACTTTTAGCAAGGGGGCATCTCTGTTCCAGTCTCTTTTGTTTCCGTAGGTTAAGCCAAGGGGGTGGTGTTACCTGGCAGAGCTAAAGGAGAGCTAAGCCAGATCATCAGCCCGGCTGCTTTTGGGAACTGCAAAGTTCTTAAGCTTCTATCAAAAATAATTTTGTAATTCTGTTATGCAAACAGCTGTTCCCACAGTTAAACTGCGTGGTACCAGCTGAAAAGCAGACCTTGTTCCCAGGCTTCCACTGTATCTATAGTTTAAGATGACATGCTGTGTGCTGGGTAATACTGTGACGAATAAGTTTAGCACTCAGAGATTACAAGAAAAAAGACTATAGAGTCAGAACCCCAGCATCTGGTGTGAATTTGCCATGTGATGGAGAGCTGGATATCTTATCTGTGCTGTGCCCAACAGCTGTTGACTTTTGTGCATGTTACTCAGCTGACCTGTGTAGTGCTAGTAAACCTCTACTGGGTGACAAGAAATGAGCAGTCTGCGCTTCAGGAAGGGGGACCAGTTAATGGTGGGAGTAATTCCTTTTTCCTGATTCTTGACTGGTTCTGCTAACCTGATGTTTAACGAGCATTTTAAGCCTTGACAGCATGGCTTGTATGAATTAAAGGGTTGTCATCTCCTGAAACACAGAGACTTGTTTATTGCTTACATTTTATTTTTTTTCACCTGTTTGTTTTCTTAGCCTTCCAATATATTTTTCACAATGGATGACATAGTAAAAGTTGGGGATTTTGGACTGGTAACTGCTATGGACCAAGATGAGGAGGAAGAATCGGTACTTACCCCAATGCCAGCTTATGCCAGGCACACAGGACAAGTAGGGACCAAACTCTACATGAGCCCAGAACAGGTTTGTGCTCTCTGCTCTAAAGCTCTATTGTCTGGCAGTGCCTGGAAGACACCTGAATTCCTGGGAGCTCAAAGATCAGGCACTCTTTTTACTAAATTGTTGCAATCAAGTTACTTTAAATTCTTTCTCATCAAAATAGAATTTTGAGCTAAATTTAATTCCAAAATTAGGATTTTAATATATATTTATTATAGCAAAAGGTGGTTAATGATTGTACTTAGATGCATTCATTTATCTCGTTTTTAGTGTAGTAGAAAGATAACTGTATAATATTGAAGTTAATTGAACAAGGGCACACTGCTGTGCTTGAAGTTTAAGTAAGTTGAAACATTTTGCTTTGCGGTTGGGTCTGCAGAGAGGAGCTGATGATCAGGACCTTGCTCACCCCTGCTCATTCGATGAAGTTTGCCAGTGTGCCGGTCCTGTAGTTCTCAGCTCTGCAGAGGGCTAAGCACTACCACATGTTGATGTGAGAGGGAGTTGTTTACGTAGATGTTGTACATAATTACCTACAGTGAGTAGCTTGAGTGACCAAACGCTAATTTTGAATTTTCAGATCTGTGGGAACACCTATTCGCACAAAGTGGATATCTTTTCGTTGGGACTGATTCTCTTTGAGCTGCTTTACCCTTTCAGCACACAGATGGAGCGGGTCAGGGTATGTATGGTATTGGATTATCCTCAGTATAATCGTTTGTTTAAAATAGCTGCTGGCTTGGTGCAGCACTCGCAATAGGTTCTTCTCAGTTTTGAAAAAGCCTCGCAATTAGGAGCACAACTTCTTTGTCGGCCATGTACAGACCCTCTGAATCATTGAAAATAAATTAGTCTTCCTAATGGGTGCAGTTGAATTGAGGCCTTAATTTCTTCACAAAGCTCCTCTGTTGTTAAGCCAAGTAAGAGAAACTATTGAACTAGGATATCCAAGAACTCAAGCAACAAATATAGCTTGTGACTTTAAGCCTCCCAGCTTGTTTTTCATTCAAGAATTGGAACCGTGCTGTGCATTTTTATCATTTCTTCCTTCACTCGCATCTGCAGTGCTTTTTTCACCCAAAGCACTTAGTGAAAAATTCTGTTCCTTTTCCTATAGTGAGTCTCAGCTGGGAGTCTCACTCCGCTTCAAGCACAATCTTCCCAATAACTGATAACCTTCATTGCATCAAAGATGAATTTGGGAGGTTTGATGGTGCATTACGACTCTTCCTCGCTGTTTAAAGGCATGCGAGATCTATTCTGCTCAGGAACATGTTCGTAGAGAACAGAGGTTGCAGCCAGAAAGGTTTTTCCTCTTGTATATGGTGACCAGTGACCTATGCAGGAAAGGAAGAGTCATTATAGCCTGTCTTTATCATTGATGTGTTTGGGGATTTAAATTCTTGTGTGAAGGTGGATTGTTTTTAGCAGAGATGTAAGAAGCGGCTTGAACCATACCATGAATGCAGCTTGACCAAGTGCTTCACCTATGCTGATGTTGCATTTTCTTGCTTAAAATGCTCTGGCTTTTTGTAGTACAAAAGAGCATATACTAGAGGAGGAATAACAGTGCTTAATTTGAACCCCTTGCACTGAAACCCATTTCAGTTTCCCCAAATAAAACCAGTTTTACTGAGACACATACCCAATAGAGTTTAGCTACTTTAGTGGTGGTTTCGCAGTTGTTACGCTGAAGTTTTCACTATCATCAGCCAAGCATTAGCACTGCTTGCTGGAGCAAAACGTGATCTCGCTGACCAGGTAGCCCAGCAAATTCTAGGAATCTGTGAGGAAGGGCTGGGAAAATCCCCAGAGCTGGAGCGTGAGACCTGCCTCTGTCTCAAGCTGTTAGTCTGTGGCAGTGCAATTTATTTCCGATTTAAATGTTTGAAAGCAGATGACTAAACACAGACTGAATTGGTAGAGAGGGAGAACAAATTTTTGAAGCATTTTATTGTCATAAAACTCAGTTCTCTTGAACAGGACTTTGACTGTTGCCCATCACTATTAACTGCTCAGTTTATTTTTTCAGTGGAGCAATAGTGAATTGAATTTGAACTTCAGAATTCTTATATTTTATACACAAACTTTTGTAAAAGGAGTTCCTTCCTAAAAGAAATTAAGTGCTAAATATTGCCATTCTGTGCTAAAGCCATGCTAAAGTGGGTCACGGGTTGCTGTCAAGTACAGAACTGTGATTCATAGGGTACCCTGCTGCAAGTGTTGTGTAGCTGAACATGGGAAAATGGCTGTCAGTAGATGGAGCCAATGTTCTTGTTGTGGAAGAGGCACAGGAGGAGACCAATACGCTGAACTGCTTTCAGAACTGCTGCTAAATCTGCTCCTTAGTCCATAAGCGTTAAATAAAGACTAGTGCTTACATTGTTAAGATAGAGCCAGTCATTTCAAGTGTCTCAACACTGGTGTAGGTGATCTTGGGGATTATGGGTGGTGCACAGATTTGTTGACTTTGTTAAGCCAGAGTGAGAAAGTGCAAGCTTGTGCATCTGGCTGGTTTAAAACGCAGAGATCGGAATTCTTGTACCATGATTCCTATTGCAGGCTGTACGCCCAGGTGGCCAAGAAGGCCAACAGCATCCCGGCCTGCGTCAGGAATGGCGTGGCCAGCAGGAGTAGGGAAGTTATCATCCGCCTGTACTCGGCTCTGGTGAGGCCACACCTCAAGTACTGTGTCCAGTTTTGGGCCCCTCACCACAAGAAAGACATCGAGGCCCTGGAGCGTGTCCAGAGAAGGGCAACGAAGCTGGTGAAGGGGCTGGAGCACAGGTCTTATGAGGAGCAGCTGAAGGAACTGGGACTGTTTAGTCGGGAGAAGAGGAGGCTGAGGGGAGACCTTGATCACTCTCTACAACTACCTGAAAGGAAGTTGGAGTGAGGAGGGTGTCGGTCTCTTCTCCCAACTAACAAGTGACAGGACGAGAGGGAATGGACTCACGTTGTGTCAGGGCTGGTTTAGGTTGGATATTAGGAAAAACTTCTTCATGGAAAGAGTAGTGAGTTATTGGAACAGACTGGCAGAGAGGTGGTTGAATCGCCATCCCTGGAGACATTCAAAAAACGTGTAGATGTGGCACTCCAGGACATGATCTAGTAGGCATGGTGGTGTTAGGTTGACGGTTGGACTTGATGATCTCAGAGGTCCTTTCCAGCCTTAGGGATTCTGTGGTTCTGTGATACCCAGGGAAGCAGCAGCATGCCCATTTAAGTATGTTGTGATTTTTAACCACTGAAGACTTTAAACCAAGGGTTGTTTCTTTCCATCAGGCTGATTTGTTTGCATATTTTTTAAAGAATAATAGCGTAGTACTACTGAAAAAGGGTATTTTGGAAAAGTTACATTTTTTTCTTAATATTTTTGCAGACCTTAAGTGATGTTAGAAATTTGAAGTTTCCACCGTTGTTTACTCAGAAATATGCACAAGAGGTAAGTATATCTGATGCTATTAATTGCAGCTTTTTCTTTAATAATTGTACATTTGTTTCTTTTGCTTACTAATTTCTTTGCAGGTAAAAATGGAGAGGGGTGGGGAAAAGCTTTCATGTTATCAAGATGGATTTCTGAAGAAGGATGCTAATTCTGATTAATTTTGAGACACATTCAAACTACCCATATATTTACAGGAAAACCTCTAATTCATCATGAAAAATTACTGCGTGACTTAAATCATGGTGGCTTAAATATGAAGCTAAAAATTACTCATAAATTAGATTTTATCTATTTTAATTATTATTTTCTTAATTGGGAATATTGCAAAGGTTTTATAACTGTTGAATCTTGGGTCAGATTTGATTTGCCAACTTGATTGTAATCCTTGACAGTAAAGACAGTTGAACAGATGCACAGTGATAACGTTTTCAAATATTTAATGCACTTGTAGCTACTGTGCCAAAGCACTAACACCCAAATTGCTCAGAAAGCAACTGGGGACGTTTTCTGCTTGCTCCTACAGCCACAGTCTGAGTCAGAACATATTAAATAAGAAAGAATATATGAACTGGTTCATGTAACACATGCCGTGTTGGGTTTTTTTTTTAGTACACCATGGTGAAGGACATGCTCTCTCCAAGTCCCACTGAAAGACCAGAGGCTGCAGCAATCATAGAAAATCCTGTATTTGAAGACCTGGAACTCCCACCAAAACCAGTGCTTAGGCAGCGGTCACGGACAATGAGTTTATCAGGAAATAAGCATTCCAGACAACCAAGCAAATAACTATCCTCAGGATCACTTCTTCCACTTGGCAGGTTTTACAGGGATTGTTCAGCAGAAGGGTCCTATGATGCAGAATGTGGGTCTTGGAAATAGTTTACTTTAACTTTTCTTGCCATGTTTAAGACGTGTTGGGCAGATTTTCGTTTACTTCGACAGCCAACGAAAGCCAGTAACCACACTTCTCACATTCCATGTTCCTTACCTTAACTCTCCTAGGCGGATGGGTCCAGCTACTGTGCTTACCAATGTCGTGCTCCATTATCGGGTTTTTTGGGGGGTTTGTTGGGTTGTTTTGAAGCTTGTAAATGTCAGCTTGCTGGGTAAGTGAGAGATCTGTAACATGTAAATAGAATTAAAATACTGTATTTTTATAGAGCAAATTACAGTCTCTAAGCCTAGTGAGTATCCATCCGGACTACTTGCTCTTTGGTGAAAAGATGATTTTGAAATGAACTCTGACTCCAATTTTGTCCCTGGTGGGTAAACTGGGAATATGCACTATTTTTAAAGCAAAAAAAGTACCGCAGTTGTACATACTGTCACTCTCCATAGCCAGTCATTAGAGGAAATCATTTCATACTTCTGCACTCTAGTAGATCTTAGGGAATGCATTTTATACAGATAAACCTGTAGAGAAGGAAAATGAGCTTTTTGCCATTGAAAAAGGGGGTTTTATAGGCAGTGGTTGGAAGAGCCATAGTAAAAATTATGTACGAAAATGTTGTGATTCTGAAAATTTAAACCTAATGAAGTCATACGTGTCGTATGTAATCTTGTAGATTTGTACTTTTTAAAAGAATCAACTGATAGGCAATTTGTGTAATCTGCTAATTTAACTGCCTAATGCCATGCTTTTATTTCTCTTTGTAAATATGTTAATTTTTATTTATAAAATACAGAATCAATCCATTTGGGTTGGTGGTGTACAGAATGCACTTGCTATAATTGTTCAGTGCATTAATTATTGTGACTTCTTTCAAGTCTAAATGATTTAATAAACTTTTTTTATTTATAAAAGAAATAGAAAATAGTTGCTTCTGTTCAAACCCTGCATCAGCGCATGCTGCAGGCAGCAGCCTTGTGCAGCTGGAACAGGAGGACAGGCACTGTATTTCTCTAACTTACTTTGCTTTTCTGCCTCTTACTGCCACAGTGTATGTGATGATGCAAAGACCCATCTGCTGCTTGGAGGTGAGATATTATCTGAAGAAAGAAGGGAACGGAGCTCTTCCAATCCAAGCGGATTATGGAGGCAACCTCTCAACTGCTAACAGAGAGGGAAGTCTTGAAGGGATAATTCTTACACTATTAGAACTGGGTTTGCGTAACTGCCTTTTCCTGTTTTACGGGCTTAAATTTTTCAAGTTGTAGGCTCTGAAATCACTTTCTTAAAAAGATGCTGGATTCAGATCCTTCCAGGGATCACCGCACTGTGCTGTGGCACAGACTAGCAGTTAAGCCAGCTGACACTCTGCAGCCTCACCATAAAGCAGAAATGGGTTACAAAGATTGTCTTCCCTGTGCTCTTGAATGACTCTCCTCGATGCTGGCTTGTCCAGCTGGTGCCAGAACGCTGCACTGAATATTTGGTCAGAAATAGAACTTTAAAACAAGACAGTTAAGTGCATCCTTGTCCCGTGGATTTCCCTGTTAGCCCAGCTGTAAATGCGCAGTTAAATGCCCACGTTTAAGCCCCTCTCACCTCCCTGCCAGTTCAGTGGTTACAGGTGGAGCACAGGAAATTAAGAATAAGGTATTTTTTTAACTTGCTGCCTCTCTGTGCTGGTTGTAAGTAGCTGCTGATTCCAAGGGCCCTGCAGCGTTTCAGTACCAGAAATGGCATACGTGTTCACACTCGGAGTGTCTGCTGCTTCGGGGATGTTACACTTCCCCTCAGAGGCATGTACAAATCCTGCCCTGTGTGGTGCCTGCCCAGCCACAAAGGCATCTGGCCACGCTCAGCTTTTACCTGCTTGTGTGGGTGAGTCCCTGCTTCTCCTAGCACTGCGTGCTGGAGGGTGCTATCCCTGTCTTTGCTGCTTTTTGCTCCAGGGTTTGACTGAGAGTCTTCTCCCTAAGCAGAGAGGTTTTCCTCTGAACTCTCAGTGCAAACACTCATTTCCCTGCCTCGGGCAGCTGCACATGCTCTGCCCCACCAGTGGGGGAAGAGGACACTTCTCTGTGCTGTGAAATAACCACCTGGGTGTCAACACCCCCATTCAGCTCCAGGACTACTTTACCAGGTCCTCAGAACGAGGCTACCCAGAGGGATGTGCCTCCCATGTTCTTTCCCTTCTTTCAATCAGGTGTTAATGGTACTGGGCTGCATCAGAACTAGTGTGGCCAGCAGGGCGAGGGAGGGGATTCTGCCCCTCTGCCCCACTCTGCTGAGACCCCCCTGCAGTGCTGCATCCAGCTCGGGGGTCCCTAGGACAGGAAAGACATGGAGCTGCTGGAGTGAATCCAGAGGAGGCCACTTAGATGATCAGAGGGCTGGAGAACCTCTCCTACAAGGACAGGCTGAGGGAGTTGGGGTTGTTCGTCCCGGAGAAGAGAAGGCTCTGGGGAGACCTAATCACGGCCTTCCAGTACCTAAAGGGGACCTACAGGAAAGCTGGCGAGGGGCTGGTTCTTAGGGAGTGCAGTGACAGAACAAGGGGGAATGGGTTTAAACTAAAAGAGGGGGC
>VWZZ01007306.1:767902-786255 GCA_013399095.1 Psophia crepitans | reverse complement strand
CCTCCTTTCAGGCAGTTGCAGAGAGTGATCAGGTCTTCCCTCAGGCTCCTCTTCTCCAGACTAAACACCCCCAGTTCCCTCAGCTGCTCCTCATCACACTTGTGCTCCAGCCCCTTCACCAGTTTCGTTGCCCTTCTCTGGACATGCTCCAGGGCCTCAATGTCTTTCTTGTGGTGAGGGGCCCAAAACTGGACACAGTACTCGAGGTGCAGCCTCACCAGGGCTGAGTACAGGGGGACGATCACCTCCCTGTTCCTGCTGGCCACACTACTCCTGGTACAGGCCAGGATGTTGTTGGCCTTCTTGGCCACCTGGGCACACTGCCGGCTCATGTCCAGGCGAGCGTCAACCAACACCCCCAGGGCCTTTTCCTCCGCACAGCTTTCCAGCCACCCCACCCCCAGCCTGTAGCGCTGCCTGGGGTTGTTGTGGCCAAAGTGCAGGACCCAGCACTTGGCCTTGTTGAACCTCACACAGTTGGCCTCAGCCCATTGATCCAGCCCAGCCAGATCCCTCTGCAGAGCCTTCCAACCCTCGAGCAGATCAACACTCCCTCCCAACTTGGTGTCATTCGCAAACTTACTGAGGGTGCACTTGATCTCCTCATCTGGATCATTGATAAAGATATTAAACAAGACCGGCCCCACGGCTGAGCCCTGGGGAGCACTGCTTGTGACCAGACAGTCAGCTCGGACCAAACAGTCAACCATGACTGAAAGACTGAAGGCCTTTGGTCTGATGTGCACTTGCTCTATGCTCGCATCCTCGAAGGGCGGGCAGTCAAGGCAGCCTTTTCTCAGCTCCACGCAGATGACAGCAGCAGCTTTCCACCTTGCCTGTGACATCCCAGTCTCTACATGCCAGCCCTGGTGGCAGGAGCAGCTGATGGCTCATAGACAAGTTTATTTGCCTTCTTTCAGTTTATAAACGCCTGGAAACCAGCTGTCGGACTGTCTCGGTCTCCCTGTGGCCATGGAAGCCGGTGTGTACCTTCCTGCCAGCTGCTGTTTGTGGAGGGCTCCTGAAGGTGGAGGCAAGGACTGCTGCCAGCCTCCAGCCTGCGAAAGGGAGCCCTGGGCTGGAGCTGTGCTGTGCTGCTGCAGTCCTCACCTGTTCTTGCAGAGGACGTTGCCTATCCCAGAGCTCTTGGGCTGGAACTCAGCTCCTTGCCCTGTTTTATCCAACCGGGTGGCAGAAGCAAGAATCCTGCCTGTCCACCTTGGTGCCGCTGTATCTTATTGCTTCCTCCAGAATAAGGCCAGGACTGCGTAGTTGTTCTAACCGCTTCTGTGGTGGTGGTGTCGTAGGAGCCAGGAGACCTAAACCACTGCATGATGTCATTTGACAGGAGTGCCAGTGTTGCAACCCCAGATCGGGGCTGTTTCTTCCATCACGCTCTAGAGAGAAGAACTTCTGACCCTTGTGCAGTGCCTTCGGTAGCTGAGCTGCTCCAGGCAGCAGCTACTTGCCTTTTGCTGCACCTCTGAGGACAATCTTCTGCTACCTTTGAGGTGGAAGAGCAGAACAACTCAGGACTTACACTAATCCCTCATTTTTTTTATTCATTGACAAAGTGACATTCTTTACCCTTCCATGTGCTTCCCTCCAGTAGTTTTAGAATTTCATGTGAGGCTGGATCTGTTCCTGCGGTGTTTGCTCTGCTTCCCAGGCTGCGGAAGCCCTGCCTGTCCCAGGTGGGTGACTGAGCGTTTGGAGAAACCCATTTTAGAAACTGTCCTTGAAGGGTTTCGTGTCCCCAGAAGCGCAGTCTAGGAGCAGGCTCCGAGTGCAGTGACTCTGCCATGTAAAGCAGCATGAGACCCCACCAGAACCGTGCCAGGGAAGTGGTGGTTGTGTCTGAGTCATCGCCAGCCCTCAAGTGGTTCTGCTACAGAAAAGCCGTGGTCCTGGGGGGGTGGGAGGTGAGCTCCTGCTTTTACTGACTGTTAGATGCTGCAGAGACTTTGGGGAGCAGTCCTGTCTTTTCAGGGTAACCCTTCAGCGAGGAACTCCATGGCCCGCCTGCAGGGAGCTGGTGCTGTTCGATGCTGTTTGGAGTCCAGACGAGCACTTGGGACTGGTG
The DNA here is from genome assembly GCA_013399095.1 of Psophia crepitans. Lineage (NCBI taxonomy): Eukaryota > Metazoa > Chordata > Aves > Gruiformes > Psophiidae > Psophia > Psophia crepitans. The sequence continues at coordinate 784,172 of VWZZ01007306.1, read as the reverse complement.
AACATCACCATTCTCATTTATCATCTTCTGGTTTTTACAGCTGTGTGGTCCAGCAGTACTCTACAGCTACGCTCATAGCCTGAAGATATAAACATCACGAGTGCAAAACGCCCAGGTAAGTAGTGATTCCACCTCACGTGCCGTTTGGCTGGTGTCGGTCACCCGCAGCCCCCTCCGAACTGCCCGGGCATTCGGTGCTCTCGGTGTTACAGAAAAACATTTCAGCAAGTCTCGCTCATTTCCTGGGTTCCGATGCATCTGATATTCCCCCCCCCAGAACTAATAAGGAAGCTCACAGATAATTCACAGAAAGCCACTGAAGCAACGACCTTAGATTTGGCAAACGGCGGCCGCGCTGTCAATGCACGTAGAGCGTTTCTTCTGCCTCTCCCCGCCTGCTGCTGAGCCCACCCTGTAGTGTTAAACACCGAGTCTGAAACTGGGAAGCCCTGAACCTCTCCTCGTTTCACAAGCGAATGAGTTGAACCCTGAGCAACAGCCCAGACTGCAGAGAGGACAAGCTGCTGGACCACGTGCTGCCTTTGTGACGATGCGACCTCGGCTCTTTGACCACGTCCCTCCTAACTCCCGTACACAGACTGACACACGTGGCATTATTAAAACTGGTCTAATTTGCAATGTAAGATGCAAGGTGAGAGATACAGTGGCGCGGTAAGAAAGAAATACTGTCCCACCTTACGCTGTAGACCACCAGATGTACACAAAGACAAGTTCACGTTACCATACCAGTATTTTTTTTTCCCAGCATGAAGATTGAATTTGTCTTAGGAAACACTCATTAAAAAATACTTACCCAAGGAGGTATTAGCTCCATTAGTTATAAGAAATTACCCCTAAAATATCAAAGTTCCTCATTCGTAAAACTGTGGAAGATGAAGGAATGCATCTTGGATGTGTGCCCCGAGCTGTTACATTCCAGCCCCTCCTTCCCCTATTTTCCTACCCATTATTTTTCCATTAGGATGTGCCCTGGCACTTTCTGTACCACCACCTCCAGCACCTGATTCTGCATCCCTATTGCTTGGGTTTGCCCATCAGGGCACCGTTGGGCACTGGCACTGCAATGCTGTATTCTAGGTCCGGAGCAGTCTTGGAAAATGTGGCTATGGAAACCATGTCTTCTCCAATGTCCACCTGAGACCTGTGCCTGCAAATGAGCAGCTTCTTCAGGGCCCGTTGGAAGTCCCGGTTCAGGAAAGCATAGAGCATTGGGTTGATGGTGGAATTGCAATACCCTAACCAAGTGATGATCTTGAAGGTGTCAACCAAGACCGTGCTGGTGGAGTCGGTGCCTCTGGCAGCGAGCCAGACGTTCAGGACAAAGTACGGCAGCCAGCACAGCACAAAGACTGAAATGATAATGCTAATGGTCCGCGTGGCCTTGTTCTCCAGCTGCAGGTGGTTCTGCCGCTTGCTGTTGGGGTGGTAGTGAATCTCCAGGGTCTGAGACATGATACGAGTGGCCTTGAGCCGTGAAGCTCGGTAGATGAAGAAATACATGCTGCACATGACCATGAAGGGAACAAAAAATGCCAGAGCGGAAGCCACGATGGCAAAAACCCAGTTGGTGACAAAGATGCATTCCCTGCCTGCATCGAAGTCCACCCCAGGGATCTCGTTCCAGCCTTGCATGACGGGAAGGAAGGAAATGAGCGAGGAGTATACCCAGACCATGCAGGTCATCACGATGCATCTGTGAAGGAAAGAGATGAGCAGAGGAGAGAGGGTCTGAGTTATTTAGAGTTCAGAACAGCCAGTGCGATTCAATCCCCATGGTAACCTGTGTGGGATATCACTGCTCAGCAGTCCCGCAGGGCTCGGAGAAGTGGCCGAGCAGGGAAAAGGCTGGGGTGCAACAAGCCCATACGTGAATATCTCTAGCGACTGGGTAATGGGGTCTCTGGTTTACAGAATTGGGGTTGGGGTAAGGGATGCTCAGAGCCGGCTGAGAAAAAAGAAAGGTTTTCCAGAGGATTCTGTGTTGCTAGTTAAAAGAACAGCCTGTAGATTTTTCTATTTGGTTTCAGCTTTAATATCCGGCCGCTATCTTAACCTCTGAGGAGCAGGAGGGGTGGAGCTGATGGACACCAGCTCCTCAGTACCCTTGCAGCGCTTGCTCTGTGACACCGCACGCTGCGCAGCCCCCTCCTCGTTTTGGCGACTGCCCACGCTCCGCAAATCGTACGCAGCAAGAGTTACGGGGGGAAAATCATCCCCAAAAGAGCCTGAACCCACCTTGTGAAGCACCCTGCAACTGCAGCGTCCCCTCTGCCCACCCTCTGACAGCTTTTCCCACCCTGCTGTCCTCATTTCAACACTTCACATGGAAACTTGACAGGAGCTTAGAAACTTTTTCTATTATTTCCCCCATAATGTCATGAGTTTGAGGGGGAAGACTACTGCTACCTGCATTTGTCTGGGTGTCGTTTCCCCTAGTCCCTGGGGAAATTCCCCTGAAATACCTGCAAAGGGCGGAAGGTGTAGGCACAAGTCAGCCCACACCACCAGTTTCTACCACATTTTGCAACCCACCCTTAATTCAGAAAGCGGTTTTTCCAGGAGCTCCATCAAACCAGCTCTGCTGCATTCTCCTTTTCTCCTCTACCACATTAAATAATTTCGCGAGGTTTTAAACGGTGCAAAGTCCCCAGTCAATTTAGGCCATGGCCAAGTACAAGTTTGGAGGGACCCAAAGTGAGGAGCAACTGCACTGACCTGCCACGGGACATCCTTTTGGAATAGTGGTACGGGGTCACCACGGAGCAGTATCTGTCCAGGCTAATGAAGCACAACGTGACGATGGACGCAGTGCAGAACATGACGTCAAAGGAGATCCAGACTTTGCAGAACAGCTTCCCGAACAACCACGTCCCCGTCACCTCGTAAATGATACTGCCAGAGAAAAGAGGTAGGAACCAAAGCGAGAAGGACTGATTTCATGCCTCGGTTCAAGCCTCTGCTGAGGCGATGCCGTATTTTAACACGGAGGTCCTGAAGATGGACATGCAGTGTAGGGAGGCTCAGCGAGACAGCAGGGTTCCATCCTCAAAGTGCAACCCAAGGCCAGAACCCACAGGTGGGGCACGGCTGAAGACCACCAAACTTATGTTCTTTGCCTGCACTCTGTGACAAGCGGGTCCCTTGAGAGAGGCGCTTTGCCCCAGAGCTCCCCAAATATACAGTCGCACACATTTGTTTGTCGCAGCTTTCCCAGGGCCCCAGGCAGCGTGGATTTTTAGAATAGAATAGAATAGAATCATTAAGGTTGGAAGACACCTCAAGGATCATCCAGTCCAACCGACCCCCCCACCTATTACCCACTAAACCATGTCCTTCAGTGCTGCATCTAACCTTTCCTTAAACACCCGCAGGGACGGTGACTCCACCACCTCCCTGGGTAACCTGTTCCAATGCCCGACCACCCTTTCCGCCCCTTTCCTGGGGCGCTGCTGGAATAACCGTCGTGCGCGAATTTGATGCGAGAGGCTGAGAGGCCGCCTAGCCCTGCAAAGCTTTAATTACCCTGTAAGTTGCCAGCTTGCGGGTCAAACGCAGCGATAGCAGGGCCTGCTGCGCTGCGCCGCACGCACGTGGGCTCTGCTGCCCAGCGAGGGCAGAGGGAGCCGACCTCAGCGCACAGGAGTTGGAAACCAGCCTCTGCTCTGCGTCTAATTAGCCACAACTCGTTAAAGCGACTTTACGAATGTTCTTTGGGAGCGGTTCGGATGTAAGTGGGGAGGTATGGCGCTGGCTGAAGGGCCCCAGCCCCCGGCAGCTTTTGTTATGCTGGATGGTAACAAAAAAATCGAGCAAACATTCATCTACAGCAGAATCTGTCCCTACGCTGTGGTGGCCTCCACATGGGCAGCGTGGAGTGCACACTCATGGGAAGGTTTGTGGCTCTTTTCTAGGTGGGGAAATGAGACATACAGAGGTTGAAGCATGGGTCCAGTAAAGGACTTGAATGTCTTGGTGCCACTTCTCAGAAGTCCTCCTTATCTCCAGAGATGCTGCAAAGCCTGTGGTATGAGCACCGTGGCCTTCCAGAAGTAGACATTGCTGCTATCATGAACATCCCTGACCCAGACCCCAGCTGAGCAGGTCTCATCAGCTCGCATCTGGTGGGATGCACCTGACCTAGCAGATGTCCTCACAGCACAGGGTAGTGGATACCTGTTCCTTATCCTTGAGGTCTCTTCCAACCTTAATGATTCTATTCTATTCTATTCTATTCTATTCTATTCTATTCTATAGGACAAGGGGCAAGCTGGAGCACAGGAGGTTCCGTGTTAATGTAAGGAAAAACTTTTTCACTGTGAGGGTGACAGAGCACTGGAACAGGCTGCCCAGAGAGGTTGTGGAGTCTCCTTCTCTGGAGACATTCAAAACCCAACTGGACACGTTCCTGAGTGATGTGCTCTAGGTGGCTCTGCCTTGGCAGGGGGGGTTGGACTAGATGATCTTTTGAGGTCCCTTCCAACCTCTACGATTCTGTGATTCTATTCTATTCTATTCTAAAAGGTCTCTGCAGCTTGGAAATGATGCTGGTTGTAAGGAATAAAAATCCCAGAGCCCGGCACAGTGTGAGCAGAAGTGAAGTCACCTCTGTGTTTCACGTGTGCTTGCAATGAAAAGAGTAGCTGCAAAGATCCAGCCTGGGAGTAGCTGGGCTGGCTGGAGCACCCGGACAACAAGCTACGCACAGCTGAGCCGCTCCTGCGAACAAGCCGAACCAGGAACAAAACAGAAGTCTTACTCTTAGGACATTAAGGCACCAGGTGACAACCTTGTCTTTCCTTTCTGTCACATTTCCTGAGCCAAACTGGATCCTAAGGCAATTTCTTTTCCTTCTCTTTGGCACGGGCTAATATTCTGACCGAGGAGCAAACTGCAATTCAAAGGAGCAACATAGATACAAAGCCGAGGCGGTGGGAGAGATGTAGACCACGAGCTACTCCACCAGGAGGGCTGAACAACACCTGATGGAGATGGCAGGGTCCATTCCTCACCACGTGGCCTACCAGGAGCCAGAAAGGCTTCACACCAGGTGATGCCAGGGCACTCAGGAGGGGCACAAAGCATCAGTCGTGCTCTGCTCCTTGCTCCCCTACGTAATTATTTTTATTCTTTTTTTTCCTTAAATAAACATTACTCTCCTACATGCACCATTTTCTCTCTGGCTGCATAGCAAAGCTTTTGGTTTTCATGGAAATCCTTCCCTCTTTGTAATGACCTCTACCATCCTTTGATAGGACAAGGGAAGATTGCCCAGAGAATCTGTGGAGGCCCCATCCCTGGAAGTGTTCAAGGCCAGGTTGGATGGGGCTTTGGGCACCCTGGGCTAGTGGGGGGTGTCCCTGCCCATGGTGGGGCGGTTGGAACTACATCATTTTTGAGGTCCCTTCCAACCCAAACCATTCTGCGCCAGGGGAGGTTCAGGTTGGAGATGAGGAGAAATTTCTTCTTGGAAAGGGTGGTCGGGCATTGGAACGGGTTGCCCAGGGAGGTGGTGGAGTCCCCGTCCCTGGGGGTGTTTAAGGAAAGGTTGGATGTGGTACTTAGGGACATGGTTTAGTGGGGAATAGGTGGTGGGGGGACGGTTGGACTAGATGATCCTGGAGGTCTCTTCCAACCTTAATGATTCTATGATTCTATGATAAGGGGCAATGGTTTGAAACTAAAAGAGGGTAGATTCAGACCAGATACAAGGAAGAACTTTTTTACAATGAGGGTGGTAAAACACTGGAACAGGTTACCCAGAGAGGTGGTAGATACCCCATCCCTGGAAACATTCACGGTCAGGTCAAGGCTCTGAGCTAGCTGATCTAGTTGAAGATGTCCCTGCTCATTTCAGAGGGGGTGGACTGGATGACCTTTAAGGGTCCCTTCCAACCCAAACCATTCTGTGATTCTACGATCCTTTCCCTCCACTCATATTCTTCACAGCTGTGGTCCCCTCCTCATCCCTGTTGTGCCCTTCTTCTCCTTTCGTGTTGGGCATGAGAAACCACAGACAGATTTCCCAATGAAACATATTTTCAGCTGCTTCTTCTTGTTCTTTCCATGCTTTCCTGGGAGGCTAGAGGTAGGAATTGTCCAATTTCCTTCCCCTTTGTATTCCTAACTGAGCAAAACCCAGTGCCAAATTCCATCATTACCCTTGTCAAAGAAGAGATCTTACTCCAGTTATGGGGGATGTCAGCAGTCTGACAGGAAATTACAGCTGCCGAGACACCCACCTTGTCCTTTGCTACTGCTCCCTCCCATCACCCAGACTGCAAATACCACATCAGAAGGCACAAGTTATGAGAATGCTGAGTAACTGGAAATGCCCAAACTCCACTTAAAAGAAGAAATCGAGTACAGATATTCCCAAGCACAAGCAGAATGTGGAGACACCAGAGGAGTCATCAGGCAGACAACAGGCAAAATCAGAGAGGAAGCAATGATGGCAATTATCAGCTGACATTCACTCCAAAGCAGGAATTGTTCAGTTTTGGTCATCTTTGAGCAAAGGGGGTGCTGCTGTTCCCGGGTAATATGGGAGTCATGGAGAAGGTGATCTCCTGGAGGGATGGTTGGCGTGAGTGAATGAGCAGGTGATGCTCTGCACTCCCAGAGAGGAGCCCTTGAGATACCTGGGTTGGCCTGGACTGAAAGCCTCTCATTTCTGGGCTTCAGAAGAACACGGAAAGGAAAAAAAAATAGCCCAGGGGAGTGCCGAGTAGCATAAAGACGGTTGCTTAATCTGATCTTTGGTGTCTGACATACTGTTATTCTCTTCCCAGGGGGGCTGAAATGGGGTGCCGTATTTTGTTGCAGTGACCTCATCCAGGTAGTGGGAAACATCAGAGCTTCTCGGGAAAAAAAATGGCTTGTGCTGCTGTCGACAGGAGTACGTGGAGGGTTTCTGCATCCCCTCTGGGCAGGGCAGAGGCAACCACATTGTTTTGCAGGCAAGCCCAGCTCAGGTCCTGCTGACTCCACTATTCCCAGTTGCAACCCAGCTCCAGTCCAGTTTAGCCTGGTAGCTGGAAATGGGGAAGGGAGGAGATAGCCAGACTGCTGCAGCCAAGTCATCCAGGTCCTGACTCACACGCCCGCTCAGAGCTGCTGGCAATTTTCAGGGAACAAGATCACAGAATCATAGAATGATTTGGGTTGGAAGGGACCTTAAATGATCATCTGGTTCCAACCCCCCTGCCATAGGCAGGGATGCCACCCGCTAGATCAGGTTGACCAGGGCCCCATCCAACCTGGCCTTGAACACTGCCAGGGAGCCAGGGGCAGCCACAGCTTCTCTGGACACCCTGTGCCAGGGCCTCAGCACCCTCACAGGGAAGAATTTCCTCCTAATGTCTAATCTAAATCTCCCCTCTTTTAGTTTAAAACCATTGCCCCTGGTCCTGTTGTTATCTACCCAAGTAAAGAGTCCCTCTCCATCCTTTTTATAAGACCCCTTTAAGTATTGAAAGGTCTCCTCAGAGCCTCCTCTTCTCCAGGCTGAACATCCCCAGCTCTTTCAGCCTTTCTTCATAGGAGAGGTGCTCCAGCCCTCTGATCATCTTCGTGGCCTCTTCTGTACTTGCTCTGACAGGTCCACACCTTTCTTGTGCTGTGGGTCCCAGAGATGGAAGATCAGCCAACCTGGACACCCTTTCTACACCTGCCTGGCAAAAAGCCACTTCTACAACCTCATCTTTCTCCAGCATGGAGCAAAACCCCCACTACCAGCAACACAAATCTGGTTAAGTCACTACACTCCTTCCCACCAACTTTAAGAGGGTAAGAGAGGTTAGGTCATCATCAACTAAGCTGCAGTCCAAGCCCCTTGGGCAGATATTTGTAGCACCAGGTGGAGAGGAAAAGACAGGTGAACACATATGGGTGATTTCAGAACACACTGAGCTTAGAACTGAAATTGGCACTAAACCTTTTTAAAGGGCATCATTAGCTGCTTTTTTTTCTTCACCTGACACTATAAACTTGTAACTCAGCTGGTAATTGCTTGTTAGGAAAATATGTTTCAGTGCCAAATGCAAAAGCGTAGGCAGCCCCATGAGAACTAAAGCACAAAATGTGAAAAGAGCTCAGCTTCTTCAAATTGCTCCAAGAACACTAAACAGAGGGACCCCCACCTTTACACCAGCCCACGGCCATTTTACAGCACAGGACAGACAGAACCTACAAGGCTGCATCAAACCCAGTGTGGGCAGCAGGGCCAGGGAGGGGATTCTGCCCCTCTGCCCCGCTCTGCTGAGACCCCCCTGCAGTGCTGCCTCCAGCTTGGGGGTCCCCGGGACAGGAAAAACGTGGAGCTGCTGGAGCGAGTCCAGAGGAGCCTACACAGTTGATCAGAGGGCTGGAGCACCTCTGCTGTGAGGACAGGCTGAGGGAGTTGGGGTTGTTCATCCTGGAGAAGAGAAGGCTCCACGGACACCTGATTGTGGCCTACCAAGGCCTAAAGGGGCTACAGGAAAGCTGGAGAGGGGCTGGTTACAAGGGCAGGGAGTGACAGGACAATGGGAATGGGTTTATACTAAAAGAGGGGAGATTTAGATGAGATATTAGGAAGAAATCCTTCCCTGGGAGGGTGCTGAGGCCCTGGCACAGGGTTCCCCGAGAAGCTGTGGCTGCCCCTGGATCCCTGGCAGTGCCCAAGGCCAGGTTGGATGGGGCTTTGGGCAACCTGGGCTGGTGGGGGGTGTCCCTGCCCATGGCAGGGGGTTGGGACTAGATGATCTTTTAAGGTCCCTTCCAACCCAAACCATTCTGTGATTTTATGATTCTAAGTAAACTGATTTCTGCATGTGCTTTACTATGTTTTAGCCAGGTAGTGAAGCTCCCGTAAATATAAACCTCATGCAGGGAGAACTGCCCTCTTCCTCCGTTAAACATAGGGGGAGCCTAAGTTACCCTACTTAAGCTAAAATAAAATCCTTACATTTACACAGAAAGAGGGGAGATGGCCTTCGGCCCCGTGCCAACACTGCCAGTTATCGATGTGCAATGCAGCCAGGGGACAGGGGCAGAACAATTCCCCCATTTGTAATGCCCCCGCAGACTGCAGTTCCCGAGTCTGTTTATGCAGGCAGAAGATGTATTTTGGAAGGTCACCAGCTTTCCCCACAAACCCCACCGATACGTTGTCTGAACTAGCAGGTACAATCAAAATTCTGTGTTCCACCAAGAATATGAAAAATGACATCTCTGCAACAGCCTTTCAAGTGCAGTAATATGAAATCATTCATTTTCTTATGGTCTAAGGAACATTTTTCTTCTCCCTCCCACTCCCAGAAAATAAAAGATAAGGGTAAAGAACTGTAAGATCAAAAGCACAGGGTTTAGCTCCACTGATTTCAATAGTCGGTCTTGACTAAGAACCGTGAGGGGAAAAAACATACTCTGAGATTCACTCTACCTTTGAGAAGTGAGCAGGACCAATGCCATCATTGCACTTTATGCTGACACACCTCATCTCGCATTCCCCAAACACTCAGAGCGTGCAAAAACATCTAGCAACCATGTTGGCCCTACACGCAACACAGAGCTGGCCCTGGAAGAGGGGATTCATCTCACTGGAGCCACCTGAAAAGCTGGATATCTAGTTCACACCAGCAGCCAGGGTCCCTCTATAGCCAACAAGAAAGATACCCTTGGGAATTCTCCTCCGTTCGTTATAAGGGGACCCATTATAAGGGGTAGAGAAACTGAGGCACAGAAACACGTATAACCACCAACCCACAGTTAAACTCTTTGGAAAGCCCAGCCCTAGGCACAGCACATAAACTTCTAGCCAGTGCTGCTCAAGCAGTGGCCACTGAGCTAGGAGAATCATAGGTTGGAAAAGACCTCTAGGATCATTGAGTCCAACCATAACCCAGCACCACCATGTCTCAAAGTGCCACGTCTACACACTTTTTGAACACCTCCAGGGACGATGATTCAATCACCTCTCTGGGCAGTCCGTTCCAATGCCTGACCACTCTTTCAGTGAAGAGATTTTTCCTAATACCCAACCTAAACCTCCTCTGGAGCAATTTGAGGTCATTTCCTCTTGTCCTTCTGCTAGTTACCTGGGAGAAGAGACCAACACCCACCTCACTACAACCTCCTTTCAGGTAGTTGTAGAGGGCAACAAGGTCTCCCCTCAGCCTCCTCCTCCAGACCAAACAACCCCAGTTCCCTCAGCCACTCCTCATAAGACATGAAAAGTGACATCGCATGCACACGTCACCATCTGGTCTCACCTTACAAGAACTTCTTACCTAAAGGGCATGACCAGACAAGCCACAAGGAAATCTGCCATGGCCAAGGACATGATGAACATATAGGTGACGGTGCGCAGCCTCTTCTCCACCACCGGGCAAATGAAGACTACTGTATTTCCCAGGAGTGTGATCAAGTCAATGAGGGTTAGTACCAGACCAATGACCACCTCCTGGAGGCCAATCCCTGCCCAGTTGCCGCTTCCTTTCACAAAGGAGGTGGCAGCAGAGGAGAGGTTAGAGAGCCAAGTTTCATTTTTGTCCATCAGCATCTTCCCACTGTTAAACTCTGAAAAAGAGGAAAAGGGGGGACTTTAATGCACATGACTTGTAGGTCTATGAAAGGAAGCATAGAAGTAATGTTTATGCTTCATTTACTTCAAGAAAAACCCACACACCCTGCTGTGTCTGTGCCATCACTGTCCCATGGTTATCAGTCCGTTAGAAGTGTCTGAAATCCTGAGGATGAGGATGAATATGCAGCACTGGCTGAAGTCCTTCATGGCAATTAAAAGCGCTCCTGTGAGTGAAAATGCATCAGGTGAAGCGTGATGCAAAAAAAAAAAAAAGACAACAACAAACCAAAAAAACCCCCCATAACCCCAGAAACTACTGAGAGCAGACAGAGAACAAGCAACTGAAACCCAAAATGAAAGCTGCTCTGCTAAATCCCACTGAACAGCGTACTATGTCCACAAAACACAAAATATGGACAAAATATGACCTTTAAGGTCCCTTCCAACCCAAGCCATTCTGTGATCCTATGATTCTACATTGTCATCCTCTTTGCCACCCACAGACAGGGTGAGGTCTGTTGCCCAGGCTGGCTGCATTTGTAACCCCACTGTTCAGTACATGGTTCTGCCCTGGGTTGTCCTGGTACTTTTTTAGGCTCTGGTGTTAAGAGCTTTTTACTACCACGGTGGGCAGCTCCAGCCTCAGGTCTGAATGGCCATAGAGAGCCGCCAGCAGCCACAGGGAGCTTTATGCATGTAAACAAGTAATTGAGGTGTCTCAGGTGCAGCAGTGCCCTCAGACTCGTGTCCCCTTCTGTGCCCAGCTGGGACTGGATGCTCCCAACTCCATAATGGGGTACTTCAAAGTCAAGGAAGTTCATGAGCTTTTGTCCACAGCTCAGTTCCCAGACTTTGAGCAGTGTCACAGATGCCTGAGAGGTGGGATTGATGCCCTGCAAAACTTCTAGCAGTTCAAAATTCCCTGGTGTGGCTAATGGGAACACAAAAGCAAAACTTGCAGGGAAAAGAAAGTTATACAGACATCAAATTTTTACATTTGAACTCCACCACTTCTCCTGTGACTGGGCTGTGCTTCCACAGTACCCTCAGGTCAGTCCCACATCCCCAGGGCATCCCTACTAAGCACAGTGTGAGAATGGGTCAGGATAAACGTCCATGTAGTCCAACATGCCTTATCTCACAGTGGCCAAGCTTTGACTTAGGAAATTATAAGAACAAAGCAGCATGTAGCAAAATTTCCCTGACGTTTGTTTTTCCTTTCTGCAGACTACTATTACTTCTGAAGATGATTTCAAGGACTTCTAAGTCATGATCTAGTAGGCATGGTGGTGTTAGGTTGATGGTTGGACTTGATGATCTCAGAGGTCCTTTCCAACCTTAGGGATTCTATGATTCTGTGATGTCATCCTGCTTCCCCCTTGGCTCATGCAAACTTTTAACATCCATGACCTTCTACAGCAACCACTTTCACAGCTCAGCTATGCACTGTGCAGAGAAACCCTCTTTTTGCTTCTTTTGAGCCTGTTACCTGCTGGTTTCATTGGATGCCCTCTGCTTCTTGTACTGGAAAAGGCACCACGCAAGGAATCCCCATCCACTCTCTCAATGCCACTGGTGAGCTCTTTAACCTCTGTCACATCCCCTGACCCCTCATCATCTCTTGGCCAGGCTGAAGACCGTTCGCCAACTTGCTCATTCCTCCTACAGCAGTGATTGAGGACTCCCGGCCATCCCTCCTGCTCTTCCTGAGCCTCTGAGACGGACCAAAACTACAAACAGTTTCCAAGAGGTAAATGCGCTGTGGATTTATGCACCGGCATAACGATGTTCTCTGTTTTGCACTGCTTCCCTTTCATAACAACCCCTAACGTGGTTTGCTGCTTGTGATTGGCACTTAGCACCGAGCTGACCTCTCCACAGAACCGCCTATCGCCATCCAAAGATCTCATGCCCGAGCAGTGACGGTCAGCTCAGAGCTCGCTGCTTTAGGTACGAAAATAGGATGAAAGGAGGAAATTAGGTTCTCTCCGACTTCCCCAAACCCCATCGCTTCACAGTTGGATTTCTTCTTCCATTTTAATGCTCAGTGAGCCTCATAAAAACTTTTCTGCAATTCTTTAAGTCAGGCCTTATCCTTCATGACCTGATTAAACTTTGTTTCACCTGAAAATGTCACCACTTCACGATCCACAATTTTTCCAGTTAGAGATTTACTGAACCCCACCTATCCCAGCCCCATCCCTGTGAAGACCATCACTGACCTCTCTTCCACACGGTAGCTCACCACCCACTTCCCCCTGCATGTCACCTTTTAGACCAGCATTTATTCACACAAGGAACTTCCTTCTTCACTCAGAACTACTAATTTTCCTTAAAAGCCCCCACTATGAGGGACCATATTGAAAACCTTCCAGAAATCCAAGCAGACCACACCAAATAGGTGCTTCTCATCCACATACTCGCTCTCTTCTTCCCGGCGCTCTCACACAATTGAGAGGTCGGGCTGTTCTTTGAAAAAGCAATACTGACTTTTTCCTTGGATGTAATCGTGTATTCCATGCACCCATTCAACCTTCAGAATTCTCGGCTCCCTCCCCTGACTTGCTGCGTTTAGTGGCTTCTTGCCTTTCAAGTTGTATAAATAAAAATTAAAAAATAAAAATCAAGAAATAACAAAAGCTGTCTATGAAAAATTAAGAAGCAAAGCTCCTCCTCTGCCCCTCCTCACCAGAGCTGCCACTTGCTGACTGAGGCCTGAAGCTCTCCTGCTCCAGTGCTGACAAGAAGCACATCTGTGGGACATCAAGCTCTGTGGCAGGCCCTTGAGCAGGTGCTGCTAAAAGTCTACAGGGTGTCTTAAGTACATCAGTCTTAATGCAAATGTTCCTCGGACAATGTTTCACATCCTGCTAACACCCCAGAAAAACAAAATTAAAAACCCTGTCTCCAGCTCTCACGTTATTGACAGGAAAGAGGATAATCTGCACCGTTCTTTCTAACAACCCCACTGAGGATGTCATCAAACGGGACGAGCTCCTTTGCAACAGTTTGATTTCAATGCTGCCACACTTCCTGGCAGAAAAATGGTTCAGCCTGTTCTCCTCCCTACGTGGTCCACACAGATGGCACAGTGACTGCTAACTGGCAAAACCACGTGGTGACCACGCATGGCCTCACAGCTGGCCAAGTGACAGAACCTGCCACCACAAGGTCCATTGCGTGGTGCACATCCATCATCCAGCTCATCTGGTCTTCTGCCACCTCCCATATCTGCTGGGAGACGCTGGTGTCCTCACACCTCCAGAGCCTCTGTAAGGTCTAGAAACGGTCCTCTAATTTCCACCTCGAGCTGACCCCTAGCCAGTTTTAGCACATGAACATCTGGTTGGCCCTATGTTCTCCTAGAAGCGCATGCAGCATTAAGATAGGCTCCCGAGACATGAATAGCAAAAATCAGGTTTAATTAATGTCAATCTTTTCTCCTTTTTTTCCTTTGGCCTGATAGATGTGAATGCTGGATTCATTGTCTGGGGTTTTTAGATGTAACACTGACATGAGAAGCTTTAGGAGTCACACCTCCCTTCTGCAAACAATGACCGTGCTCACATGGTTGTTAAGTATGTACCAGCGTCAGCCCAACTCTAACTAAAGCAGATCGTTACACCACACTGCGCTGGCACCGATCTGGGAACACACGCTGCCTCAGACTTCGAGTAGGACACGGCTATTACAGTTCGTCTTCGCAAGCCCTCTGTTCTACTCCAGTACCACCTCAGCCCCCAGCCCGGGTTAAATGTCCTTTTCCAGTGAAAAACTAACAGCAGGCTGCTTAATGCAGGCTGCACCTAGGAGCATGGCACAAGGATGCACAAATACAGGAGACAAACGTGTCCACGGTCACAAGACATTAGCGAGACTCCCTGGCATCGTGCCGGTTTTCGGCCAAGCCAAGGACAGACGGTGGGGCTGGAAGTGAGACTTTCCTCATCTGGCATCTGCGATTTCTCCAACAACAAATATTCAGCGGGGTGGTGGGTGCTCGAAACTTCAGGTTTGGGTTTAGGGCGCAGACAGCAGGGTCCTGCTGCTGCTGGCTCCTTTTCAAGGATTCCCAGGCAGAGAGTCCCTGGAAGCCCACCGGCAGTCGGAGCCACAGCCAAGCACCCAGCCTGACGTCTCTCATCCCTTTTGCCTCTGCCTGGGCAGCCGGTAACCTCTCTAGCTAAGAAGTGCTACCCCTGAGCCATCCGGAGAATTGTTCGTACGGGAAAGCGGGGGATGATACAAGCGTAACATCTTTCTGGAAATCTTTGGGACAAAGTGGGCTGTGCCATCCTTCCAAGGGATGTATTTTCACAACATCAATATTGGAACTTTTAAATCCTCCCACAAGCTGCAGCAGCTCATGTGGTTACGCTGCTGCTACAGCACAGTGTCTGTCTTTAACGTCAGCCTTTCAGCCTCTGCTGTAAGGAGTCCTCTCAAAGCTATGGGAGAAATGCCCAGCTGTACCATGGTGTGGGATCCTCCCAGGTTTTTGGGGGGATTTCAGATGCCTTAAGGTTTGCGTCGTTCTTATTTGGACGTTACAGATTTGCTTCCCTTCAAAAACTGGTGGGCTGGATTCTGCTCTGAGTCTGCCTGAGTGAAGCAACTCCATCATCTCAGCGGTTTTCCTTTAACATACAGAACGTTTGACCTGATTTATTCAGCAGGCAAATCCCAAGTAAAAGGTTAATTTCATCACTAAATGGTATCTTTTGATGGCAGGGGAGGGAAAAAAAAGCTCTGCAATCTCAAGGCTGACTGCACTTTAAAATCTTAGAGGAATTATGAAAATTGGAAGTGCATTTGCTGCCAGACTCTGCTCCTCTGCTAAACCAAGTACAAACCGACATGCAACTGCCCCAGGACCTCAGGACACATTTCCCTCCCTCCCTCTGCCCCGAGCTGAGACCGCATCGCTCAGTAATTTGTTGACCAGTGTGTTGCTCTGCAGGGCTGGCGTGCGGTGATAGAGGAGGAGGAACATCCCTGGGCACGCTTCTACCTGTAAAACACGCATTCGAGAGGCCACCTCTGCACTGCCTTTCCTTTTCCCTCTCTCTCTTCCTCCATCCAACTCTCCCGTTTGAAGGACAGCATTTCCCGGGACAACGAATGGTTTCTTTCCACCGCCAAATCAGTGCGGAACAACTCCTACAACCTCTCTGACAGCTGCCCAGCCCTGGCCGTGGAAACCCAGCAAAACACACGAGCCTTACGTTCAAAGCTGACCGCTGAACGCAGCCAGATGGCTCGAAGCAGCTCGGCAGCACCGCTGAGCCCAGCGCGTGGTGCTTTTCCCAGCAGCGGGGTCCGAGGGACTCGCACCAGCTCGCAGGGTTCCCAGATCCCATCCCACGGAGCGGCTCCGAGCCGGGTGGCACACGGCTGGTGGTTTCTGCCCCAGCGCAGGGCGGCCAGCCCACATCTACGAGACAGCACAGTGAGGTCTCCCCCCCTGGCAGAAGTGCCCGCTCTTCCCCAGCAAAAGCAGGTCTATTGCAACCACCTCTCCGAGGAGCGAGGCGAGGAGAAGCACGATCGCAGCAGGACAACTCAAGGCAAAGTTAAACCCACGCAGCAAACGTGGGGGTGCCCACTGGTGTTAGGGGAGAGACTGAGTCGGGGTGTTGCCCGATCCCGGTACCTGGGAGGGGGGAGGACAAAAACCCCCAGCCC
>VWZZ01007306.1:736780-767478 GCA_013399095.1 Psophia crepitans | reverse complement strand
GTTTGGGGTTGTTTTTTTTTCGGATTTCAGACCAGCCCTTCCCGGCACCCGGCAGCCGCCGGAGCTCGGCAACCGCACAGCCCCATAGAAATGAAAATAAAAGAAAAAAAGGCGTGCAATCGGGCTGGCTTTCTGCTGCTGAAAGCGGAGGGGTGCTTTGTTCATGAACGGAACCAGAATGCTAAAAAATCCCAGACTTTCCGAGGAATCTGTTGGCACTGCCGCCAGTGACACGTCGCCTGCCCGGCGCCTTGCTGGGGAGCCTGAGCTGGGCTGGTGGGATGCGATGGTGGCCATCGGCTGTCGGAGCAGAGCCGGCCCTGTTGGAACATGGGCACTGGGTTGTTTAGGCATGTCCATGGGGCAAACCTGACTAAACTGGCTGCTTGGAAAGGAGAGGTCCTCCTCCCAGCTGCAGGTCTGGGCTTGGAGTGACCGGCACCTCTTGGACTCCTCGGGAAGCTGGCTCAGCTCAATGGTGTGGCAGAAAATGAACTTGGCAAGAAAAGGTATAAAAATTTGGTTATTTGAGAGCTCAGGAGAGTGTCACAAACGACGCTGGCAGTGTATAAACCTTGCCCATAGCTCCGGTCCTGAAACAACCCCCCCAAATCACATCCAAAGGCATCAGCTCTTCACACTTGCCTGCTGTCACCAAAAAGTCCCCCTCCTTTCCTGCTTGTTTTCCAAAGGCGATTGCTAAGGTTTTGGATTGTGGCTTCAGCCATCACCAAAAATACCCTTGGAGAATTCTCTGAATGAGCCTGGAGAGGAAATCTCTTGAGCAGAATTGGTGGAGAGTAAAGAAACCCAGATTTATTGTCCTCTGCCTGGAGCAGCTCAGCTCTTGGCTGCCCATTGGCCTTTCAGGTGTCAAAACTGTGCTTGGCATTTACAGTCAAGCTGTGATGGATGAGCAGGTTCAGAACAGTCCGTGTCACGTTTATTGCTTCACAGATAGCATATTACCCTTTGAAAATGATAAAATCTACTTTACATCATGCTTTTCCGTGCCAGCAATGAGGAAGGAAGGAAGGAAGGAAGGAAGGAAGGAAAAAAAGAATTTGCATCACACCCAAACACAATCTTATCTCTGTATTTTCCTTTAATAAGTATAAAATATTTTCTGTAAAGGTGGAGAAATGCAGGGACCAGAGTATTTTGTGAAGCCAGATTGATTTCATTACTTTAGTCAGCATGAACTTCTGTGTATTTCTAAAAAATGAGTTTTCACAGTTTCTGTGTAAAATACTTTAACATTATTGTGTTTAAAAGTAGCTTTTCATTTACATTCAGTTTTGTAAAAAAGCTTTTATTTAACTTGAAATTTGAGCAAAATTTTATTTCTGATCAAAAAGAACAATTCTGAAACTCAAAGAAAACTCTTTCACCAACTCTCTTTGCAGGCTGAGCTCTTGAAGCCACTTTCTGACCTTCCTCACGCCCTCAGTGCCACTGAACCGAACAGGAGAACCTGACCAGGGAAGATAAACAAAGGGGAAGAAGTTATCGTAAAAATAATGTAGGGATTGAGGGGTTTATTAACAAGCTTGTACCAGGCTCTGTTGTTTCTCCAGTGCTGACAACTGAATGTCAACAAACAGAATGAAATTATATATATAATATAAAACTATACATTATGATACATATTCTATATGACATATAATACATAATTTATAATAGAACTGTCTAGTTTGTAATAAATTACACAATACATAATATAAATATTTATAAATATTAAACGCATATAAGTATGTAAATTTTATAATATGGAGAGCAGCCCTGAGGAGAAGGACTTGGGGGTTTTGGTGAACAAGCAGCTCACCATGAGCCGGCAGTGTGCGCTGGCAGCCCAGAAAGCCACCCGTGTCCTGGGCTGCATCAAACCCAGTGTGGGCAGCAGGGTGAGGGAGGGGATTCTGTCCCTCTGCTCCACTCTGCTGAGACCCCACCTGGAGTACTGCCTCCAGCTCTGGGGTCCCCACTACCAGACAGACCTGGAGCTGCTGGAGCAAGTCCAGAGGAAGCCACAAAGCTGATCCGAGGGCTGGAGCACCTCTCCTATGGAGACAGGCTGAGGGAGCTGGGGATGTTCAATCTGGAGAAGAGAAGGCTCCGGGGAGACATTATAGCAGCCTTCCAGTACCTAAAGGGGGCTTATAAGAAAGATAGGGACAGACTTTTTAGTAGGGCCTGTAGGTTGAAAACAGGGAGTAGTGGCTTTAAGCTGAAGGAGGGGAGATCTTAGAAACAAATTCTTCCCTGTGAGGGTGCTGAGGCCCTGGCACAGGGTGCCCCGAGAAGCTGTGGCTGCCCCTGGATCCCTGGCAGTGCCCAAGGCCAGGTTGGATGGGGCTTTGGGCACCCTGGGCTGGTGGGGGTGTCCCTGCCCATGGCAGGGGGTGGAATTGGATGATCTTTGAGGTCCCTTCCAACCCAAACCATTCTAGGATTTAATATAATATATATTGCATATAATGTGTATATATTAAAATTTGTAATATATGCAATATTTATTACATATAATACATTATACATTTCTGTATATATTCTACATTAAATACATATTATATATAAAAATACAAAACCAAGAAAAACCTTGTAATTTTAAATAATGCCTAGTCTATCTTCTGAGAAAAAAACCCACGCTTTTTCTCCTTCTCCATTTCCCTTGCAAAAAAAACCCAAACCCACCCCCATGCACTCGCCTCTGTCCCTAAATTAGCGTTAATTGCTCATTAGGATGGGGGGAGGCGGCCGCGGGGGGCTGCCGCTGTCCGTGGTACCCGAGGCTCTGCCTCCCCCGGGCATCACGGCTGTCCTCTCCCCGTGGCTTGCTTCATCTTCGGGTAATCTCTGAAGCCTGTCAGACTCCAGTAACAGAGTTTTTACAGAGCAGAGTATAATAATAAAGGCCTGAAGTTCTTCAAGCGTGATAGCACCGATCCATAAAAAAATACAATTGACGTGGCAGATGATAACAGCAAGAAGAAGGAAGTGGTTTGGACAAAGTGCTGCAAACGCTGTGTCAACCACTCACAGTAATGTCATCTGTGATCGGTGTCACCTGTCAGCACGTCACAAAGCATAAAAAAACGTGGCACGGTTTAACATTCATTGGAATTTCTGGGGTCTGGGGTGTTGGTTTTACACTCTGTGCGACGCAGTCTGGAAAAGAGGAGTGAGTAAAAACACAATTACCTTGACTCTCCGATCTGGGCAACAAGAAGAGTAATAGGAAATTTACATTCCAGAGTCTTTTGCATTTCAATGCAGCTTGATCTCAGAAAACCTGAACAGAAAAGCTGTGTTCATGCAAATGCCAAGGTGCAGCCAAAGGTAGAACGCAACAAATCTCCTCAAATTGCTCAACAAGAGGGTACAGAGTGTGTCATACTCAGGAACGCTTTCAGGGAGGCTGGCTATTTCGAATCTAAATCAGGACAAGGGGAAATGGCTGCAAGTTGCGCCAGGGAAGGTTCAGGTTGGAGATGAGGAGAAAATTCTTCTCGGAAAGGGTGGTCGGGCATTGGAACGGGTTGCCCAGGGAGGTGGTGGAGTCACCATCCCTGAGGGTGTTTAAGGAAAGGTTAGATGTGGTACTTAGGGACGTGGTTTAGTGGGTAATAGGTGGTGGGGGGATGGTTGGACTAGATGATCCTTGAGGTCACTTCCAACCTTATTGATTCTATTCTATTCTATTCTATTCTATTCTATTCTATTCATTTATACGTGGTACCCACTTGGAAAGCATTGCTAAACCCCTGGGCAGGGGGGAAGGATCTCAGAAGAAAGTGTTACCTTGCCCAGTGGCAGGATACAAGGAAAGACGTTCCCCGATGGGTTTTAGACGTTAAGGCTTTGGCAGGGGCACGCTGTCGCGGCACATGATAGCCCCGTCACACAGGAGACTGGCCAAATGCACAGAGAGCAGTGAATAAAAAAGGCCTGTAAATCACACAGCATTGGGCAAAAAATGCCCAAAAAGCTCTCTAATAACTCCTCTGATTGACAGGGCTTCTGAAGAGAAGCCACCACAGACGCTTGCTAACCGTTGTATTTCCACCAGCAGTATGGGTCAGAGGCAGCTGCCTTTGAGGTGAGCTTTCCGTCGGGTTGCGTTGGTATGCTACACCTGACTTCTGCGTAAATGGTGTTAGTCATCAGCTCAGGAAATACAGTTCCTTTGACACACAGCGCCTGCTGTGCTCCTTGATTGTGCTTTTTAAATATCTTATGTGCTGTGGTGTCTGAGACACTTCTCGTACCTGATGAATTCTATCTGACAATTTCCCGTTCAATTTTCTCTCATCAGACCCCATATATTTATATTTTCTCTTTCAGGTGGGATCTGTAATCCTTCTGCCTTGATATATTCATTCCTGAAATGAACACCAAGGGGTTACTCCTAGCGCCCGCTGCAGGCGCTCAGCTCAGCTGTTCCATGCTGCATCCCCTTGCCCCCCAGATTGCCCCAAAATCGGTCTCGCTTTCCTCCAATAGCTGTATAGGGGATAGACATTCCTAATTTTTCCTGTCTCAGTTATATCTAATTCATATTCTGGAGTTAAATAATACAGATACTCCCACTCGCCTTACACATTTGGCTTCTAGTGATGTTTCTGTTGATACACTTCTAACCCTGCAAACACCTCCACGTCTTTGTGCGTGGCCTAGCTGAACTGTAGCCTGTGTCATTCTGTTGTAAGATCAGGATCCTCCTGGTTTTCAAGGAAACTAGAAATTCCCAAAACATCCCTACTGAAATCTATGGACATTACTGGAGCTTGGGATAGCATTTATCAGACATTTATTGTCACATTACCCAGTAATTCAAGGCAGGAAGATGGATATATAGTTATGGAATTATAGAAGGAATAAAAGAAAAGCAATCCTCAAAATCTAAACTGGCTGAAAGCAGCAAGTGTTTGTAAGGATCAGGAGGTTTTTATGGAATTGCTCAATGGTTTTGGTCTTATGGGGCATTTTGGGGTCATTGGATAAATCCCACTTGGAGAGGAAGAAGAGCAACTGCAATTTCAAAACTTCCAAAAACAAACTCTAGAATGTGGTAGAAGTCTCCCATCTTAGTGCTGATCCACCCCAGTTCTTCTTGGTGTTGAGAATGGAAATATAATCTCTGACAAAGAGTGGGATGACACAGCTGCAATAAAGATCCGGGCAAAGAAGAGGGCAGTTTTGTGGGGGGAACTCCTGGAGGATAGCCTCTGTGACTCATGTTGACAGGACAGTGTATCCTTGGTAGCTGCTTGCTCATGAAAATGAGTTTCAAAATCCCAATTCAGTTATTCTGCATGGGCTTTGCATTATCATAGAGTCATGGAATCATTAAGGTTGGAAGAGACCTCAAGGATCATCCAGTCCAACTGTCCCCCCACCACCTATTACCACTAAACCATGTACCTAAGTACCACATCCAACCTTTCCTTAAACACCCTCAGGGACAGGGACTCCACCACCTCCCTGGGCAACCCGTTCCAATGCCGGACCACCCTTTCCAAGAAGAAATTTCTCCTCATCTCCAACCTGAACCTCCCCTGGCACAACTTGCAGCTGTTCCCCCTTGTCCTGTCACTAGTTATCTGTGAGAAGAGGCCAACCCCCAGCTCACCACAACTTCCTTTCAGGTAGTTTAGAGGGCAATAAGGTCTCCCCTGAGCCTCCTCCAGACTAAACAAGCCCAGATCCCTCAGCCGCTCCTCATAAGACCTGTGCTCCAGCCCCTTCACCAGCTTCATTGCCCTTCTCTGGACACGCTCCAGGGCCTCGATGTCTGTCTTGTAGTGAGGGGCCCAAAACTGGACACAGCACTTGAGGTGCGGCCTCATTGATATGAACAAGCAAAGTGTGGTTTCCAGAAGGACCTGTGGTTGCTCTCCCCTTACCTCTGCCCACAGATGCAAGGCTGTAAGTGCTGAACCAATTTAATATATGGAGTTATGTGTCCAAATTCTGCTCAGTTCTGGATTTTCCCTTGAGCTACAGAAGAATTTGAGGCTTGTAAGCTGCAAAAGCATGTTCAGAAACAGAAATGGCATAGCACTGCCCACGACCTGCAATGGTGACAGTTTCTGAACACTCTCCTACTTCAACATTTGAATTGTTTGTTGTGACTTCATTTCAGCTCAGTCACACACAGATTCTACCCCATAAGGAGTAAGCAGCTTCAGCTGAATCTTCATCACACCGTGAGGAGACCTTGGGCATTTTTATCCCATCTGATGCTGCCAGATCACAATCCTTTCACACTGACCGATAATCCAACAGCCATAGTTACGCCTGAGATATTCTGTAATTCAAATAAAGGTATCTAAGGCTGGCAGGAAAATATCCCTGAGTTTACATGAAAGCTTTTTACAGTAGGACCAGCTGCTACGTGTCAGGAGACTTTCTGGGAACTTTGGTTAGCTTACATTGAAGGGTGCACGCATCTGCTGTATATTCTAATGAAATTGCTTGCTCACATCTCTGAAGTGGCTTGTTTATCTCTTTGTAGCTGCTGGGCCTTGTATTTATGTGGGAGATTCCCCCAGAAATGTGATGGGTACTTCTAAGCAAAACAGTTTTGCCTGCAAAAGGGCATGTCCTAGTTATCAGATGGTCAGGTTTTCGGTGTGGCCACACTCCTTTCCCTTGTTTACACCACTGCACTTTCACCTGAGGATCGATGTGTTTTGTGTTTTGCAAACAAAAGCCCATTGTCAAGACGGAGCCTTGGCATTTTTACCCTTATGTTAATGAGGAATAAACCGAAACCCAGTGAGTAAGACCGGCATTCCCCAAAGTGCTGTCTAATTACGGGCACCTCTGTTCCCAAGCATCCAGATCGGGATACCTTGGCTGGGTTTGCAGCAGGGTTGTGCAACTAAGTCTTCTGTGTGCTTTGAGTTCTCAAAGACCTTCAGAAAATTCAAGCCCAAGAGGTAAGAAGATGCTCAAACTGAGTCATCAGAAATGAGTGGACATTTTTTGTAAGCCTCCGTCGCTTGCCAAAAACTGCATAATGACTCAACGTCATGGTCTGAAACAAAACCTCTGAGTTTTGTGTGTTGACTATTAGACCCTGTCTGATGTGAGGGAGGGAGAAAAATATAAATCTGGTTAGAAACCCCACTAGTAGGCACTAGAGACCACCAAGGGGAGTTGCAAAGGGTTTAATTGACCTTGGAAGACAAGACCACCAGTGGGCACAGTCACACACAGAGTCACAAGAGAGAGGAGAGCACTGAAGGCCCACAGACAAAACCACTGGAGGAAAAAAGACAGTATATCCTCCCCACTGTATCAGGACACAGTATCTATTTGAATAGCTGTGGTATTTTCACTTGTTTCCAGCACTTCTGTTTCATGGATCTATTATGTATTTCTAGCAACAGCGTTGAAAATATTTTACAACTTATTGGGGAAAAAAAGCCATCTAAGAAACTTATCATTGAAACCACTTGTCAGGCTGGAAAAAAGTTGCCAAAGAAAATTTTGTTTTCCCTTTTCATTGTTTTTCTCACAAGCTGGACAGGGGCTGTTTTCTCTTGTGCTGCAAAATCTAATTATATACATGCATAAAAAAATAGACGGCACTAACCATTTGTCTCGCATGACTCACCACTGTCTTTCCAAATGTCATAAATGCTGGCAAGCAAACTACAACCACGAAACACATTAGTGTCTCGCAAGGCTGCTTGGCTTGGTTACAGGCTGGCAAGGATTAGGCTGAGTAATTGGGAGAAGATGGGAGAAAGATTTCTCTGGACATCTGGGATTATTGTGTGCTGGAAACATTGCAGAAGATAAACCACTAAAAGATAATCCAGTGCCTTCAATGGCAATCCCCATCACAGGGCATTACGGCTTGTACAGCCCAGAAGACATGAAGAAACAGAGCATTGTCCAAGTGGAAGAGGAGACACCCACATTTGGCAACACCTAAGAACAATGCCTTGAACACAACCATTCCCAAAGAATGGTTTTCTTCTTATGCGCCCTGTTACTGCAGCACCCACAGAAACCAAAGCCCAGACCTGCTCTTACCAACTCTCTGCTGTCATAACTTGAACTTCTCGCCCCAGATAGACCTCGGGAAGCATGCTGAATGGGAACACAAGCTACACTTTCAGCACAAACACAATCGAGTGCTTCTCTGGGGTTGCCCTGCCTTAACCAGGCTGTCCAGTTCTAACCCAGGACTGCAAATTTAGCCTTACATCTAAAATAAAGGGCTGTGAAACCGTAACTTGGGCCTCCTGCTTTAAAACCAAAAGTAGACAGCTCTCTGGATTACATCTTCATGGCCACCTCCTGTGCAGGAGTGAGGCTGGTGCCTGAAAGCCCTGCGCTGGACCTCTGCTCGGAGGAGGGTTTCCAGTGCCCCATGATGAGACCCTGGACATCCTCCCCAGGGTTCACTTTCTCACATGGCTGCAGACAGTGCTGCACAGTAAATGCATTTTCCTTCCTCGCAAACCTCGCTGGAAGATTGGGGTCCTGCTGGGTAGTACAGCACATCTTCTCCTCTGCCCTGGGACTGATGATCCTTATGGGTCCCTTCCAGCTTGGGATGTGCTATGCTATGATTCTACACGTGTCGGGGCAAACCAGACCCAAAGCGAAGTGCATTGGGCTGAGTAGAAAATGGGGCCAAAAGAGTAAGTCTCAGTCTCAGAGCATCAGACATGATGAATATGCTATATATAAGCTTTAAAAAAAGAAATAAATATTTTTTAAAATAAAATCAACGTTACTTTTGAAACCCGGGAGAACTTTGAAGAAACTGATCCCTTCACAGCAAGGTGGGCAGCGTAATTCTGAAACACCGTGTTTCTTAAATGTTCTTGCTCAACATTCATGGCTCTGTTTGCTGGCACAGATCCCGGTGCCAGGACCTATCTGTTCCAACAAGAGCCATTCTCATTTCAATTTTACAACCCCATTCGAAAACGCATCCCCTCGCTGTTTAACTTCCCATCCCCGGCGCGCAGCGCTCGGTCCCATTCACACGCACCGCGTTTCCCCGCGCGGTTGGAGCCAAGGCTGGCTGCTGGGGTGTGAAACGCGCGTGCTTCCACTCCGACGGCTCCTTCTGACGTGCCCGGAGCAAAGGCTTCATCCTGCTGGGTGATGTCGGGGTGGCGGTGCCTGATCTTCGGAGAAGATTCACGGGAGAAAATTACAAATCAGGCAGAAATACTCAGGTAGACAGGGACATTGTGGAAAGTAAAAGGAATAGGCGTGATGCTTTTTTGGCTCTAGACTGTTTAAATCTCAGCCCATCCTCTGCTGCACTGAGATAGTGTGCTCTCCTCTGCGTTACGTGTTTGTCATTGTGGGTTATTTTTAGCTTTAATTGAAGATCTCCTTTCAAATCTTATCACTGCCCACCCACATCAAGAGCAATGGACATAAACACAAACGTAATGTAGACTACCTTATGCTGGAGAGCACAGCAACGGCAAATTAATAATGTTTTTTTCCAAGGCATTTCATCTGGAATCCAGGAGAGATTTGTTTACTGACGTGATTCATAGCTGAAGAATAAAATGTTGTCTGGCAAGGTTGATGTTTCACATTTTAATATGGATTTTCACCCGAGGATCTCAAAATGTTTACAAACCTTAAACCTGATCTACATACTTTTTTTTTTTTTTCAGCAAATATCCTTTTTTTTAAAAATTAACAATATGCTTCCCCCCCCTCCCAGTACCTCTCCATAAAAATCACAATTACAAAATACTTTGGAGCTGTACAACTTAATTCCCTTGCCAGTATAGAAAATTCTGTTCGAACTTCAATAACTTGGTGATACTAAATCCACAGAACATTCATATATAAAAAAACCACACCACCCCTTCTCTTCCTAAGCTTAACTAACGCTGCAATACGCCCTGCAGCCCCCCGGGTGGAAAGTTGAGCAGAGCAGGCGAAGCCTTTGCTGTTCAACTGGAAATTGTGGGGTAATTGCCCAGGGTTGTGCTGACAACAGGCACCTGATCTGAATATCTGTGGAAGTGTTTGTAGAAATGAGGATGTGTTTAAACTAGCGGGATGAGAAACACGCTGCTTCACTGGGGTGGGAAATCAAACTCTGGCAACGGTATTTTGCTCCCAAGGTAAGTAAGCCCTGAGGAGATTAAAGGAACGTGTGTTGGGAATGAGATGCTATACTCGTTTCTGTACGATGTGTGAATCTTCCTTGGTCATAAAGTCCGGATGGCAAGAGAAGGGCTTGAATATAAACGCAAGGTCAGCGAAGGATGATGAAAAATGAAACTGTTTGGGAGCCAGCAAGAGTCATTGCACGTGTTGGCAGGTCGTTAAGGGCAGTGCGGCAGCAGCTCCTGGCACCTCTGCTGGGGTTGCCCAGCTGTGCCCAGCTGTGCCCTCTGCCACTGTGCCGTTCCATCTGCTGGGTCTCAGAAGGAGCAGGAGAGAGGGAAACTTCATTTCATAGGTTATGATACAAAAGAGGATGAATAGAGGATAATGCATCCTGCTTGCTAAGAAGACGAACTACTGTGAGCTGGAGTACACGGCTCTTTGGGAGCAGGAGAAAAACCCGTCTTGTCAAACCCCTGTCCTTTCCAGGAACAAATGTAGAGAAAGCAGGGAAGGGAATGAAAAACCTTACAACATGACTGATGAGGACAACACAAACTGGGGAGGACACATGGGGACATTGCCCTGCCAGTGAACTGTCCCTGCCCAGCAGATCTCTACAGCAGCCCTTTGCTTTCTCAGATTTGCTGGGTTTTTTCCCCTTTCCCCCAATATTCCAGCTCAGTAATTCTCTCCCAAGCATTCACATAAAGCAATGCAGCTGGTGCTGGACCTGTGTTGATCTATCCCACAAATTACTTGATCTAGCCAATAATTTATGAACAAAGGCCAAAAGTTATTTGTTGACAACTCTGTCGGACTGAGCCCTAACGACTCCCAAAGGCCTCCTTTCCCAATAACAACCTATCTGCTTTCTGCTGCCTGATCTGGAATACTAAAACATAGGTTTACCTACTTTTTGGTTATTTTATTTTTCATGGCTGGCTCTGGCTCCGGCAATCTGATCTTAACAGAGTTTGGAAATCTTTAATTCTGCTGAACACCTCATCTCAACGAGAGGACATCCACTTTTCGCCCATTTCTCTTATATGTGCTTTTGCTATTTGAGTTTCTGTCACTGGTGTATCAAAGACAGTATATGAAGACATGATATATATATGTGTGTGTGCTGAGAAAACTTTTTGTTCTTAATAACATAGGGGCTGTGTTATATTTTTTCAGTCAAAGGACTGCTTTCAGGGGACATCAGGATCCAACATTATAGAGCCAAAATTACAATTTCCATAACAAAAGGAGAAATATTCCTCCTCTTTCTCCCATGAATTTTATTCCCGTCCTTTGGAGGGTAGAGTGCTGGAGTAAAGTCTGTATGATTTAGTGTCTGTATGGGCTCTGTGACTGTGCTAAGCTCAAATCCTGTTGTCTGCACACAACAGAAAACTTCCCACCTTCTTGGCCACAAGAGCACATCGCTGGCTCATGTTCAACTTGGTGCCCACCAGGACCTCCAGATCCTTCTCTGCCAAGCTGCTTCCCATCTGGGTGACCTCCACCATATATTGCTGCATGGTGTTGTACCTCCTCAGGTGAAGGACTTTCCTTCTCCTTGTTGATCTAAATTATTGCTATTATTACCCAAAAGCCAGCTCTTGTCATGTCTCTGTGCATCCTAGCCATGCTGTGTGTGATTTTGAAAGGTTTTAAGTGCAGATATCTTATTTATGAATTCCCAGGCAGCATCAGTCTAGAGACAAGGAGCTAGGTGTTTACCCAAAGCCATGACAGGGGCTCTGCTTGGCACACAGAGCAGGATTTTATGTTTCTAAGCAAGTTTTCCCAGTCGAAATTCCCTGGGACAAGTGTCTATGACACCTCAGGTGCTTGGCCCTCTTTATGCTTTGGCAGCTTGTTTTAATACTCGGTACTTAAACACTTTATGTCGCCGAAAGCTCTAAAGCTCCTCTCTGTCAATGTGTCTGCTCCATGTCCAGTGAAGCTGCTACATCAGGCTCTAAGAAAAGCCTCTTCCGCTGCTCAGAGGCGGCATTTTCCTGAAGGCTTTGCCCATGTTCACCGCAGAGGCACTAAGGGAGCGATGCCCGTGCTGGGCTGCACAGGATCAGCGCCCCATTCTTCTGTCCCCGCGTCTCTTGCTGGTTTGCCAGAGGACTGCCTGTGTGCGCACATTCATATGTATTTTAGTCAAAATCAGCTGCTAGATACAGACTTATCGGCTACATCTAAGGTGACCTGGGCGATTTTGACTGAAAGGCCTAGAAAGCTCTCACAGATAGCTCAGCTGGAGAGGGGGGAAGAGCAGACGCTGGCAGATGAGGGGTGCTGAGTAACCCTCCTCTATCTCTGAAGGTGATTACAGGGATACCCCCTTTTAATCCAACCAGACAATGCAAAAGATGGGGACAGTGTTCCTTCATGCAAGCGTGGCTATGTTGGTTTATTTGAC
This sequence comes from Psophia crepitans, assembly GCA_013399095.1. Classification (NCBI taxonomy): domain Eukaryota; kingdom Metazoa; phylum Chordata; class Aves; order Gruiformes; family Psophiidae; genus Psophia; species Psophia crepitans. Next base: position 754,943 of record VWZZ01007306.1, on the reverse strand, counting down.
GCTCACTCACGCTGGGTAAATATGATTTGTGCTAGGTGAATATAGGTTGGATTCAAACAGTTGGTATCCAGAGTATTTATGTTAGCAGTTTTATTGAATAAATTTCAATATTATCAATGTTCATATTGATAAGTAAAATTTGACTATAGAAAAGGAACCAGATATAAACAAGTAGTTGTTCTGACACCTTTTCTTTTCTTTTCTTTGCAAAACTACCTTTTTCTGATTATCGTTAACGAAGCTGCCACTCACCCCGTAGATCCAAGGTGACAGCACCCACAGCCACAAAGCCAGCATTGCCCACATCAGGCACACCCACAAAAGCAGATTAAGGACGGAAGGAGCTTCAGGCTCAGCAGGACATCGGTGGGAGGCACTGTCGTGTTCGAGTCAAACCGCTCACACTACCCAAAGCGAAGCTTTGCTCTCGGCGCCGTATCACCCAGGCTGAGCAGCTGTCCCCTTCCAAAGCCAGGAGAACCAACCCAGAGAAATCACAGTGGCGCACTGAGGGCCCTTCCCTCCTCTCCCTGGGCTGAACACCAGCCTGCTTGGACTTCAGCAAGACCCATATAAGCAGAGCTTAGTTTGGAAGACAACCTGGGGGGTTGCTTTATCTCAGCTTCCTCATGCTCATTAAAAAGTCTCCTTAGCTGAAAACGGAGTTCACGTGGTGATGTTTGCCTGAGTTCCTGGTACTTCTGAAGCTCTGAGCTGCCTAGCTCTGTCTCTATGGTGTAGGTTTTGTTCTCCTACATTTGCACTGTACCTCTGCATCCTTTTGCTGCCTCTGTCCTCGCCGCAGGAAACCCAGAAGCAGGATGAAGTCCAGCGTAGGGCAATTTCAGTCTTTCTCAGCTCTCTTCTATTTGAGAGTGAGTTTGACTCTATATCTGGACAACATGCAGTCCTGAGGTGCTCTTCATTCATTACCAGCTCATTCCAAGAATCTCTCTAAGCTCTGGTGTACAGCTATGTATCCAGCTGTCACAGTGGGGAACTTGCTTGGTCTTGTCTCAAAATCAATAAAAAAACAATCCCTTTGCAGAGAAATAAAGGTTGACAACACCAAAAATGCATGCTGTCCTCTGATTTCCCATCCACATGGTCCACTCAGCTGGGACATACGTGTACGTAGGCAGGGAGATGCAGTAGTACAGAGATACGGATTCAGATCAGAGATCTGTGGTTCCTCTGTCCCTGGTGCAATGTGGGCTCATCCAGAGTGGGAATTTATTTCTTCTTATTTTTTCCAGATGTTTTTCTAAATAACCTTTTGAGATCAGCAGCTAACTCAGGAGCTAAAGTACATGGCAAAATGTCTGAGGAGCAGAAGAAGCTTTCCTGGCCCCTCCATTCAGTCAGGAGGGCTAGCTGGGTGGGCAAGTGCAGGACAGCCCAGAGCAGGGGCTGAGGAGACCTTCCCACCCCACCATCCAGCAGGAGGGCAGTTCACCCAGCACTGCTGGCAAAGCACCTCCAGGAGCCTTTGGGCAACCTGACATGAAGGAGTTGGAAATGGCTGAGTTTTGCAGAAACTCAGGGTCAATAATTAGTGCTCATACACTAAAACTGTGGCTGAAGCAGAGTCCTCTGAAGGGTGAACCCCACATTGTACCAGGAGTGAAATGAGGAAAATATCGCAAGCTGAAGCCATCACTGCAGACAGTGAAGACTTCTGCAAGCCGTGTGACCAGTGGTAGGAGGCTGCCAGCTTCAGCTCTGATGCCTCTAAGTGATCGACAGGTCCACAGAGCATCCCAGGGAGGAACTGAACACTTCTCCTTCTAGAGGCTGGATTTAAAGCATTTGGAATTCTCTGCTGCATTCATGCGGAGTGATAAGTACCTCCCTGAGGCTTGGGGATGAGCCTGCAGAGGAAGACTAGAAAACGAGTGACTTGGTTTGCTGACGTGCTAAAACCAAACCCTAGATGAGGCAGAGCTCTGGAATTTTGGCTCTAAGTGACTGTCGGGCAGGGTCTCTGCCCCTCTCTCTGGGGCACCTTCCCAAGGGTGGTCTGGCCTCTGCTGGGTGGTCTTCAAATGGCTGAGGTTTCTGTGGAAATCCCAGCAGAGATGTAGCTACATGTCAAGTCCCCAAACACAGAATCTTGCATTTCCCAAAGCTTCATCATGGGGAACTGGTTTCCTTTGATGGATCATCAGATCCTAGGCCGTCAGACAGTTCTTCTAGATTACTGCAGAATAATAACAGGGATATCAGGATGGCATTTGTGATAATTGGGGTTTTTTCTTTTTTTTTTTTTTACTTAGTTCATGTTACACAGAGCATTAACAGAGAGTATCACGTGCTGTTCCTTTTTTAATGAAAACACAAGATGTCCTCAAAGGCTGCTCTAATTAGAGCAGTTCGAGTGCTTTCCAGTGAGGTGGCTGCTTGGGAAATGCTACTCCATTAAAAAGAAGAAAAGATATTACAGAAACACAGACCTTCCCCCGAAAAATAGAATATAGAAAAAAAAAATGTTGAGAAACAGAAAACAAAAAAGAGTTTCTGCCAAAAGAAAAAAAAACAACAAAATAGTCCAGGGTCCCCCCACACTGCCCGGTTCAGCCCGCTGCCCTTCTGGCTGTTTGGCGGGCCTTGGTGTCATTTCATGTCGTGTTAAAGCCTTCATTTTTGGTAAAACAAAATATTATTTTTCTGGCTAGTGCTTGTTAGAATGGCCTCAAGGGAGCTTTAAATGTTGATTTACTTTACCAGAGTTCAGACATACCCAGCTCAAGCCAATTAAGCTTTTAATTAAACATGTATTAGGAGGACAATCTTGCATATGAAATTTCTCCATATCTTTTTTTCACAGGCACAACAATCAGCAAAGTTTGGCAACCCCTGCGTGACCAGTTAAAGCCCAAGAACATTTTCAACCTTTCCATGTGAACTGCCATGACTCACAAAATTGAAGATCTCGGAGCAGAGCCCTGCAACTCTATTTCTTTTTCCTGACGTGTTGATTTATGTATTGATCATATTCCCCAGGTTCCTCTGATAGAAAGGCTGTCATTTAAAAAATAAGCAGCATTTCATTTGTGGGCACTGTGCTTCTGTGGATTGCAGAGCCAATATATGTCATTCTGCAGCTAGGCTGTTAAAGCAAGAGCGTGGTCAGTAATTGATCTGCGTCAGCATCCTCCACCACTTGAATGATAATACATGTTTTAAACAGATTGGTCTTAAAAACTAGAATGAAACTGGCAAAAAAAAAAAAAAAGCACTAAGATATCCAAAAAAGAAAGACATGATAAAAGAAAATGTTCTGGAGTCTTCTCTGTGTAATATCTTGAGAGGGTATTTAGACATTTGGTGTTCAGAAGAGGTGGCTGATGAGGTTGATTTAACAAAAGACTTGAGTCTACTTATTTTTCTCTGCTTACCCAAAACACATGAAATCCCACACCAGTGGGACAGCAGGGTACAGAACACATTCCTGTTAGCAGGATGTGCCTGAACCCCAGTCTTTCATGCTTGATAGCAGGGAAAGGGAAACTTATTTCTGAATCTTCATAAATCTGATTGCATGTAGGCTGCTGATGCGTTTAGTTAGAAACTGAAAACTTCCATTGAAATGCAAAAATATTTTTAGGTCGGTTGAAAAATAAATCATGTACAGTGGAAAAACAACCAGCAATAAAGTGAAGACAGGTATCTTTTATAAGAAGATCTCAGGTGAAATTGCTTTTCTGTAAGACCAAATTTATATGAAAGCAATAAAGGGAAAATCCAACGCTCATATCTTTTCACAGAAGAAAAATATCCATCTTTGAAAATTTTCTAAACTCCTTAGGTGGAGGTACCTAGCAGCACCTCTTCACTGCCTTCTGGTGCAACATAAAAGAATGAAAATATGTTACCGCAGCGATGTGAAAATTCACTGCAGAGGCAGAAGTGGGTCATCAGAGGCAGGGAATTAGCAGCAGAGGCAATGCTCACCCAAAACGTGCTGCCAGGGTACCCAGGAGAGCCTGTGAACTTCCATCAGGGCAAATTAGAAAAAGTATTGATTGCCTTTGAGTATAAGATTAAACACGCAGCAATGCTCCGTGTATAATTTATAGGTTACTGGAGACAATGTCACACTTGGCTGTTCTTTCTGAAGTGGCATCCTTCTCCCGTGATTTACCCTCATCCCTATCAAAGATAAATGTGGTATAAAAAAACCTGCAGTTGGAGCCAATCTATATTTTTCATTTCAAACTTTTACACATGAAAAATAGCTTGTTTTGACTCAGTTCTTGGGTTTTAAATTTACCCTTCCAGTTCTTTGTTTAAGGAAAAAAAAAAAAAGCCTGTTTGATTTTTTAAAGATTTAGTTTCCTGTTATTCATCATTCTGTATCGCTTTAAAGGGGGACCTTCAGTACATTTTTTGAGTTGGCAAAAACATTGGGAAATGGGAAACCCAAAGAATTTTCATTTTAAACCTGAGAAACAAATGTTTCAGTATTTTATCTGATAGCAGGTAGAAACTAGTTTTGGAGAACAAATGAACAGAGCAAACTTTTCAGATGCTCTTCCACAGCTATCTGAGTGTCATCTCCTCCTGTCTGTGGCCCTCACCACCAGATCCCACTTTAAGGAGACAGCCCTGGTTGAGCTGCATGGAAAATGCATGAACAGCAGGAGAGTTTTCTTCTTGCTTGTCCGAAGTGGGAGAAGTTGCCTGATTTCTCAGAGAAGGGCTGGGCTCAGCATCTCCCCACGGCCATGTTCAGCAGCTTCCCCATCCCACTGTTTCTGAATTGTGTTTCCCATATGCCAAGTTCTCCCCTCACATTATGGTGGGGTTGAAGTACCAAACTTGGGCAGAAGAGTATCTAAAAGAGGGTAATAATACTATGAGATGAATGCTCTGAGCATTTCTGGTCACCTTCACCAAGGAGCACCTTGCTGCAATACTCAGAAATTCTCCAGTGCTTTGTAAGTGCCTGGACCCAATCCTGAGGAGGGGTGGGAACTCGGTGTGGAGAGGAACTGCGCCAAAGCAGAAGGGTTTGGACACCATCCCGCATCCTGGCTTGGTTCCCAACCTCTGTCTTCTCAGCAGATGTTTGAGATGAGGTCCTGTTTGAAAGGTTTGTTTTTACTATCAGTCACAAATAAAAAAATCAGGATAATACTCTAAATGTGAATTACTGATGGGCTGAGACAATCCCTGAAGAAGAATCAGGATCCTCTTTCTTTGTCAGACAAACAACACTCTAAAGACCCTTCCTACCAGAGGGACACACGGACTTCCAATACTGGTTAGGCGTAGGTTTCAGAGCTATAATTTGGACTTGTGNATATAAATCTATTCTCTTTTCATCTAAAACCATTGCCCCTGGTCCTATCATTATCTACCTGAGCAAAGAGTCCCTCTCCATCCTTTTTATGAGCCCTTTAAGTATTGAAAGGTCACAATGAGGTCTCCCCAGAGCCTTCCCTTCTTGAGGCTGAACATCCCCAGCTCTCTCAGCCTTTCTTCATAGGAGAGGTGCTCCAGCCCTCTGATCATCTTCGTGGCCTCCTCTGAACTTGCTCTAACAGGTCCATACCTTTCTTGTGCTAAATCTCTTTCCAGAGTAGCCATTGACCTCTAAGTCACTGGGACACTTTGGGAAGCAACCCACATTCAGAAAACACATTTTCAATGCTGCAAAACCAAAAAAAAAAAAAAAGAGAAAAAGTTTTATTTTTCTTTTTGCCTTAGCACATGCATCAGGCAGTGCCTGCCAAGCGTGGTCAGCTGGGATGTCAGCTGGGGATGAACAAATACGTGGGAGGAATCTGCTGGAGTCTGCAGGGCTCCTGTAGGCACTCAGAGATCTGTTCGCAAAAACAACACGTATCTCCACAGCAGGACTGACCTACAGTTTTCTGAGCCACCCCCCCTCAGCATGTACAGCCTGCCCATAGCACACATTACAGCGCCGTACATAACATACCCGAGCGTCAGCCTTACAAGCAATAGCCAAGGCGTTCACTGCATCTTGGAAATACCTGGATGAAAACAAGCCAAGAGTCTGAACAGGGGTGCATGAAGGATTTAAACCTACTGACAGTGCTTTTGCCTGTCCTGCAGATGTCCTTGAGACTCCTGCTATAAGCCAAATGACCCAGTGACATCTATGGCCACACTGGCGTTCAAATTGTGCCCCATGGACTCCAGCTGGTGACCTGCTGCTACCTTGCCAAATTGTATGGTCACTTAAACTCAAAACCCCACAGAGGTGAAACACACCTGTGTTGGTAGTTGGTAGTCATCAGTGGTCCACACGTGGCAACAAGTTCGCCCGCTGTAAAAAAAACAGGGCTGAAGGTCAGAAAAAAGGCTGAGGATAATATTGTCTGAGCTGCGCTGAAGTTCCCAGCTCAGCGTCAGACCAAACCAATTCTCCTGTTATCCATTGCCACATGGCAACGAAACAAACCAAAACCCCGGGAGTTTAATATTTTATTCACAACATGAAAAGCTGAGGCTTCATCTTGCCCTTGGCACAAAAAATAGACTGACTGACGCAAGTCAGTCTACTTTATAATTGCAAAATACCCGCTGACCTGTAACAGGCTCCAGCAGTGTATGCGTGCTGTTTTTCTGTTCACAGAACGGGAGGAAAAATGCAGATTTCATGAGTTGCCGGAGGAGATTTATATTCAGCTGTTTAATATCTCTGAGCTTTCTTCACAAGAAAAGTGGCTTTAGTTGTCACTGCATGTTGCGCTGTGTGCCCAAGCCTGGCGATGCGATTAGTGCTAACCTGGAGGTGAAGGGCACGCTTCTGGCATTGGCGGGTATCACCACTTACCATTTGTGATCCGGCAGGTAAATACGGTTCCTTCCCATCAGACGGGTAACCGTCCGTTTTCAGACCCCTGCAATCTTTGCTGCCAGAAAAACTAAATGATGACGGCACTTGATGCAGGCCAGAAGAGATGGATGTTTATCATTGCTGCGTATCTAAATAAACATCTATAGACGATCACAAGATGAGCAGAGGTTGGCCCACAGTATGTGGGAGTATGGAGGAAGCTGTGCAGCCAGAAAATATCCAGGTATGGCGTTAAAAGCGTGAACTGAACTCCTAAAGCTGGGAATGACTGGAGCTTGCCTGGGTGCTTAGCAAGCGGATAAGAGACTTGCATTAACGAAAAGTTCATGACAGATAAACGGCAGATGCTAACTGGGGGCAGGAGAAATGACATGATGCACAAAGGACTGATGAAGAGGAGATGTAACTTGGACACTTTGGATACCGGACATCTGGAGTGTGGGGTGCACATGCTATTTTTCCTGCACATACAGTATTGTGCTTAAAATTGGGTTGAGACATGCACACGTATATATACATACACACAAATGTGTATAGAAGCAGTGCTAAATAAAAAATTGTCAAGACCGAACCGTGGCCACAAGGTTGAGCAGCCAGAACTGGCTTTCATCCACACTAATTAAGGCTAATCTTCTATAGCAGGTTTGTCTTGGAGAGCTGTGGAGTAAGCGGCCAGTTCAGTTACATGGACCACGGTGGTCCAGTGTTTCAGCTGATTTCCCTGGCGCTCTTTTTCAGCTGCATAGATGTGCCTTCAGGATTCCTTTTAACCCCATTATACATGGTTTGTTTGAATATGGAAACATTAATAAAACAGTCTTCAGTGCCATCCCCCAGATCAGACTAATAATTATTCATATTGGTCAAGTTTTTGGATGAACAAGGGACAGAGGAGTGGGGTCCTGCCATTTGCAAGGGCAAAAACCCCACAGTGCATGGATAGAAAAACATCTATTACACGATCTGCAGTAACCATGGAAAACGCGAATCCAGGAGCAGCTTTATGAGGGGATGATTCAGACATTGGTCATCCCCAGAAGTGTGGTCAAAACATTCGGGAATACAGTGACGGGAAGGCACCTGCATTGCAGAGCTGAGGTGACTCAGCGGGAGATTTTCATCTCCAGCCTCTGGGATTTCTGTCCTGCCATGCACGCCCTGTCGCCAGGAGCATCGCCCATCCATCCAGTCCTTCCTCCCCAGCAGCTGAAGGCCTGAGAGTCTGGGGCTCACACTTGGGCACTTTACCCCTCCTTCCCAGGGTGAAATTTTAGGGGAAGGGAGGATCCCGTTCAACCAAGTGTTTATTCAGAATGAAAAACTCTTTTGGCCACCAAGTCATTTAAAAATTCAGACGGGTCCAACCAAATATCACATGCTAGCACAGTTAGGATTATGCTGACTGTAGGCACAGCTGACTTTGCCCTGGGAAAGGTGAATGATCAGATTAGGTGAAAAATTAATGGAAAAAGGCCATTATAATTTTCCAAAAGACCAAGTACTGTCTTCTGTCAAGTTCCTCTGCTTTCCTGCCCTCTTCCTTACAAACTAGAAATGTATCAGTGAAAGGAGGAGGCCTGATTCCAGCTCAAAGATCATTCCCAAACTTCTTTTCACCTATAGCAGTTTGCTCCCCAAACCACAAACCACCTCATCCTTGCACATATGCCCTGCTCCCAACCAGTACCAGTTGGTCCCCACACCCTACAGTCACTGCCCGGAGATCTCCAAGTTGTTCTCCATCCCACAGATCTACACCACCACCCTCTTCTCCTAAGCCCTACAGCCCTTTCTTGGTCAACAGAGGGACTCTATGTGGCCTTCCTATAATCTCCTCCTTTCATGTACTTCTCTCCCCTTTCAGTGCGACCTCCAGAGAGGACTGGAGCTCATTAACTCCATGGATCACAGAAATGCTGCTTTGATGTTTTCCCTGCAAACACAATATTGTGCCTATGGCTGGGCTGAGACAGAATCGTATGTAAAGCCAAAGCATCAGAGCTGGCATTTCTCAGGCTGACTGCACAGCTCTGTTTGGAATAAAACCCATTTACTCCATATTAGGCAAACAGAAAACTGATGCAAGCAACGTGCCTCTGAGTACCTACCATTACCTGGATGTGTGCTGGCTGGGTGTCAAGGCAGCACTCTAAAGGCATAATACTCTGACGTAACTAAGAGTTTCATCACCAGCATCTGACTCAAGCACATGTACCACCATAACGAGTCCTTTGTCATCCTCCTGCACATAAAAGGTCCTTGAAATGTCAGGGTCCCTTGGACAGGCAGCATACCTGCTGATCCAGTGAGTCCAGGAGGACCTTCATGCTTTGTGATGAGCCCCCAAGTCCTCTTCCACGCTCAAAGTCTCACCCTTGTATAAGATGTCCAAGTCTATGCAGCCCTCAGCCACTGACATCTGCCCCAGCCCTAAGAGCCACAGGGACTCAGAGGGTGTCGTATTCCCCTGGTGCATCAACTGCTGCTCAACTATTTTTCCTTTATTTCACCAATTCTTCATTTCTTTTCTAGGCTTCAAGCAGTTTCTTCCAGTTCTCAAAGCTATAGTTTTCCAACAGCCTCAGGGGGTGGTCTGTAGGTCCAGGGCCTCTGTTTTGAGCCAGTGTCCCTATTTTTAAGGGCTCTGCTATTAATCCATCTTTTATGTCCCATCACACCTGGTACCCAGCACCAGTTCATGCAGCATGACCACGTAAAAAACCTTAGCTCAGCACCGCTGTCTTGCAAAGCTAGAGTAAGGCTCAGTTAGCATGAAAGGCCAAGTGCAAGGTCCTACACATGGGTAAGTGCAATCACAAGCACAAGTACAGGCTGGACAGAGAATGGATGGAGAGCAGCCCTGAGGAGAAGGACTTGGGGTGCTGGTTGATGAGAAGCTCACCATGAGCCGGCAGTGTGCGCTGGCAGCCCAGAAAGCCACCCGTGTCCTGGGCTGCATCAAACCCAGTGTGGGCAGCAGGGTGAGGGAGGGGATTCTGCCCCTCTGCTCCACTCTGCTGAGACCCCCTTGCAGTGCTGCGTCCAGCTTGGGGGTCCCTGGGACAGGAAAGACATGGAGCTGCTGGAACAAGTCCAGAGGAGGCCACAGAGCTGATCAGAGGGCTGGAGCACCTCTGCTGTGAGGACAGGCTGAGGGAGTTGGGGTTGTTCAGCCTGGAGAAGAGAAGGTTCCAGGGACACCTAATTTTGGCCTACCAAGACCTAAAGGGGACCTACAGGAAAGCTGGAGAGGGGCTGTTTACAAGGGCGGGGAGTGGCAGGACAAGGGGGAATGGGTTTATACTAAAAGAGGGGAGATCTAGATGAGATGTTAGGAAGAAATCCTTCCCTGTGAGGGTGCTGAGGCCCTGGCACAGGGTGCCCAGAGAAGCTGTGGCTCCCCCTGGATCCCTGGCAGTGCCCAAGGCCAGGTTGGATGGGGCTCTGGGCACCCTGGGCTGGTGGGGGGTGTCCCTGCCCATAGCAGTGGGTTGGAACTAGATGATCCTTGTGGTCCCTTCCAGCCCAAACCATTCTGTGATTCTATGGTTCTATGAAAACCTGTATTAGCAGCAGCAATATTGAGTTTATTGGTTTTATCACAGGGAGCTGTGACTGCTGCAGGCACCAGGGCAGGGAAGGACGATGGGGAAGGCAAGTGCTTTCAGCAGTGGGACTGCAAGCAAAGAGCCACGGTGGGGGACTCCCCTCACTATTTTTTTTTTTCAAGTCTGAGCTTCTCTAAAATAGGTGGAAATCTTTCCAGGGAATTCAGTAGCAGTTGGATGCAGCTTTCAGGGTATGCGAGCCCACCTGTCCCTGCAAGAATGCACAAGGGTGACCGTGCCACCGTGAGAAATACAAGCTCATATGGGAGGCTCTGTGTCACATGGACGCAATGCGGCTGATTTGGCTCTCAAGGTAAATTAGTTTTTCACTAGAGGGTGTCACAGCTGAATTGAAGAGGGTGTAGGTAATTATACACCATAGCAAATCTCAGCCTGTGTCTGCTCCTCCACATGACACTCAAGACAGCTCGACTGAAATAAAATACCTCAGTGCTTGTTCTCATTTTTCATATTTATTTATGTCTTTTTAATGCACATTCCTTGGGTAAATACAGTGAAATGTCACACTGTGAACTGAGATTGAAAGCATCAGCAGTTGGCATAACCAGGTTGGAAGAGTCTCACGTGTTGATTAGAGCAGGAGCTTTCTGATGTGACCGTTTGCCCTGCTGACCTATTTAATTACTTGGCTCATTAGCAGCATCCCAGCCAGGAGCCATGTGTCATCTGTGGGAATACTATCCCCAGATACGGAGTCTATAGAGAAATAAAACCTACTTTATTTTCCTAGTGCTTTGGCATCTCATTTTATCATTGAGTAGCACAAACAGCTGTATGTTTCCAGCCAGCCATGGAAAGATGAGAGCTGCATCTGCAAATATTATAGCACATTTCAATTTGACATTGGCTTTAAAAAAAAAAAAAAAAGGAAATGTTTCATACAGGCTTAGTTCAATGTAAGATTGGTTCCTCCTTAGGAGGACAGGCCTGGCTGGGTGGCACCACCATTCGCTGGGAGCACGGCAGTGTTTAGGTCTTACAAAGGCCGTATGGTCCCAGCGTACCTGAGGTGTGTCCTCTGCGCCAGCCAGGACCTGCGAGGTAATGGGAGGGCTCAGGCCACCCAAAAGACAATTTTCTCAAGGTCCAGTGACTGAGCAGCTAAAAAGGAAAGTCAAACACGGGGGTCAGCCAAGCCCTTGGTTGAAACATTTTGATCTTACCAAAGGAGAACTGAAAAATACAGGCTCCCAGCCCTGTGATTATCCTCATGGCCTCCTCTGGACTCACTCCAGCAGCTCCATGTCTTTCCTGTCCTGGGGACCCCCGAGCTGGACACAGCACTGCAGGGGGGTCTCAGCAGAGTGGAGCAGAGGGGCAGAATCCCCTCCCTCGCCCTGCTGCCCACACTGGGTTTGATGCAGCCCAGGACACGGGTGGCTTTCTGGGCTGCAGCCCACACTGCCAGCTCATGTTTTGCATCATTAACTCTTGCTATTTCAGCCTCCGCTGAAGAAGGGCATTTCCCACCTTCTCCGTGACCACTACCTTATAAAACACGACATGAAGAACCTGTTCCAATGAAACTATTAAACACTCACTAGCTTTAAGCATGTGGTTAGTTGCCTTGCAATTAAGAGATCAGGGATGCTGCACTGGTGAAGTCCCCGAACACAATTCCGCACAGCGACCCACGGGAATTCTGCTTTTCAGCCCATGGAAGCCATGTGACTACTGATGCGCTCAAAGCTGTTTTTCTCTGTTACCTGCCAAACAGGGTAGTGGGACTATTTACAGATCTTAACATTGAACGCATACTGAATGATTTATTGCATCATTGCCAGGTTGTGCGGTGGTCAAGGGAAGAATTTTCTTTGAAACATGAGGAAAAGTTGATTGATGATGGGGCTGAGGATCAGCCTTTGAATGTCCTCACATTCTCGCTTTACCTATTAAACTGTCTTTATCTCAACCCATGAGGTTTTTTCATTTTTACTCTTCCAATTCTCTTCCCCATCCCACTGTGGGGGCAGTGAGCGAGCGGCTGCGTGGTGCTTAGCTGCCAGCTGGGGTTAAGCCACAGCAACAAAGTTCAGCATTCAGTCTGTTCTTCCACGGTAGGAAATATGAAAGACGAAACTAAAGACAGAAAATGCTACTTGAACATTCATGGTGATGTTGAGGGATGAATCCAGAGCATCCTTTTCCCTGAACAGACATCTCCATTACGTATCCTGAGGAAGACATCTATTTAGCAACTTAGCAGGATGAAGCAGCGTGGTATCCTGATGCCACACTTGCACACCCAATTTCTAAATGACTGCACAGCGGGTCTTCGGAACATAGGTTGCACCTCTGAAATGAGAATTTCCCTTTCCACCCAGGAGATGGCACTAAGGCACTCACAAAAAGCATCACTTCAACCCTACTAAAAAACTGTATTCCCTGAAGTTGTGTGTTGGGGAAAAAACCTGCAAAATTCCCATTCACTGGGTTGTGCATCTTGTGATGGGACCAACTGAGTGTCCTAAAAGGGAACACATTTCTGACTCCTCTGTGGATGCCATCATGTGGATTTGAAGTGGATTGTCCTTCTCATGAGTCCAGTGTGTTTCCCACCAGAGAACTGGTGGATAGATCAGTCTTCATACAGGGATGTTCCTCTGTTTCAGACTCAGGGCAGTACCAAAAGCTTTGGTGAAATATGCCCAGGGTCAACCGTAGCAGTAACAGGGCAACACGCTCCTGGAAAACATCTCCCCATCTCCACCAGCCACAATGTGACTCACGTCCAACTTGTTTCTCTGTGTGGAATTTTTTTTTCCCTTTGAACTTTGTTGCTAGCGTAAAACCTGATGTTCTCCATACAAACATCTCATTCTTTTTTGAGTCCTGTTGAGCTCCCAGCTGGTGTTATCGGGTGCCATGAGCCCAGGCAGGTAATTCAGGGTGGTGCAGAAAAAGGACTGAAGACAGTGTTGAGGTAATGCTGACATTACCTAGAGCTTCTGTTGCTATCCCAGCCAAAACCAGGACAGCTTCTCACCTCTTTCTGACTTCAGTGCTCTTCAATTTTTAAGCTTATGTTACTTACGTGAAGAGGCTCCATCCACTGAAAAATGGGACCATCATCGGAGGCCCCAGGGAAATAGGGAAGCCAACTACGTGGCAGCTCCCTTCTCTCATCTGGTTATATCTGCATGCAGTTTGAATGTCCCCTGTGTACTGCCAGAATATCCAGGAAGGACATTTATCTTCAGTATCAGCAGCTTCCTTCCTTCGTGCTGGCATACAGCTAAGGACCACATTAGCAAACCCAGCATCTGTCTGCCTGATTGAATATCCTCATTAGTGCGCCTGACAGGGTCTGTCACAACCATATATTCTGATTCAGCCATTTGTCTCCCCCGTGGTTGCCCAGTTTTGATTAGCATTTAGCAACATACTTTTCCTAGTGAACATGGCTTGAAATTACCTTGTACATGTGCCCTAAGTTTTTGTCCAGACACAACCCCTGTCAGCGTAACAAACTGTTGTGGCAGAGCAGTGTAGAAATCAGCCCGAGGAGCCTGCTTCCAGCACGGGGGGGCAGGATAATGACGTTTTATCATAAGAGGAAACTGTCAGTGAGGCCATAGGATTAATTTCAAGTGGCGCAAAAGTACATGTCCTATTAAGAACACCTCTATTCTATGGTCTTCTTCCCCAAGGAAATCAAATGGCTGTGTCTCCTCAGGAATCTCTGACGTAAAATCACAGAATCATAGAATATCCCAAGTTGGAAGGGACCCATAGGGACCATCGAGTCCAACTCCTGGCCCCACACAGGGCCAGCCCCATCAGAGCAGATGGCTGAGAGCGTTGGTCAGGTGCTGCTTGAACTCAGCCCAGCTCGGGGCGGTGACCACTGCCCTGGGGAGCCTGTCCAGGGCCCCACCACCCTCTGGGGGAAGAACCTTCTCCTGATCTCCACCCTAACCCTCCCCTGTGGCAGCTCCAGGCCGTTCCCTTGGGTTCTAGGCATATAAGCGAGTGTTATTTTAAGTTCAAGGCAGTTTCATTGTTTCTGCCCTCCAAATTCTGCAGCCACTACTCTGCTCTACTCAGCTATGGTGGAAACACCCTATGCCACCCAAACACCACAGGGGCTGCTATCAGGAACGTCCCATGCCAGAGCAGGGAGACGGAGCAGCTTTGCAGGAACGTGGGACCCTGGTACCTCCCTGTATCATCTGCTCGGAGCTCGGCCTTGCCAGGCATCATTTTGCTAAAACCCCAATGCTTATCTTCCTGCAGGGAAATCCGGCCATGCCCGTGTCTGTCCTGAGGTCTGCACCAAGGCAACGGTAAAATTCGCCATGGGCAAGTGGTGACGGGCTGAAACACCTGCGGAGTTTAAGGAAACAAGAGAGGTGATTCCCTTTAACAACAAATGGGGCAGGGACAAGTGTGCTGCTGTGTATATGTAGCCCCTGTCACTATCAAGGTATGCTTGATATTGCTGTAAAAGAAATTATTTGCTGTCATTATTATTATCTTTGATATTTTTGGCAGTATCCGTTAAGATTCTCTTGCTTATCCCTCAATACCACAAGGCTGCCTCATCAAAAGCAATACTTTTTAGGCGCTAGGGAGAGCGTTCTCTACACCATCCACTCCAGGTTCATTTTGGCATCAGTTCAGAAGACCCAAGGTCAGATCACTAAAGCCACAGAGCTCAGCAGAAAGACACTGATGGGCATGGTCCTGCCCGGGCCACCAGCCCTTCCCAGGTCTGGGATCAGCAGCTCTGCATTGCCATCTTCAGGCTGGGAGCAGCCTTGCTCCTTCCAGAAATCCTAGAAATCACCCAAACAGACATAGCAAACTCAATTCTGGCTTACCCAGCATTACTCGAAATTGGTGGCCAAACCCTGGAAAAAAGGTGTTAAATACCAAGGAGGGAAAGTAGCTGTGCAAGGCTGGGACTCAGCTGCCCTGGGTAACACAGGTATTTCCCTCCCTTTGACTGTTCCAGGCTTTAGAGATTAACGTAACACAAGCAATGATGTTTAACACACAATACTTCTTGCTGCGAGCCAAAGTTTATTAACAAGTTTTCTTTCTAGTACATAAGTTGAAACAGCCTGAGTGATTGTATCTCTGTAGCCTGCACTGTCCCAGAAAAAGCCTTTTTCTGACAATGTTGGAAACGCAGGTTCTTGGGAGATTTTCTTGAGAATATGTGTTTTAAAAGGTCTCTGCCAAACATTTCAGATTTGATAGACATGGTGGTGGGTTTGGAAGACAGGAGGTTTCCAGATTTTCAGGGTCTCTGATGGACAATATCAGTTTGAAGGGCCAAGGACCTGTAATCATAGAACAGCATAGGTAACACATCCTAAAAGAAATCAGAAAATCATGGAATAATGTAAGTGTTCTGGCCCAGCAGGGCCAGCTTAGATGAAGTTGCTCAGACCTTGTCTTGTCACCTCGTGAAGATCTCCTTGCAATTCCCTCATCTCTCTGGTCTCCAGACAGTGTTTGACCACTCTCGTGGTGAAAAAAAAAATCTTTTAATAAGATCTGGTTGGTAATTCACTTTCTAGGAGCCCAGAAAATCATAGAATCATAGAATGGTTTGGGTTGGAAGGAACCTTTGAAGGTCATCTACGGATGACGAGGGGGACAAATGCAACAAGCAGTAGACAAATGCTGCTACTCAGAAGAATATTCCAGCAGTAAAGCTCTTACCATTTTATATCAGGTCTTGTGATAGTTTGTACCAGGTCTCACAACTCTTTATACTTCATCCCACTGCCTCAGTCCCTGAAATCCCACCTGTATTCGCAGTTCCCAGTGCAAAAATGGGCAATCCCAGTACTCACCATGGCACCTGTAGCACCACTCACTGGGCTGTGCCCATTGCAAGCCCCTTCTCAGAGGACAGCCCAGCAGGATTTGTGATGACCAGTGCAGCCTCCGCAAGAAAATGCTGCAGTACTCAGATACCCAGTGGTTCCTGCAGAGAACATGGAGAAGGGGATAAGAAGAAGACCTCCATCCTCTGCTTTGTGCACCAGGACCAGGGACCTGCCTCCCCTTCTGCAGCAGTTGACTACCCAGCCAGGAAACTGTGTAGAGCAAATGAAAGCACATGCTGATAGCCTGGGGGAGAGAGGGAACAGCCTGTCTCCATCAGGAGCAGCACAGATGCTGCAACACACATGGCTGTCATGGGGACCAATCTCCCACCTAGATCAACCATTACACAGGCTCGGTCTCCAGCCCACATATAACTCCAGGATCACAGATCAAAATCAAGGCTTCAACGCAGAGCTGAAATACACGTGTGTGTTAGGAGGAGGTGGGGGGGGATGAGGCAGCGGGGTGGAATTGCCTTTCCGGTGAGAAAGGAGAGCTTGGGAGCAGTTTATGCCTGTTTGTTCATAGTGTGTGGATGAGTCACACTGCAAACAGCTCCTGCCCTGTCTGATTTGAGAGAGCCCTTTCCCAGGGGAAGCCCAGGTGTGGAAATGCTGAGATGTGCCTCCCTCCCCAGCCCCACAGGGACCTCGGCATCTTCTTTCCACAGGGATGAGGCTATCTCAGGAGAAGTTTCCCCACTCCTATCAACCCCACTGCAAAACTTTTCAATAAAAGGTTGAGCAGGCCTTGAGAAAGGATTTGGCCCTGAGGGAATTAATTTGAGCTCATTGCATAACACAGTCAGGGAGAAATATGCTTGAGAAACACCTTCCAA
The DNA here is from genome assembly GCA_013399095.1 of Psophia crepitans. Lineage (NCBI taxonomy): Eukaryota > Metazoa > Chordata > Aves > Gruiformes > Psophiidae > Psophia > Psophia crepitans. Next base: position 737,800 of record VWZZ01007306.1, on the reverse strand, counting down.
TCTCAACCAGCTCCAAAACCTCCCTGACTTACTCTTACCATGTCCCCACTCCCCCAGCCACCCTCTCCCCTCAGCCCACCTCTCCCTTACTGGTTTAAATGCTCATCTTCAGGGAAAATGTGAGAAAGGCTCTTAGTTGCTCTGAAGTGTCCACCATGGGCTCCTGGTCAGCACAGGAAATCCATGTTGTAGGTACTCCTCCAGTCAAGGTCAAAGCACTCTAGTGAAAGAGAGTCCAAATAATTGAAAGACTTTTATAGGTCTGTGTCCTGTATCCCACAGTCTGAGTGTTCCCCCTCCTCCTGAGCTCCATTGGCTGCTTATGCTTTCAGCACTCCTGTTGGAGCTACCAAGACTGAAGGGTTGGCCAAGGGAAAATCTCTTTCATCATGTCAGAACAATGCATCTCTGCTTTATTTGGTCAGGGACTGAACCAGGGAAGAGATCCAGGGTCCACTTAACCCCCAAGTGAAGACCTTCACATCCATTGTGCTATCTTCCCCAAAAATCCCCACAAATGCTGGTTTGAAGAGGTGCTGTCTCCTATCCTGCTCTCCAGAGATGCCCCATATGTGTGTTAAAGTCTCTCTGTGTGTGTCCTTCTGGACACATTGATTCTAGGCTGGATTGATGGGCCAAGACCGACTGAGGCTGTGACAGGGGAGGGTTAGGTTGGAGATCAGAAAAAAGTTCTTCAACGACAGTGTGGTGGGGCCCTGGCACAGGCTCCCCAGGGCAGTGGTCACCGCCCCGAGCTGGGCTGAGTTCAAGCAGCGCCTGGCCAACACTCTCAGTCATCTGCTCTGATGGGGCTGGGCCTGTGTGGGGCCAGGGGTTGGACTGATGGTCCTTAGGGGACCCTTCCAACTTGGGATATTCTGTGATTCTATGATACTAGGTATGAGGTTTAACAAGGCCAAGTGCTGGGTCCTGCACTTTGGTCACACCAACCTCCTGCAGTGCTACAGGCTGGGGGCGGGGTGGCTGGAAAGCTGTGCGGAGGAAAAGGACCTGGGGGTG
>VWZZ01007306.1:712939-736624 GCA_013399095.1 Psophia crepitans | reverse complement strand
GAGGATGAGGGAAGACCTGATCACTCTCTGCAACTACCTGAAAGGAGGGTGTGGGAAGATGGGTGTTGGTCTCTTCTCCCAAGTAACAAGTGATAGGACAAGAGGAAATGGCCTCAAATTGCTCCAGGGGAGGTTTAGGTTGGATATTAGGAAAAATTTCTTCACTGGAAGAGTGGTCAGGCATTGGAACAGGCTGCCCAGAGAGGTGGTAGAACCACCGTCCCTGGAGGAGTTCAAAACGCCTGTAGATGTGGCACTTCGGGACATGGTTTAGTAGACATGGTCGTGTTGGGTTATGGTTGGACTCGATGATCTTGGAGGTCTTTTCCAACTCTAAAGATTCTATGATTCTGATTGAGCAGATCTGCCTGCAGATAAACGTGCTGCCACTTCTCACAACAAAGCAGGGAGGACGCACAAAGAAGAGCCACTGATCGCAGTTGTTTCAGATTTTCTGTGTATTTTAAAAATGCCGTGCTCCTGTAACGAGTCATTAGTGAAGTATTTTTGTTGTTTTCACTGAGGCTGAGGTTACAGGTATTTCACAGGTGCATGACCGTGTCAGGCCATTAACGCAACCCGAGTGGTCACAGCAGAGTTCCCGTGCTGTGACGTTACTTCCAGGGAGGCCACACCAAGCAGGGCTGTGCTACATGGGGTGGTCCATACGGAAACTGGGATGAAACGTGACTTACAACGCTGCAGCCTCTTCTGGAAGGTAATTGTTTTTCTCTGCCCTGCTTCTCCCCACTGATGGGCAGATGATTATGGGCACCCTGTGGACCCTTCTCATGTCATTCACCTTCCCTTCGCCTTCCTCAGTCTCTTCCTGCATTAAACTAAAACAAACCAAAGCCAAGTGGAAGGCAACAAGTCACCTGCACAAGGCATCTGTCACAGCCTCCATCCACTGACCTTCCATCACAAAAGATGAGTCCAGGATCGTGCCCCTGTTTTGCTGAGCATCATGCTGCCTTGCACAGCACATCTCCAGGGTGAATTGTTTGTAGGTGGCCCAGCCTGGGGCCAGCTTCTGCCTGCACAGTAACATCCCTGAGAGATGGGAGACGAAGAGGGCGCATTAGTCGGGAAGCACCATTAATTACTCAAAATCCTACTCTTGGGTGGGAGCAAACAAGAACGGCAGTTTGGAGCCTCAGCTGGCATAAATCAGGGGAGACCCAATCACTTCAGCAGAGCTTTGCTGAGGTGCATCAATTTTACATCGATTTGGTCCATGAAGCCAGTAGGGGAAGGATTTATGGTGATGAGAAGCCGGCGGAGGGAGCCACGCTGTCTCCATGTTGCCACAGTGCTAAAAGGAGCCAAGCCCTTCTGCAGGAGGTTCGTGTATGAGTGGGAAAGACTTTGCAGGAAATACTGGGCTACGCAGGGGCAGAGGAGGAAGGGAAAAGCCCTTGTGTTTTATCGTTAGCACAAGAGAGCTTCAGGTGGGCTTGGCAAGGAGATGCTTGAAGTCCTCAGATGTTAAGTGGAGTCTAAATGAACTGTCCAAACAGACAACTGTCCAGATGGAGGCATGTCTGTGTGAGCTGCTTGTCCAGACTCTCCTAGTGAACAGAGTGAAAACCCGCCAGGGCTTGCTTCACCTCATCCTCCAGGTGGCATTTAAGCTACAGGAGATGGCTGCGTCTCTTCTCCCCACTGATCACGAAAGGATCCAGACACAGATGTCCCACACCGAGAGGTGAGCTCAGGGAACAGAGAGGACAGCCCGGCTCATGTCCTCCTGTTTGATCCTGGAGAATTGCTGAGCAATGCTGCTCTCCTCCCTCTCATGCCTCTCATGCAGGAGCTCAGAGGAAGATCTCTGCTGCTTTGGGAAGGCTGAGCATGGTTGGGTTGTGTTTGCTGACCACTAATTTTGTTTTCCTGACTTCCATCAGCATTTTAATCCATGCAAGCAAGCTGTTAAACGGTGTGGCTGAGGGCTGGCTACCAGACCCTTTGCTGTATTTATTGCCAAACAGGTATCCCTGGCAGTAGGGCACAAGGGCTGCTGGTCTGAACCACCAAAGTCCATAGTGCTCAGCCACGGAGTCCTTTTGCCTTGGAGCGTGGGGTTAACTGCACCTCCCTCTAGCCCAAAGGAGCTGTGAAGGTAAAACACAGTGCCGATGCCTTGCTAGCAGGGGCTCTTCATGCACCGAGCGTGGCTCTGCAGATGTTTCTAAGACTCCAGCTCACATCTTCTGGCAGATGTTTCCAAGGCTCCACATCTCCTGTGCTTTGAGCTCGCCTGGGAGCTGCACATTCACGGTCCCACGCTGCTAACCCTCACCGAGCTCAGCCCAGCACCCACGCTTCGTCGGGATGCTGTCACCCGCACGTGTCCGGCCAGCACGGACCACGGGCAGCGGGGGCTGAGCTGGCAACGGCCCAGGCAGACAGTCCCTCGGGTAGCTGGGTACGGCCGGTCAGCAGTTGGCGAGCGGCCGGCGCCGGCGTGGGGGTTACCTGCTGTTCCAGCAGTCTGAGCAGCAGCTGGACGGTGCTGGCAATAAGACAGCTCGTTCCCTGGCTCAGCGAGAGCCTGCAGCCTCCCCGGTTTCTCTGCCTGGGTTGGTGCCAGTTCGGTGGCAGGGCAGTACTTTGGTAGGTAGCGTTCTGCAACAGGAAGGACCGAAGTAAAGTGCTTTGTCTGCTGAAACGCTTTGGGGCCAGAGGTGCTGCCTTCTGGCTTCCTCCCTCCTGCATCAGCAGCACAACTGCTGGCTTTGATGCTGGGTGCTGGGATGACTTCTCTCCTTTCTCTGACAACACTGTCACTGTAGGTTATCTGTTTGTCCTCAATCTCCAACATCCTCAGGGCTCTTCCCAAGGTGGCTTCTCCTTTGCCATGCTAACATTAGGGCAGGTGGAGGCTGCAGACCTATGGGAACTACCTGTGTCTGGGGGTTTCCCCTACCAAGGATGGCCAGAGCTCCTCATGAGGCATCTCCAGAGGGATAGGAGCTTCCACGAGCCCATGGTGGGGATGGCTCACCAGCCAGTGCTTTCTGCCTTAACCCAAGGAGCTCCCCACCTTCCCCTTGGGAGCAGCTTCAAAATTTCACAGATAAAAATACCACAGTGGTTTTATCCTCTTAAAAGAAAACCCAAATCTTAGCAGGGCTAAGAGAGAAACCTGGGCGTCCCGAGTACCCCATCAGCACGCTACCCAGTGGGACAGCTTTCCTTGGGAGTTAATGAAGAGTCAGAGGGAGCTGGAGCCCAAGGAAAACAGACATCTCTTAGGTGCTCCCTCCCTTCTTATCTCCCAAAGGACGTTAGAACCTCCACAGGAACCGTGCAGCCTTCCAAAAATAAAAATTAAAAAAAGAAAGAAAATAAAAAAGAAAGGAAAAGCTGAAAAGAAGAAGAAATGGAGATGCACAGCTTGGAAACTGTGCTCCAGCAGGCAGGGGTTAAACCCTGCCCTCCCAGGCAGGATCTCTGCTCCTGGAAGCGGAGCAGCCACCTAAGGCTGGGGCTGCCCGGGAAGAGCTGGCCAGGCCTGGAGAACAGCGGGAGCCCCGAGCGGGACCGTTAATGAAGGCTGCTGGCAGCGGGAGCGCTCCTCGGGGCAGCAGGGGAGAGGGGAGGAGAGGAGAGGGCTCCCCCGGCTGCTGCCCGGGCGAGGATGGCAGCGGTGGCCGCAGACAGCCCCTCTGCCCCAGCGGGCACCTTCACACAATGATTTCTCTGTTGTTATCGCCCCCCTCTTCCTCCCCAGCCTGAATTTCTTTCCCTCTCCCGTGAGCGTATGAGCCCGAAGCACTTCAGCGACCGACCATGCCCCCCGCCACTTCTCCGCAGTGGCCCAGCGCAAACTGCAGCTGTCCCCACCGGGCTGCCACAAGCAATTAAACCAGGGCAGGCGGAGCGAGGCAAATCGGATTAAATAGCTCAGGGGGTCGCTCACACCGCAAAGGAGATTGGAAAAAAAACAACCTCAGCTCTCCCGCAGGAGCCTTCTCAAGCCCGTGTCGGGGCAAGGAGACGTCTCCATCCCAAACACAAGCCCCCTCCTCAAGGCGATACCGGGATGGGTCTAATCCTGACACACTCCATCAGCCCCACAGGGAGCAATACGAGTCCAAGGCTTAGGCGCCTGTTCAGCGAGCAGTCGTTAGTGCCCTGATTTAATGAGTGTAATTAGCATTACCCGCCCCAAACAGCTTTACCGGAGGGCATGAGGGGGATTTCCCGCAGAAAGGAGGGGGACACAAGCCAAGGGCATTTGGGCGTGATGTGACCTGCTGGTGGGTCACAGTGGTGGGGACCAAAGCAGACCCTGCCAGTGCAGATGGCACCCACATCTCCTGCCCCCTCGGCACCACCCCTGTAGCCATGAGAGGGGAACTGGCACCATGCGCTGAAGAGCCAAGCAAGGAAAAGCCCATGGTACCTGTGTGTCCTCCTTGCTGGGTGGCTTGTACTCCTCGCACCATCAGTAGTCTCTCTTGTACAAACTCCTGCACGTGCCCGGTGACACATGCAGCTGAAATGAGACAGGCAAACACAAGGAGCTGCGAGGACTTGGCAGAAGCCTTCAAAAGCAGTAGTATAAACCCAAAATGGTCCCTTGTAACTCAGGAGACAATGAGCTTCTCTCTTGGGCGCAGCCACTGTCCCCTGGGCCACCTGGGGCCCTTCCAACAGGGGCAACCTCTTGCTCAGTAGAGCCCCAAGCAGCGTGGCCAGGAAGGTCCTACACTCTTTTGGCAATGGTCTCTGGGGCTCTCCTAGTCCCAGGGTGTCCCTTGCAACAAACACTTTCTCCTGCCTTTCTCAAACCTCCTCTGACTGCTCAGATGCCCCCGGGCAGAGTACTAATATAAAGCTGCTGAAATACTTTGATCAGCTGCTGAGGTCCAGTGTCACTCAGGTTAAATCAGCACCTCCTATTTCAGTAATCATAGAATCATAGAATCATTAAGGTTGGAAGAGACCTCAAGGATCATCTAGTCCAACCATCCCCCCCCACCTATTAACCACTAAACCATGTCCTTCGCTGCTGCATGCAACCTTTCCTTAAACACCTGCAGGGACGGTGACTCCACCACCTCCCTGGGCAACCTGTTCCAATGCTCAACCACCCTTTCCGAGAAGAAATTTCTCCTCATCTCCAACCTGAACCTTCCCTGGCGCAACTTGCAGCCGTTCCCCCTTGTCCTGTCACTAGTTATCTGCGAGAAGAGGCCGACCCTCAGCTCGCCACGACTTCCTTTCAGGTAGTTGTAGAGGGCAACAAGGTCTCCCCTGAGCCTCCTCTTCTCCAGACTAAACACACCCAGTTCCCTCAGTCGCTCCTCATCAGACTTGTGCTCCAGAAGTTAAGTGCTGGCTAATGCCAATGCTCGTTCTGCCAGACCATTGGAGAAATTATGTAGGAAAACTCTGCCAGGGGGTTTTAAGCCCCAACACCGAAAATCATCGCAGTGCAAACTGATGGAGATGAGGAGAGGATTTTAGCGAAGTAGCACTACGTGGATGTCTGGTTTCCTGTGCTCCTCCCTCCACATCCACCATGGGCATTGCTGGAGCCAGGAAATCCAGTGAGATGAGCCTTCAGGCTGACCCAAGAGAGCTGGTTTTGTGCTAAAACATTAAATGCGTTAACTTGTCAACGCATGGCAGAGCGCTGGAGGAGATGAGCTCCTCGTGTGGTAAGGGAAGGTGTTACTGTGATCTTCGCTGCCACATGCACACGTCCACTGTGCAGGGGTGGCTTGGCCAGCCAACGTACAGATCTGTGCTCCCATGTCTCCTGTGACAAAAAGGAACCATCAACTGCACCTTGAGGAAGGCTTCTCCTGCCTTCCCAACAATGTCACCCATTATGGGCAAGAATATCCTATATATTCTCATTCATTTTTTCTAGCATTTCACTCTTTTCCTCCCCTGGGCTTCCCAGACCAGTGTCTGCCTTTGGCCAGGACCCAGAAAAACATTGTCACCAGTTCCTATTGTCCTCCCAGCGTGGCAGACCCTGCAAACCCATTACTCAGGATGAGAGCCCCGTGCGTACTTCACCTTTTCGTGCACTGTTTTCCTCGTTGTGTCCACCATGGTGAACCAGGAACCTGGACCAGAAAAGTCACTCAGTTAAAACCAGCAAACCAGATTCTCTCCTTCACAACGCTCCAAGGAATAAAGGATCTAGAGATCTGGAGTTGTGTGTTGGCAGGAGGAAGGGGATTCAGCTGGGGTTCCAGGAGTCCTGTGCACCCCAAATTAGCAGTTAGAGCACGACTGATTTCATCCAACTTCAGAAATGCAAAATGGACCCATCCTGCCCAGCAACCAGTACGTATGGACCTGGACACCTCCGGGGATGCAGCTTGGTGGGACACAGCAGGGAAGAGAGGGTGGCACTGAACCACCCACCAGCCCCAGAGCCAGATGGAGGATGAATGTGGGTGTTCCCTTCTGAGATAGGGTATGTGTGTGATGGTATCCACCAGTGTTCGGTTGGCCACGGTGTTTCCAGGGACAAGGAAAACCTCTGTCTCTTTGTGAGACACCCACACTCCAGAACCCTGGAGGCCTTGGTGGGCAAGAGCCCTCCCCGAAGGTGTGGGGTGAGGGCTTCTTGGAGGAGAAGACACCCCGCAGTCATAGCTGGGGAGCTGCTACCAGCTCGTTCTGCTGCAGCCAGCCATGCTGGGGGCATGTGGCCAGGAGATGCACAAAGCCTGCCCGTTGTGAGCTCTCAAAGCCTCCCCAGCTCCTGCTACAGATAAAGATGGGAGCAAAAGATGAAGTAATGAGAGGAAAGGACCCATTTTGTGGGTGCACTGTGGGGACTGGAAGAAAACAGCAGCCTCACCTCACTGCATGGAGGGGTGGGAAACATTGGAGAAGTAAGGCAGGCAGGGATCTCCGCTTGGTCTTGGAGGGTGGACGAGTACACCTGAACTGTCCCAGACATCGCAGTTCTCTTCCTCTGATGACCTGCCACATAAGACAGCAGGGGATGGTCAGATTTAGTCTTCTGTCCCACAAATGGATAGGAACATCAGACCAGATCCACAAAGCAGCATTTACTCTTTAAAAATGTCAGGCTTTAACCAGGTTTGGATCCATCTCATCCAAGGCTAATCTCGCCTAATTTTAGATGTCTACAAAGCAGATGTCTCCCTCTGAGCTGAATCTTCCTGGCTCTGGGTCATTTATCCCAATTCATGTCACCAGCCTAGATACATACGTCAGGATGAAATAAACTGCTCTCTCAGAAAGCCCGGGTTTGGTCAGCTGAATCTCATCCAGGAGTCCAATTTCTGTAGCTACACATGAGCCTCAGAAACGAGATTTTCTGGCACTACAGTAATGCTAATAGTGGCAAATGCCGGTGATGGTGCACGAGTCAGAAAGGTGACATCTCAGCTCCAGGATCCTGGGCTGAGTTTCCTAAAGAGCAATGAGAACAAAACTTTGTGTTTGGATCAGTCAGATGATTTCTGCTGGAGAAGATGTGGAGACAGGTCTGTGGAAGCTTATTTCTGAGGGGGTTTCTGATTCTGGGGCAGAAATTTCCTTTTTGTTCTGCACTGGATGCAGAGGAGAGCCAGTCACAGGCACCATCAGAATGAGCTGAATTTCTAGAGATATTTCTCTCTGCACCCTGTTACACACCAGCATGTAGCTGGAGTCCGAGGACGCCAATCTGGCAAGGGTCGCCTGCTGCCAGTAGCTCAGCACTGGCGTCAGGCAGAAGGAGAAGCTGTTGTCCCCACAGTATTTTATGTAAATTAATATTAGAATAAACAAGAAAAGAAATTATATCCAGAAATGTGAAACTCTCATGTTCTCCTGTGCTTATATTAAAGGGATTACACTCCATTTCCTTCTTAATACAGCTAATGCTCTATGGGAAGCCCTCAGGCCAGGGATTAAAGCACTTATTCAATTAATTAGGAACAAACTTCTGCCTTAAAGTCAAACACACAAATATCAGTAAGCCCTTGAGAGTGTCTTCCTTCCAGGGCAGGGAAAACGGATCCTATTTCTGATGTAAACAAAACCAGGTTTGCGCTCTAGAATTATCAGGAATAAAATAAATTAAGAAGATTTACTTTTAAAAAAATCGTAATCCTGTCATCTTGAGCTCAGCATCTGAACCCACACCAGTTACAGGGGAGCAGAATCAGGTCCTACAAGACTAACATAAATGAGATACGATTTTAGGATGTAACTTTGGTAACCAGTTCCAAGCTGCAGGCACAGCAATATTCGGATATATTTGAAGTTCGGGGTGAAAACCTGGCCCTGCTAAACTCAAAACCCAAAATGCTTACTCAGGAGGATACGAATTTCACCTAAGGTGCCTGATTCATTACTGAGATAGGAGACAATTTCCAAAACCTGGCTCCAAATCCTAATCTTCCTTGATGATGGCTTGATCCTTCCGTCTTCTCGCAGGCACAGCTCACATGAAATTAAAAGGCCTTTTGCCAGGATAGTTCATGCAGGAGCAGCCCATTACTGCTATTCAGCTTCCAACTTCTTCTTCCCAAATATCAAACGACGGGGCTGATAATTGCCAATACAATCCCTATTAGAAGTGGGTAGGAAGCAAACTCCCAGTTCTCATCTTCCTCTACCTCCAAGAAAGCTTATCTCCCTCCTCGTTGCTAATTCAGATATGGAGAAAAAAAACCAGCAGCCACATGCTGTTTTTTTCTTAGTGTTTTTATACACGCAGACTTTTTTTAAGCTTCCTTTGCAGACGCCTGTGGGCTGCAGTGCAATTATCTCTCCTGCGATACCAGTTCCTGGCAATGAATGGTCTCAGATTTCTTTTGAGCCCCCCGATACGAGGAAACTCGGCAGAAGGACGCTCCTGCGTGTCACGTCCCTCCCCTGACATCCACACACACGGCGCTCAGCACACGGGCTGCACGTGAGGAGCACCAGGAGGGAAACATTTCACAGTATTGCAGGGAGGCAATGGCTGAGATTCCCAGGAATCTCAGTGGAAGTGAGAAGTGCCCCTGTTTCTCAAGGCGATGATCACCCCAAACATCCAGGGAGGTTTTCAGAGGGCGCTGGTGCTTTTGACCTCTCCACACCATGCTACGTGCACAGATACAAGGAAATTACAAGCCAGCCAGGACCAGACTGTCAAAGGCAGACAATTATGTGTTTTAACAGCACCTTGGAAGAATCTTCCAACAGGCTTAAATGTGTGATAGCTGAGTTCAGGTCCTTTAAAATCAAATATGAAGAGTTTAAATTAAAGTCAAGGACTTTAATTATAATGTAAACCAATGAGATTTGTGTACCTGATCTGTGCAGCTCCTTCCTGGCATCCTGCTGGATATTTCCCAGTGCTTAGAGGTACCTATGCACCTCGGGAAAGTCAATCTCACAGCCTCAGTAAGACCACAGTAGCACACAGGATACGATAGAGAGATGAATTTTGCCTCAATTTGGCCCTAACTTCCCCTACGTGCTGCTTTTTTTCTACTTGTGAAATGGCAACAGTGCTATTCAAGCCTGCGTTGCTCTCGTGCAAGGTATTGTGCGCTGCACACCAGCAGGGTTCGGGTGAGCCATCTCAGCTATCAATAATTCAATGCAAGAAAACATGGCCAAGGAGGACATACCTCCCTGTCAACCCGGCTCTTGACAAGTGCTCTGTGGGCTAGGAATAAGATTCATTGCCCCCATGAGGATGTTGAAAGAGGGAAGCGATGGGTAAGCAGGACCCCCATCGTGTGAAAGAGGCAGGGTGTAATCTGTGAATCTCCATTCACGTTATCGCCACGAGGAGACAAAGCGCAACGGGGAGAACTTCTTCCAGGGACGAGTGTTGACAGCCCATTCTGTCAGCGTGAGGTCAGTCATCCATTTGGGTCTAAAAACATGAACTTCCGTGGCAGTGCAGCAGTGCAGCACGGTTTCCCGTGGAGTTATTTATTCTGTGTTTCTCTACAGTTTTCTTGACAAATTTTTGAGGCATTTATGGCACCCTGTAGGCAGAAATGCTGCTTATCAGCATCTCCCAGCCTAAATCTCAGGCACCTGTAGCTCTCTTCCAGCCACCTAAATCAGTTACAGGATTGAACCCTCAAAGTCAAACTCCTTGCTGCACAGATGCTCCTCTCCGCAGAAGACAAGGGCAGCTGGTGAACTCAGTGGTGGTGTCCCAAATCTTTGGGCAGTTCTGCTGTAGCCTCCTAAAACAATCAGCTGTTTGCTCGTGGCTCCCCCCAGAAAAGCATCCATCAGCAGAGGAAGGCTGAAATCTCCTCACTGTCTACGCGATGCGTCCTGTGATACAAATCAATGCATATTTATGCACCTGTGTAAGGCAAATACATATAGGTATTGTTGGAGAACCTAAATCTGCTCGCTAATGCTGCTGTTTAAATAGCCCTTTAACCACATCACTTTTCTCCTCGTTAGGTTAAGTCGCTGGAGGTGAAAAAGCCCTTCCAAAATGGTTTTCACTCACTCACTCAGTCCAAAGTAAACATGCCTCTGGGACCATTATGTGTATCAGATATCCGAGGCTTTGTTGAGAGCTTGCCTCTTAGATAAATTCTGCTTCTCTTTCTCCTTGGAAGGCGAAGGTTAAAATTAGAGAACAGAACAGCACCAGGCATTACAGATGTGTTGGAATAACAGGCAAAATTCAGAGCGGAGCACACAAGTAACCCAAGTCCCGGGGAGGCTCTTGGTCTAACATAACTCTGGTTGCAGTATGACATTGGCTTGACTTATGCCTGTCACTTGCAATCACATTTGTCACAGACCTCACGGTGGCCAAGAGCCTGCCGTTTTCACCTGCAGTGAGTGGAGCCACCATACAGAGCCCACAATAACAACCACGAGTCCTTGCTAGCAATAAATACAGAGGGATTGTCATGGAACATCCTCAAGCCATATCCCCCCCACATCTAGAGGACCTCACGGGTTTGCCTTCTTAAAGGAAAGCTTGGCAGGATAATGACCACTCCAAATGAGCTCATCTAGACCTCATCCACAACTGACTACAGTGAAGAGGAGCCTTTCCATTGACTGCACCAAGGTTTGGACTGGGTCTGCAACCGGGAGATTTTCCCACTGCAGCCATTAGCTGTTGAGCTGATCTAAACTTGTCGGGGAGAATAAAGCAGCCACCTGCTTCCAGTGACAGGAAAAGTAAAGGGAGATCAAACACTAGCAGGAGGAGAGAATTTAAGCAATGCGAGAGGTGGTTGCATGTCATTTCAGAAGTCACCTTTTGCCTTTGATCTGTGCTTAGGACGCGGGCACCTCCTGGATCAGATGGTCATTAGAGAAGTGTGCCACCGAAGTCATCCCACCTTGAAGTCTCAAGTGTTTGCTTTCCCCAGGGATCCCCCTCCTACTTCCACCACCGTGTAAATCATCTGCCCTGAGATTTCCTTTAGAAAAACCAATTAATACAGCAGGAACCAGGACTCGTGCCCTCCTCTAATGCCAGGTACACTCACTGCGATGAAGCTGAGGCTGCTGTTTTAAACGTGCATTATACACGCACAGGTATGTCCTCTAAAGATCAGAGGAGGGTTATTATAAAAGCTGTTATGCCAACAAAAAAAAGCCCTGGCCCTGAAGAGCTTAGAGTCTAAACACACGAGACAGGTAAAGGATTTTGGCTTGAAGGATTTTAAAGACGAAGCACTCCAAGACAAAGCGAGCCGCAGATCACACAGAAAATCTGTGGCAAAACAGTGGATAAATCCCACTTTGCTGAATCCTCGCTGTCGCTCTTAACAGCTCCTTGGAGCGCTGCCTGGTTATTGCTAACAAAGCATTTGTTTTAGCAGCACGCTTCGGGGAAAGAAAGTGCTGTGCAGTTTTAATGTGGCAAGCGCACGCAGCTGCCCTCGAAAAGCAGAGATTTACAGCAGGGGTGCCTCCTGATACTCGCCAGCCCCGGGCGTGCAATAAAACGAACCCCTTGCATTTAGCTTGTTGATACCTTCGGTGAGTGTTAACAAGAGGCAAAATCACCGGGAAGCAAGAGCCTGGTCTCAGGTTACCCCAGAAATCGGTTAAGGCTGCAGAGAGGATTACAGTCCCAGAGCCATCCTAAGTACCGAGATGTCATTACGGCAAAATCAAAGGTAACCATGGGGCTTGGCAGGTAACTGTCAACAGCTATGGGAAAGAGCCGGCCCGGGAAGGAGCTCCGCGTCAGGATGAAATTCAGCCACCTTTATTTTCATTTCAGGTGAGGGGTCAAGCAGAAAAGCTATCCCCAGCGGCCTTTATTTACAGTTTTCAAGGGAGCGGCTGATGAAGCATTTAGTGGAAGGATGAACCCGCTCGTCCCTCACTCACGGAGACCAGCCCGATGACAGACGGGGGATGCTGTAATGGCGCGAGAACTGGGAAGGCGCCTTTATGAATGAAACTGCAGTGGTCCTAACGAAGTCGTTAACAAAACTCCCAGTGACTTGAACAGGGCCAGGACTTCACCTGTAATGTTTGCAGGGAGACCAAGGAAAATACCTTCTTGTCAGGACACTTGCTTTCTGCAGCGTAGGAGCTCACTCCCAGCAGCGATAACAACAGCAATGCCCCATAAGCAGATTTCAAGGCATTTCTTCAACCTGAGGTTTATTTTACATTTCTTCTCTCCATCCTACTTAGGCAACCAACCTGAATTTCTAGAAAACCACAATATGTTCTTTTTTTTTTTTTTCCCACTAGGCATGTAGACAATTCGCTATGAAAACCTTGTGAGGTTTTTGTATTTCTCTGGATCAGGATCTTCTGTCGATGAATGAATATGAAAGCAATAAATGGTTTTGTGTTGTCCAGTCAGAGCAGATACATCCATGCTGGAAACAATACCAGGGACCATTCTTTTGCCCTGAGCTCGCATCCACACAGCCCAGCCAGCACTCCCCACAGCAGACCAGTCCCATGGAAACTGCCCACTGGGAAGTTTATAGCCTCTGAGCCATGCCTGGGCATGGGAGAGTACTGTTAACCCCAAAACATGCCCGGTCCACGCTAAAATTTAACAGCATGGACTGCTGCAGGTCACTGGCTGGAGTCACAACCTGGTCCTGTTTAATACAGCAGTGGAAATACAGCCAGCGTGTACGTACTGGGCACCCGGTATTTTCCTGCGTCGCTATCAAGCAAATGGTAGATGACTTGCAAGGGGGTTTTAAGACCTTGCAGCTCCAAGTTGAAAAGCACGGGGAGGCAGAAGGTGATGGCACCCCACAAGGACACTGCCAGGCAAAGCTCCAGCTCCTCCACAGACTGTGGGCTGCAGCAGTGCAAGGAGCCGAGTGCCTCCTGCCGTGCCCAGAAATCCCCACCCAGGGCAAAACACAGAAAACAAAAGGTGAAATTTCCCCTTTTCCACTCATGGGAAACCTCCCTTCACCCTCCCTTCTCTTTAAAGACCTAAACCCTACCAGCAGCCAGTTTTGCAAGGGTTGACCAGCATGAAATGAATGTGGAGAGACAGTTCGGGACCGTAATCACTTATTATTTTCAGGTAATATGCTTTATCTCTGACTAATCTCCTCATCTGGAGAAACACTCACTGCAGACAAGAGTCACCGAGGTTATCTCTGATGATGGGGCTCTACGGACTACTGGTTGCAAAGGACCGAGGAGAGGCCAAGGAGAGGACTTCAATTATGGCCTGAACTATGCTCTGGTAGCTGAAAGGCCATTGTTTAATCTACTAGAAATCATCTATTTTAGCAGATAAAGGGATTACTTGGGTTTTCTTTTCCCCAAGAACAGCGTGTTATTCCAACTACTAATGGAACATTAGGTATTTAATTAAAGAAAAAGCACAGGGAGAAGCAGCACAGGCATCAACATCACTTCTGGGGAAATTCAAATTGATTGTGACCCTTTGATGCTGCTCAATCACCTCTATCTCACTCACCCTTCCTGCAGCCCAGATTAAATCATCTGGTTCTCTCCATCCTGCGCGTTTAATTTTCATTTTAGGGATCCCATCCAAAACTTTGGAACCACGCAATGCGAATTCACCGCTCTGCAGAAACCGCCTGACTTGTAAAGAGCCAGATGACCCATCAAGAGGAAAGTATGAAAATTTGAGTTGGGTTTTGCCTCTCCTTCTGCCCGTTTGGTGCTGGTTGCTGTCTGGCAGGGCTCTGTCTGCCTGGGCCATTAGTGATCTGGTGGTGTAGGTCCAGTGTTTGGAAACTCGGTGGCTTCATAGCTCAAGGATGAACTGGAAACTGCTGCATGCCTAAATCTTTTGTTTGCTCCTTTTCCCCCTCGGTTCCCTTGTCTTTGCCATTTCCATTTTCAGAGAGGTTTGCCCTTTATTTTCTCACCCCACAGACTAATGACCCTTGGGGACAGTTACAAGTCACTCTCCGGAGCTCCACTGTGCTCAGCAAATACAGACTCATTTTTCTTACGTCATCCACCCCTTCAGGTCCACAGACTGCAGACTCAAAGGGTCCATGAAGGAAGATCAGGAAGCGGCAGCTTACAGGGGTAGGTGGTAATTCAGCACCTAGGGGTGCACACCTCTGTGGGGAAAATTGTGAATTAAATAAAAGTCAAAATTAAAGCAAATAATCTAATTTCTCCTACCATCAGCATCTTAATCCTCTTCCCTTCACCAAAACAAAGAACAGGGTACCTTGAAGGTGATTAGCCAGCAGCCAGAGTTTCCTCACACAGACGACGGTCACGTCTGTAAATGCTGCTGCTGGCTGTCCCGTTCCTGACAGGGCCTCACGACCTCTAACACTCTGTTGCAAACACCCACTGTCTTTTTTTGGTTTGCCTTCCTGACCGTCCATTTCTTTGCACATAGAGCAAGGACAGGGACCTACTGAGTAGTCGGATGTTTGCTTTCATGATTTTATCACGACGGTTTCAGATGATCTACACTCACCTGTGCCAACTACATCCTCCTTCAGATCTCTGTAGAGGGATCGGCTGCTGTCCTGTGTGGACAAATTTCTCAGATAAATGGGGCGGTCCATCTTGTCCACCCTGCTGCTACCTGCCTGTGTAGTTCTCATCCTTTCTCCCTTTCCTCCTGGTCTTCATCTGGCCCATGCCAATGCTCGATCTGCATCACTCGTCATCAGGCGCAGCAACCTGACTTAGCACATCTGATGAGCGGGCACCACCACTGAAGATGTGATCATCCTCAGGCTCTTGATCTCCTTGCCTGACTTTGCCCAAAGTCTTTGGTGACTGTAACTCCATCCTTCACTTTCTACAGGCAGCTCCAGAAGTTGCTGCAAATTATCAAGTCACCCCGTCTGTTACCAGTCATTGTGTTGAACCAGTTGTTCAGCTTGCACTTGACCAGGACTGCTGACCTCACCTCTTCATAATGTTTTTCAGCAGCTTCTTACACATATGATATAGCCCTAGGACACACCACACACCTATTGCAACACACCGGGTCAAATGACTTTTTTGAAATTGTGCAACTGAAGTTCTTGATATCTCTGAACTTGCCAGTGACCAGCCTCTTGCACTGGTTTTGCTGCACTGTTCCTCTTGCTTTGTGGAAACTGAACGTACCTTCTGAATCCTCCAGCAAGGAACACAGTGAGGAATTTGCTTAGGTATCAGGAAGTGCACAGAATTTGGAAGGTCATCATTGTGGGAATTTGCTTACCAGGATCCCCTTTTCCTTGTTTAGGGGATCTTTTCTTTCCTGGTAACACACAATTGACTGGCTGGGTCAATGACCCATACTACAGGCCCATCGATCTATTCTCAGCCCCTCAGATTCTTCAGTCTCCTGACCCGTCTTTGCTGCCTCTGCCAGAAAGATTCTTCTTGTCATCCTGCTCCTGAAGCGTTATAATCTCCCAAACACTGAGAAACTCTTCATCTCTTGATCAGTCATCTGTAATGAGTCCGGTAATATTTCACCCATCTCTTCAGGCTGTCCTTCCCTGAAAGCAGGGGGCTCTCCTCATCCTAAATGCTGTGGAGAGTACACGTGCTCGTCTTCCTTAGCATCTATTACACAAAGGCCATTTTGATTTGGACTTTCACACGAATGTTTTAATGTTGCCTTGCTTTTTAAACCAATTCTTCTTGACTGCCCTTGCTATTTGACTTTTGCCCAGCTCTGGGTACGCCAGCTCAGACACAGGTCTTTTCCCCTGTACTTTCTGCTTAGCACTGGCCAGATGCAGAACGCCTTCCAACACCAGGCTCAGTGCCTGCCTGCTTGCTTTCTCACCAAGCCACGTTAAATGAATACTGTTGAGAAGACAGATGATGAGGTTATGACTGCAGAAGACCACTGCTCCAGGGGATATCCAGTGCTTGTTCTTCCTCTACTTGCTAATTTTGGTCTTCCTAAACACCAATCAGAGCTTGTCAGCTCTGCTGCCTGTTTAGTTTGTACTTGCACCTCTTTTTGCATATGTAGAGTCTGTAGAGCCTCACAAAAGCCTGCAGGCACTTGCCATATTCGCTTCTGGTTAGTACTGTCTTTGCCAATCCTTGGCATGTGCCAGTCAGTCATGAACATCAGTCACTGGATACACGATGGTTCGCTCCCAAGGTACGGCTTAGGCATGCCCTGACTGGTAGCAAAATCACCTGAAATTCTTCAAAGAAATGAATGAAATTCTTCCTCAGTATCTGTCACAGGAGCCCATACGTCTATAAGAACTAGAGAACCTGTTCCACAGCACCAAATTGAAGAGCTGATATCTGAAACGTGACAACCCTTGAGTTGACAAGGGTTTTCTTTTTACTGCTGTGATTCCTGCTGATGCCGCTCTTGTGTTTTGCATCACTACCTTCAAACAAGGTTCTCCCATATGGCATTGCTACCTCTTCAAAAGGCGTACAGTATTACGCTTGCACACCTCTGCTTTGCCCATTAGCAGTGAGATTTCACCCAAAGTGATCTCTGATTCCTGTTTCTGCCCACCAAAGCTTCCATTAGCAGCAATCCTTTTGGACCACTTCCCCTCATCGACACTGACTGGGTTACAGATATCAGATAGCATCTACATGGCCAAGGAGCCTGGACAGAGCTCAAAACATTCCTTGCCAGCAGCCTTCATGGAATATGCAGCCCTGTGAGCTCAGAGCTCAGTATCTTTTGAGGATTTCTCATGAGTGGGTTTTTGGCTTAGGGGATAACAAGGTGCTCAGACTTTCTCATACGAGCCACGCTTCCAAGAGACAGCAATTCTTATTTAGGCATCACAGCAGTACCTAGATGACCAAAATCACCTGCCTGGCTGGGAAATAAAACCTGGACAGAAATATCACCAAACTGGGTAAAATTAAACACAGTGCAAAGACAGCAAACCAGCCGAGGAAACCTTTGAGTCTGGAGCTGGAGCATAGTGCAGTGTTCAAGGTAGGGGTGCTGGTGGGAAAATGGGAACACGGGAGATCACTGTGGACAGCCCATGTGCTTGGAGATCCAGGCTAAGGTTTCTCTTAGTAGCTGTCTTCTTTCAAGTATGCATCAGAAAAGAAAAAAAAAAGTCTCATCTTGATGTTAATATTGGTGGAGAATCCACAAACAAGCCTGGTAAGCTATGCGTGATAGTAAAACTTCATACTTTGTACTTAATTCAGGTGCATACAGGGGGGTTTAGAGCTGTCTGAGGTTTCCTACAGTGCCTGAGACCTCTGCAATGCCTGACAGACTTGAAGCAGTGCCAGTGGCAGACCACCAGAGACTGCAAAGCACCTCAAATAGTGCCAGCTCCCCCCGTGTGAGCAGCTGAATTGAGCCCCTTCTATCTGTCTTGCTTCAGTGCTGGCCACTGGTTCCTTTACAACTTTGTGCCCATGCTTCTGCTCTCACGTATGGCTTTATAGACTGCAAACAGGTCACCCATAGCATTCCCTTCCCATAAGTAATGAAAGAGAGTTCCTAGAGAAGCTTCAAGGCTTAGCGGCACATCGTGGTGTCTTCCCAGGAACACAGCTCCTACCAGTTTCATTTATGTCCCTTAGCTCTTGTATTTGACTGGATAGTAAACAACTGCATCCCTGTTACTTTATCCTCCTACTCCCAATTTTACAGGTGCTACTATAATTTGATGCACTACCAACACGAAATTAGTATAATTTATTGAATCATTTAGGTTGGAAAAGGCCCTCAAGATTTCTTTATTTCGATGCCTCAGTCACCCCAAGGTCACAAGGAACAGATGATTATTCACAAGAACCACAGCAAATTTTTTTAAAAAAATAATTTCCAGGACAGACTCCATCACCTCATCAATCTCAGATTTTGTTCCTAAATGTGTCCTTTTGCCCTTCTGTATCAAGAGACACCCTTCCTATTTGCTCCCAGTTTCCGTGCAGAGATTTAGGCAACCCTGTGCCATTGAACTGTCCTCTTCATCATTTAACACTCCACAGCCCCAGTTTTAGACTCCTACACATTCGACGGACATTGATTCTTTATTTCCCCTCTCAAACCAATGACAGAAACTGAATAATGAACCAGTTTCCACAGGATTTCCCTGCAAAAGGACTCAAGGATTCATTTTTCACAGTGACATTTGGAGATCTCTCTTTACCAGTTAGATCCATCTAATTTGCACCTTATTGATTTTAAACCCTTTTCAAAAAAAAAAAAAAAAATCCACCTCCAACATGATACTAACCAAACACTTTTGGAAATCAGTTATATCAAGAGCTGCTTACTCTTACTGGAGAAAAACAGCAAACTGATTTCACAAGACCTATTTTCTATACACTCATTTGCAAGAGTTTTATTTTTACTTCTTAGTCCTCTAAAATCTTTCCAGTGTCCCAAAATGAAAAGTCAGTGTTAACGGCCCATCCATACGTTCTTGTTTTCAAGAGTTCTGAAACTCTTGGCTGTGAATTACCGGGACTGGCTGGTATTAAAATATTTAATTTACATGGTTGCAGTTTAACACAAGCCCAAGTTATGAACGGAGCCCAAAACGTTCCTTCACCAGCACCTGATACTAACACACTATCTGATTTTCTCCCCCAGACAACATGGATAAGAAACATTATTTTAATACTCCTCCGTTTCCTTGTGGTGATGGTGATGACAGCTACCTTCTTCATCTATGAATAGTTTCAACTATTTTTAAATTTACCTTCATGTTCTCTCTCTTCCATTACTCATTCCTGGGCAGAGGTGGCCCTGATGAAGAAAGGTGGCTTCTGATGAAGACCAAAAGATAGTTGCCTTCAGATCAGTCTATAGGACTGATCACTACGCAGCAACCAGAGCACCCATTTCAAACATCCCATTACACATCAAAAACATGCAGAAAGCACAAAGATGTTGCTTTATTTCAGCCCAGGCCAGCTTCTGGCTTTAAGCAGGAGGGATGAAAGCTCCCTGCCTAACACTCCTCCCAGAAAAGACCCTGTCCGATAGTACCACGCTGGTCACACCTCATCGTCGGGCGGGCTTTTTAGTGCTGCACAAATAGAACGAGGAAGGATTAAATTTGTGGGATCAGAGCGGGGATTTTTTAATGCTTAAGCCTGAGGAGAGGCAGGAGGAATGCAGGGCGCTGAAGCTTCCACAAACGCGCTTCCAAACACCTGGATCGTGTGCCTAATCCATCCACAAACAGTTGACTTCCCTCTGTCTCCCACCAGGCTCGTCTTCCTTCCAAAACCCCAAAGTCAGGCTTCTATCCCAGTACTGGTAAAATCACGTCTGATAGGCAGTTACTAAAGCCTGGCTGCATCCCTTTTCCCCCAAAACTCTGAAATCCCCACTTGCAACCGTCTCGCTCCCAAGGTGTCTATTTAATCCCGCTTTTATGAGGAGCACAGCCCTGGGTAGCTTACAGAGGTTACAAACAATGAAGCTTTTATTAAAACTTTGGTTAACAAGTCGCTAACAAGCTCTCAGGCAGGCCCAGAGTAAAACTAACCTGAGGGGGGCAAAAAAAAGGGGGGGAAAAAAAAAAAAGGGATTGGGAAGAGACATAAAAAGCAGCCAGGAGTGGACACGCAGCCAAACTGCTTCTTTCAGCGATGGTGTTCCCTCACAACAGCATAAAGTGCTGGAGTAAGTACAGCTTGCGGCAAACTGTGATTTACGCTTTGTGTTGTGGCAGAGTCTAGGGGCTCCATCATGCTCAGCACCATCTAAACGCACTGGGAAAATATTTGCTATTCCAAAATGCTCACCCTCTGTCTGCAGCCCGCAGTGCTTTTAGTGAGACCAGGAACTAAAAACAAAACCAAACCAAGTCTGTTGTCCGTAGCCTGAAAAATCGTGGAATGAGGACACCTCCGCAGGAAATGTTGTAGGGTCTGAAAAATCAAGATTTTAAAACCTCTGACCTTATCATAAGGTAAGTTGGTAAAATTTGATCGCCAGAACGTCAGTCCGATAGATGACTAGATACAGGGAGGGGGGAATATGCATTATTCACCTTAGGTAAGGGATAAAAATTACTCCAACCTGTACACAGAACACCCTTCCCAAATTCACGGCAGTGAAACATCAATGGCACACCATCAGACATCCTCCCTCATTTAAGTAAGCAGATTAATAGGTGTAAAGCACCCAGTCTAGGAAGGAATAGGCTTAGCTGTAAATCAGGGAGTGGTACTACAGTTTAAATGTAATGCAAGGTGATCTTAGTCAATTCCTTGACATTCTTGAGAGTGGAACCACTGAGAGAGAAAAGATAATTCTCCCATCCTGTCCCTGAGGATGAAGAACTCATTCCCAATTTCGTCAATGACTCTGGAGAAAGATACCATCTGCACATGAAGAGCTCTTTCATATGCGGGCCACGGAGTTACTGCCTTGCCTCTTGCCAGCCCTAGGGAGAAAGTGAGACTTACACTGCAAATGCAGCCGAAACAAACCAAACCTGTGGTTCCTGCTTCACTGCAGCAGTTCAGAGCCATTGAAGGGATCCTGGTCTCTCTCCTAGTGGTAAAGTCAATAGTGACCAATATGGGTTATTACATCCCCATTCTCCGACACATTCCCTGTGCCTCAACCTCAGCATCCTCAGGACACGCGGAGAGACCCAGGTAGGCGCAGGCTCCCACTGCGACGCTGGGTGCTGAGGTCTGAAGCGTTTTCAGGTTTCTGCGTTCAGCTGTACGCACCTGAGATTCACACCAGGAAAGTTAAGCCTGTGCCTACATGTTCAGAGGAGCAGGGCCTCAGAGGCAAAGGCGGTGTCTTCCTACACGAGAGCAACGCGCTTGCTGCGTGCGTGACAAGGACAGGCACAGCACCAAGGCGAACGGTGTGGCTAGCGCAAGGCAGGGACGGGGAGGACCTTGCTCTCCTGCAACACGTTTCCTCGGGAAGTCTTGAAACACTTTCCACGGCAGCTGGCTGGAGAGGTTTGCGTGTAGAAGCATAGAATCATAGAAACATTAAGGTTGGAAAAGACCTCCAAGGTCATCTAGTCCAACCATCCCCCTGGGGATACGGTTCAGCCCCGACCCTCCGGTCCCACGGGCTCCCCTACCCGGCAGACCTCACTCCCACGCTCATAACGCCGATGCTAACGAACGTCCTGGCGGCTCAGGAATAACAGAGTAATTTCACAGTGTCGCTCAAGCCCAACCCCGAACCTGCTCGCAGTGATGGACACTAGCCTCCGACTCTTACCTTGAAACCGAGTTCAGTTTTGCATTTCGGCACCTTGCTTGCCTGCTCCTCAGAGCGTTTCTGAAAGGCAAATGCCTCCCAGACCTCTCTGGAAAAAAGCACTCCTTAGAAAGCAGAGCGGCAGAGTGCTGGATCTCTTCACGCTGCTCTTGGCAGAAGGGAACAACAGGTTTGTACTGAGAGCTGACGGTGTTTCGAGGCAACGCTGCACGCTACTCGCAGGATAAACGCATTAAGAAAATTAAACATTTTTACAGCCGTCACACCATCAAAGCTTTATTCTCTCCACTCTTTAATTTAAGTGTTGGTTTGCGTATCCGTGCCATGCCAGCCGTGTAATAACCTCTCGAAAGCTATTTTTGTTTCACGTTCCTTACTGTTTAGTGAAGCAAGCTGGAGTTTTCTGAGGGCGCGCATTTTTATTAGAGCTAATTCAGCATTATTTTCTCACCCGCTTCCTTTGTTGGAAGCAGAGAAATCAACTCAAAACTCGCAGGCAGCACACCATGCCCCTGAGGGAAACTGCACCCCCTCCCCGCCCCGCCGCAGCCGGGCTGTTCCTCTAGATGGCTCTGCCTTTGCCCAAATACATCAAATCCCTGAAGCAAAAATCACAATTTCGAGCGCTACGGCAATAGCACTGACGGCTCCTCTCCCTTCCTGCAACGATCCTGGGGGGTTTCCTTTTGAGCAAACGGATAAACACAGATTTTTTGGAATTTTAGAGAATAACGCTTTCGGCTTAGCTCTTCAAACAGAGAAGTTTTTAAAGCTTTTTAAAAGCTTTTTTAAAATCTAAAAAAGCTTTTTAAAAATCTACCTGCTTCTTGTCCTTCAGACACTCTTTCTAGTTGTGATTTCCCCACAAAGAGCTTGTTTTAGATGCTCGATGTCCGGTCAGACTTCAAATCAGCATTTTTCAGCACAACCCTTCTCCGAAGAGATGCGGAGCTGTAACAAATAATAAAGGCAAGGAAGCGGAGAAGGGGAAAGATACCTCGCGAAACATAATGTCAAATTTTCTCCTGCTGTTCTGGCTATCCAAATACACACAGTAAACTCTTTCCCCAAAAGATGCAAAATAAAATCAGCAACAGTGACGAAAGAAACAAAATAACACCACCAAAACCCCCCACAAAGCAATCCCCAACCCCCCCCGAAACCAAAAAGCCGAACGCCACCCCATGTGAGTAAACGAGGAAACTCAAAATCATAATTCTTCACTGCGCTCACTTTTAAGCGATTCTCTGTCTCTAAACTGTCTGTCCGCTTGTTTTAAAACGAAATATGATGGTGAAAATCCCCCAGTTATCACATCTCTGCCTAGATCACACGAGGGGTGAAAATTTGGGACTGGAGGTAGCCCGGGAAAGCTGCCCTGAGTCAGCTTCACTGATTTACAGGGGCGTTTATAACTATTTTATCAAAGCCACAAAACGCAGAGACTTGCCCCAAACGCTTCTCTCTCCCCAAAATCCTGACGTCAAACCAAGACACCCCGACGCTCGCAGCCCTGGGGAAAGCGCTTCGCATCTGTGCCTGGAAAGGGGATTTTCTGTGCATTTTTACCAGCGGAGTACCAATCCCCATTAAGACCCGGGGATTTACATCTTCTAAGCGACCGACAAGCGCGAAACTCTCCCGCGAAGTTGAGCGTATTTTTCCCGTTGTAAGCGTGTGCCTTGCCCCGGACGAGAAGGATTTGCCGGGGCTGGTCCCCGCCCGAACCCCGGCGCGCCGGGATCGCTCCGAATACCGAGAGCTTTTTCCCTGCGAAGGGATGCGCTTTCCCTCAAGCTCCCCCAGAAGCACGAAGGCGAAAATCAAGTTTATTCATTAAATCGCGCCCCACGACTGCCAGCCCTTTCCTCCCGCAGTACGAGCGAACACGCCGATGTTGTTTATTTGTTTAATTTCGGGCAATTCCTTATCCGAAGCTAATTAATTGCCATCTCAGCCCCGGCTCTCGTAAGCCGAGCAGCAAAATTACACATAAATAACAGAGTTTGAGCGAATTTCACCCCTCGCGTTGCCGTCGGGGCAACCGCAGCGATGATAATCTCCCCTAGATCGCAGTTTCGGGGCCGAAGGGATCA
>VWZZ01007306.1:685595-711405 GCA_013399095.1 Psophia crepitans | reverse complement strand
GGAGACCGGGCTCCCTTGTCCCCTCAAGCCGGGCGCTGTGAGGACACCGTCCGCCTTCGCCCCCTCGGTCCCGGCACTGGCCCCCGCGGGAGGTTTGGGCGANNNNGGGGCACAGCCGGTGCCCGGGAGTGGGCGGAGGGCGGGGGCGCAGCGGGACGGTGCCGGTCCGGCCCGGCTGGCAGGGGACATCCCGGTCTGGAGCCTTTGGGGGGACGTTGTGGGGTCGCTGCTCCCGTCAGGCCAAGAGGTGTGTGAGGACAGCTGATGCCACCGCAGCCCCCTCGCACCAAGTCCTGCGGTCCCCTCCGTGTACCTGGGTGCGCCAGCCGTCTGTCCCCCAGCTCTTCTGAGAAGAGCCGTGGCTGGAGCACCATCTTGTCACCCACGGCCGAGATGGCTGCAAGAGCCCCTGCTTGCTGTGAGGCAGCCAGAGCACAGGGGAGCCCCACTTCGAGTTTCCTTCAGCCAGGTCTGAGGTAGAGGTGCAGATCCTCCAGAAAGGTTTATGGTCTGCGGTGGGGAGGTTGTCCTCTTCCATGTGCCCACTTGGGCATTGGAGGGGTGAAGGTGATGATGTCCTGGAGCCAGGTTTTGGACAGCTGGACAATAGGCAGAGGAAGAGCAGGTGTAGGAGAGGTGTGGGTGCTGTGCTGATCAGACAAGACATGGATATCGCTTACCTGTTTGTGGTGGGGTTCGCTGTCACAGAAAGTGACTTTCTCTCTTGTTTCTCCTGTTTTCCACCAGGGAAGGGAAACTACTGGACCTTAGATCCCAACTGCGAGAAGATGTTTGACAATGGGAACTTCCGTCGAAAACGCAAGCGGCGCTCTGAGCCCAATGCCCCCGCAACTGCGTCTGCGGCCTCCTCTCTGGGGGGGCTGAAGGCTGAGGAAGAGCGACCCATCCCAGCCGCAGGCAAACCGTGTGGAAACAGCCCACCCCCAGAGCTGGACCCCTCGCCTTCTGCCAGGGACCATCCAAAAAGCTCCTCTCCCTCCGGTATCATTTCATCCACCCCTAGCTGCCTCAGCACCTTCTTCAGCGGCATGAGCTCCCTGAGCAGCGGAGGCAGCCGGCTGACGGGGGGTCTCGGCAGTGACCTGCACCACAGGAACTTCTCTGCCGGACAGCTGAGCAGTGGCACTTTCACCCCTTCCAGCAGCTCTTCTCAGGAGGTGCCTTCACCAGATCAGCTGCAGCGAGTTGCGGGACCTTCCCCCGCCTACTACAGCTCCTTCCATCCCAGCAGCAGCAGCCAGGGAGCCCAGTACAACCACTACTACAACTTCACAGTCAACAGCCTCATCTACACCCGGGATGGGACGGAGGTGTAGGATGCTGGGGCAGTCGGCCGGCAAGCGCTGCAAAGGGCACGGGAGCTGCAGGTGTATTTGGCAGCACGGAGGACCATACGCTTTTGCAAACAGCATTTCAGTGTGGACACTTCCCAGGAGTTTTTCCAGGAAGACAGATTTTCTCACCTTCCAAAATAGGAGCACCCCTTAAACACCAGCAGAAGGCAGATGCAAAGTCCTTTCCCCGTCCTGGAAAATGTTAGGGGGTTTAGATGGCTCGCCGTCTAAATTCTGCAGATGAAAGCGAACTG
Source organism: Psophia crepitans (assembly GCA_013399095.1). Classification (NCBI taxonomy): domain Eukaryota; kingdom Metazoa; phylum Chordata; class Aves; order Gruiformes; family Psophiidae; genus Psophia; species Psophia crepitans. The sequence goes on along the minus strand of VWZZ01007306.1, from coordinate 709,796 downwards.
AGTTAATGTTTTCAGAGGTTTCTAATCCTGAATGTAGAATAAGAAGTTTAAAAACTATAACCTTAAAGCGACATCAGCAAGAGCCAAGCGTAGACGTCCAGTGAGTCTTAGAAGAGAACAGGAAAAAAAATAATGAAGAGATTTCTCATGAAGTGCCTTGTACAATGTATTAAAAAACTCTTCTGCCAGCTGTTGCCTCTGTAAACCCTTGCTTTCAGCCCTGAGCCTGCCACATGGAATGCCCGGGGCGNNNGGGGGGGGGGGGGGGGGGGAACTCGGGGTAAACGCCCACCCAAAACCTCCTCGAAACCCGCGGAGGTTCGCTCCGGTCTTCCTGAGTGTGGCATATTGTACAGCCGGGGCTGTGTTTTGTAAAACAACCTTTTTCCCTGAGCTTAGTACCAAAGATAACTCTAGCCATGCAGCTTTAGCACGAGGATAAACACTGGGGTATTTTTATACATATTTGTACGTAATGTAACTCTTCTGTACATATGTTTCTATGTGGTTTTTGTATTTGTAAATTATGCTCCGGAGCTGTACTTATTTATAATGTGTTTTAAACTTTGTTAAAGTTTATTTTACTTCGTTTCCCCTTCTTTTTTTTTTTTTTTTTTTTTTTTTTTTTTTTTTTGAATTGTTTGTTGGTTTTGGTTTTGTTAGTGTATTGATGAAACTTTGCAGGCTGAACAGCTGTCGGGAATAAAACGTTAACAATTGTTAGATTTTTTTTTGCCTGGTTGTTCCTCAGTACGTTTGAGGTATTTTATAGCTCTGTGGGAGACAGGTTTTGCTTTCACGTGGTTTGGGATGAAAGGTGCAAAGATTTATGAACAATTTCATCGGCGCAGTAAGACAAAAAAAAACCCCTGCTCTGGGCCCAGAGCTGATCTGCAGCCTCTCGTGGTCTCACTGTGCAGAGTGGGCACTCTGGGCTTGTGTGTTTGTTTTTCTCAACGGTCTGAATTACAGCTGTCCTTTTTCAGCCTGGTTTAGTAAAAAAAAAAATAAAAATAATAAAAGTTTGAAGAAGTAAAAGCAGCAGGGCTGTTTCCAGCATGGTGCTAGCTAGCAGGAGGTACGAAGTCTTCGCTTGACGGTTGGCTCTGTCCGTTTTGCAAATCAATTTTCCAAATAAGACTGCACCGTGTAAAGTGTCAGGCTGGCTGAGAGTTCGGAGCGGTCGTAGCAGGTCTCTGGAGACTCCATCCCAGCACCCTTCCCAAAACAATCCGCTCCCATAAGCTGTTTGCTGGGTGCTGCGTGGGGTAGAGTGTAAATATAAATGTCTTCATGAGGAATGTAGCATCAATGGTGGAGTTAAGGGTGAAATTGCAGCTGTTTAACAGATATATTTAACAGGCTGCCGCGATGTCAGGCCGTCCCTGCAGGCTATTCAGAAAACGAAATCGTTGGCAGCAGCGCGATGCAGCGCCTCTTCGCTGGCTACCTGCACAACGTACGGGGTGGTGATGCAAGACGAACCCCCGGCCTGATCCGAAATATAATGAAGCCATGACGAAATGTCAGATGACTTCCATGTGCTTGGGATCGGCCTGGTTTAGTAACCCCAGCGCTGGCCAGCCGCCGCTTGTGCAATAGCTGAGACCAGTGGGCGGGTGGCAAACTCCTGCCTCATCCCCCTCTCGCTTGCCCCTTCCCAGCACAGATACCATCTTCCTGGCTTTAGGGGTAATTCCTCACCGTCTTGATTGTTAATTGCGGCTCAGGTGACGCAGTGGTAGTGCTAACGGAAGGGACGGGGCAGACTGCCGCCGGCAGAAACCCAGGGTGGGCAACCTTCTTCTGCTCAGGTTCAATCACACCGGGTGTGGAATGGCTTTCCTTGGATTTCGGATCCAAGGAAAAAAGCAGCAGAGGGATTCCCAGCACCTTCAAAAGATACAGCGCCAGTCCTTAAGTAAGCCAGGAACTGCTTACTTATCTAGGTGACCGCTGCACCCCTTCTCAGGCCTCAGCGAGCAATGGGCTGATGTGGGACACCTACATCCACCCAGAAGATTTGTTTCAGGGTTTACCCTCTGCCACTTCATCAGCTGTATCTTTCTGCAGACAGTACCTGTGAACTCCTGGGGATCCCAAATCAGCAGCAAATTAATGTTGCCGTGTGGTGGGCCTCTGGCAGTATGTCCTCAGCAGATATCCATCTGTGGTTCTCCATACCTTCTTCTGCCATGAGGGTTGGGTGGTGGCATAGCCAGGAACTACTACAGCAGAGCAGGGAAGGACTCGGCCACCGCAGACCTCCAGCCTGGCTCCTGAGGGCTGGTGGTGGGCTCTAGGGAGGTTTAACTGGAGGTCTCCAGTGCACCGTTCCTGCCATTAGCACCAAATCCCACTCCCTCCAGGGAAAGTGAGCCCTTTGCTGGATCTAGGGGCTGCAGCTCCCCCTGTGGACAGACCACCCCAAAGGCCGGTGGGCTCATGAGAAAGCAACCTGCCCAAGGGGCACTTGAGAGTAGATTTCAGCAAATAGACACCTAGTCTGCAGAGAGGAGCCAAGTCAATGAGCTAATGGCAGCCTTTCAGGTTTCCTTTTGTCATTAAAAGAGACTCTTAGCAAATTTTGGGAGAGGGATTGAGTTTAATGAAAGGCACTTAAAAGCAGCAGGGCTATTGTCATGGGCTTTAGGGATTTACTGCAATTCCCCCATTGAAGTGGAGGGTGTGGGGGGGGAGACAAAGGCAATTAGCCTGCTGGTCCCACCCTGAGAGTCCCCACTCCCCTCTAAATGCCAAGGCCATGCCTGGGATGGACAGTTCTCCATGACAATGAGCCCCTTCCCAGGGCATCCCTGCTCCCGGAGAAGTCAGCAGAGAAACATCCTTCCCTTGGAGAGATTTCATAGAATTTTCATAGGATGGCTTGGGTTGGAAGGGACCTTAAAAGATCATCTGGTTCTAACCCCCCCTGCCATGGGCAGGGATGCCACCTGCTAGATCAGGATGCTCATATTAAAGGCCTGTGTCCTCTCTGCTCTGACAGCCATAGGAATCGCTCTGTAAAACGGTTTCTTCTGGCTTTGAGGGAGCAGTGATCTCATGGGGAGGGGGTAGCTGGGAGCCCGCAGATCCCGGCTGCTGGACGCGAAACCTAAACGTCACGGGAATTCTCATCTTTGCTTGGCTTCTCCACCTTTTCTAGGCATCTGGAAAGATGTCACCTCATCTGGGCAAGACTGATAGCAGCACAGCCATACTGGATGTGAAACCAGGGTCATGCTGATGACCGCAAGCATCACTGCCTGGTACCTCTGCCCTGCGCTGCCCATACCCTCTGACACTCCCAGCCAGGGACCGTGGCTCCTCCAGCTCAGGGCCGCACACACAACTAGGCAGTCCCTGCTTAAAAAGAAGTGCAGTCCAAAGGCATTTCAAGAGACGCGTTGGATCAGTAACACAGATCCTTGCTGGCTCCTACGTGTGGCACTCCTCCAGCATGGGGTCGTTTAATTTCGCTCAGCGCTGGCCTTATCGACACGCCAGCAGAGGTTCAGGCAGGCACCCTCTGCAGGTCTGCACTTGAGCTGCTCCACAGTACAAAGGCTTTGCCAGTACAGCTGGATCAGCCCAGTCCCCTAGAGGAGACCCAGCTCCCATCAACAAAGGAAACTCTTGTGCCAGTAAAGTTAAACCCCCCACCCCCAGAAACACCGAATATATTGCGGGGCGGTGGGAGGGGATTCAAGAGGCAGAACACAGCCATCCGCGCTGGGTTTCATCGCCCGCCAACTCTTTTGGAAATACTCTTCAATTACTGCCACTGGCCATGGACTGTGGTTTGCATCTCCTGCGAAGGAGGAGGCTTTTGATTTGCCCTGTCGCTCACAAAGTCCGTGAAAGTTGGCCACAGTACGTTGTGTTTGTACAGAAGATTTCGTTGCCTTTTTTTTTTACGCTGATTGAGGGTGATTTTTCCCTGGAATCTTTAGGAATAGTTCAAAAGATGTAGTAGTGTTCAAGGAAACTGTAGATATCCTGCCCTTGCCCTCCCTGTATTTCTAGCAATAGAAAATCATCAGACTTCTTGAGACAAGGCCCCACAAACCCTGCAGATCTCACCTGACTTTGAACGCGACGTATCTCAATTCTGCCCTGCTCGTTCATGGTCCTGTCACTCTTGTTCTGATGGCACGCAAAATAAGAAGGAAAAAGCCTCATTTTGTAGTTGACCCAAGAAAGATGAGGATCAAGCTGGACTGGTGGCACATTGGATGGCTGATGCCTCAGCTAGAAATAGCCACGCCAGAAGGAGACTGCAATTGTTGGGAATCTGTTGTTTCTCCTTAGGCTTTGGTGAAAAAAAAAAGGCTAGTTTTATCATCCTGATAGAAAATCCCTCCAAAACAGATTTTTCTTCCCAATTATTTTTTTTTCTCTGATTATTGAAAGAAGAAAAGCATGGATTTACCATTTCTTTTTCCTTCTTTTTGGCAGAAATCTTCATCAAGCTGAACTTTCCCGCCACCCCCCACCATTTTCTATTAAGAAGAAAGTTGATGGAATGTTTTTGACCAAATTACCGAGCGCAATATTCACCTGGGTAAGGTGACGAGAATTTGCCCCTCAAGGAATAACTGAAGTGTAATGTAAGACATCAAAGGTGGTGTGTTTTTTTTTTACCTTATACCTGAGCTATCTCTGAATCATATCAAATAATCTTCTCGTTTCATAACACCATACAATGCAGGCTAAAAGTGTATGTGATCTGCTTTGTGTACTGCTGAATGGATGATTAAACTGTCTAACCTGAGGGATATTCATCCAGGGCCTGCCCCAAACACAGTGAAGTCAGGGGAAAGACTCCCACTGACTTCAGAGGGCTTTGGAGCAGACCCATAATCAGCCAGGCTCTAATATACTTCAGGTGGTGTCTACAAGACTGCCCGGGGACACGTAAAAGGAGCTAAAGATTGCACGTTTGTGAATTAAACATCGTAGCCCTGATCCAGGCAATTGGGTGCCGCAGGAGAGCGGAAGCCGTCTGCCCCGTCCGCCCGGGCTCCTCGGATCATTTTCCCCTTTCCTGCAGTCCATTGTGTCCAGGATTTATTGACAAAGCAAAGCTCTCACCGTGCGGCCGGTCCACGCTTGCAATAAACAGTGACAAATCAGGTCAGGACGGATGGTTAATCTGCCCTTGGACCCTTCAAGTGGTGCTGATTTTATATCTAATTAAAGTAAATAGTGGAGCTGAGCTGTGCCATTTCCCTCCCAGGCTGGTCTGGAGGGTGGCAGAACCCACACCTCGCCCTACCACTTTGGGGCTACCACAAATCAGTGATCCTGAAACATGTAGGGTTAATGAATGCCTCGATGCCAAGAAAGTGGAGGGAGTCAAAGCTTGGACTTCCTTCAGCAAAGTGAATGATAGTCAAACAGGGCCCAGTTACATGGGGGAGGGCAAATTATATTATTTGCATCCATGTAAGTGGTCTTCCAGCCTAGTCAATGGGCATCTAATGAAGCTAGACCAGGGGAGGTGGAGGTGCCTTACTGATGGTGGAGATACCCTGAGGATCTCCTTGCTTCAGGAGGATGGAAGCTCGTAGAGAGGCAGGATGGGTTCATGGAAAGGAAACCCAGCAGGGATTAGGGAATGCAAAGACCTCCACCTTTAGGTAGAAAGTTCCCAAACTACAAAGTGTTGGAGCATGGGAAAATATTTTGAGGAAACCCCACAGAACAGGACAGCCTTCCCCAGGCAACCAACCCCCTTTCAGCACCGTGATTCAGGACAGTGAGTTCAACGGTCTGATCCGACACAGCTAGTTTATGTTCCTATACTTACAGCAGCGTAGCTGAAAGCATCATTTCAAGCTTCCATCTCAGTAGAGGCCGATGCAGAGCTTTGGCCAGTCCTATTGATTTGCACGAGCACTGAAGACACTCAGCTCACTGCAGAAGCTCTCATCCTAAAAAAAGACCTGGCTAAATTAGGGCAGATGGGTTGCTCTCTGCAGGTGCCTACTTCTCTGCATCCGATGCAGAGGGAGCCTGGAGACCTAACTTAGGCAAAGCTTTTAGACCTCCCCCAGGGCAGGAATATCTGCGGATGTGGGGCATCTGTCATGTGTGGTCTTGTACCTGGTTACAAACAATACTATTGCCATCAGGGGTGGAGGAGTCCAAGTTTTCAGAGCAAGCCACGAGTCTAATCCATAGGTGAGCCTCCTTTGTCATGGGAGAGATATGGGAGAAGAAAACTCCTGCACAGTGTTTCCTTCTCCAATGCAGCAGCATCTCAGCTTTGCTTTGGTTCATTCGGTGCTGGGGAGAGCCAAGGAGTTTCTCTGAGGTGGGACAGGAAGGACTGATGAGCTGTTTTTTACTCTACTTACTAGATTTCTGTCCACGCACTGCCCTCATCAGTGCAGGCACCTCCCAGCCGTACAACATAATCAATATGTCACGTGTATTCTCTCTTTCCTGCTACAAGAAACGCTCACGGAGGGCAAAGCTCTTGGTTGTACAGCAATGCACTGTTTCCTACGTGTCCAGGCTGCTCTGCCTGGCTGGGAAACAGCAGGAGGTAAGGTCTGTGGTGCACTGCAGCTCCCAACGGGACAATATTTACTGGGCACACGGAGAAACACGGTCTCTTACCTAGACAGCAGCTCCACTGCACCCTAAGCTGTCCCCAGCACCTGGGGAAGTAGTTTTGAAATGGTGAGCCCAAGTCATTTTTTGATCAGTAGCATCAAAACCATCTAATGTCTTAGTGGCAGAAGGTTGGACAACCTTTGCTGGGAAACAGAAGACAACACTCATGAGAGAGCGATGCCAGGAGACCCTGGCCTTGCTCTGGTGAAGTTTCATTAGGGCTCACGTCAAGTTCAGGCAAATGGATTCAGGTCCTCGTGAAGACAACCTGAGTTTGTGGCTTTCCCACGAGTTAACAAGTGAAAATAAACCATAGCCTCTTCAGACAGAGCGCTCAGCTCACAGGAAAGGTGGGAACCACTTTGTCCCTGCTTGCATGTAAAGCCCTGTGAGCAAGTGGCGAGCAGCTGGGTTCAGCAGCCAAGGCAGCGCGTGCCTAAATGTGGATATACGTTGTCAAAAGATAGTGAGAGCTGTCACAGCTTGATGGAGAAAAAATTACTGTCCTCTTCTTCCTCTCCAGCGTTTGCAGTGTATCCTTGGCAGCACAGCAGGGAAGCAGACCTGACAAGAAACCCAGGAGACCCTTCAGAGAACCAGGGGATGCCTTTATTATAATTGAACAAGGGATTGAATTTATTATGGCTGTCCCTGGCAGGGAATATGTGAGGAGTGGGAAGACTAGAGCAATGAGCATGTCATGAATGTTAAGGCCATTTATCATAGCTCCGAATGCTGTTTCTTTCCAGACAGCAGCTGCTTGTCACGGTGCGAAACCTTATCCCCTACCCTGGAAAGGTGACAATCCAAAGAGACAAGGACGAGCGAGGAACTGTTGCTGGCCCCACTTTACTGCAAGGGCTCAAGGAACATCATGGGAAGGTGATTAACTTGCTAAAGGTCACACAGCGCTATGGTGGAGTTTGGTGTCTAATCCACGCTTCCTAATGCCTCCATCTCAACACTGTCCCTTCCCTACTGGGTCAGCCTGAAACCCCCTGGCGTAGCTCCAAAGTCGGGGCTCCTTCCTGCTGCTGTTACAGGAAAGCACAACGGATCACGAGATTCCTTGCCTAGGTCTTACCTACAGCTGCTTTACACGGGAGCGTGGGTGCTGCTGGGGGAACGCTGCCCCTGCCTAGGGAATCCAGCGGCGTTTAATCTCCCTCCAAACCCCACAAGTCACCTGCACAGCCAGAGACTGGTTCACTCCCAAGGGACGTTCAGAGTGTGGAAGAGCTGTTCTTAACAACAGGACAACTGGAAATGTGCTAAACCTGCCAGAAATGACGCCAGCGGCTGGGAGCTGCTCAGGCTGTTAGCAGCAATATTTAGTTTGCACGCCACGATCTTGGAAGAAAGGGTTAAAATGTGTTACAAGCCGAATCCTGCTCCGGAGATCTGATAATCTAATTACAGCAGTTCAGGTCCCTTCTCTACCCCCAGCACAACCACGCTTGCATCCAGTAGCGATACTGATCTGATTCCACCCAGTTTGGGCTCCCTCCAAGCAGCAGCCTTGCTCCCTGCGCAACACGTGCTGCTTGCACTTGTGCACCTCCACGTAGCTGCTGCAATGTGCGGAGAGCATCTGTTCTCCCTCTTCCCGGGGGTGGGGGGAGCTTTTTCCCCAGTTTCTGGTGGGTGGGTGAGCTCCTGGCCTCTGGTTTGATGGAATGCTTTGGATGCAGGAATGGGCTTTCCCCTTGCCACTGGCAATCTGTTGCCTCTAGGAGAAAGTGATGCTCGGTGTCTCTGTGGGGAGGGTGCTGGAAGCAGGAGGAGGGATGACTTCTGAACCGACCTCAGAAGTGTCCGTTACCTGGCCAAGCCACCACGACTAGACCCTCAGCTGCTAGGAGGTGTTGGTTCGATAAGTCTGGGAAAATGTGTCCGTTTGCGGCACGGGAATTGCCCCGGCTCACTTCATGCCAGACGTTTCACTGCGTGACTGTACAGAGCGTATTTACAGGGCTTGGACACCTCACCCGCTTACAGACACCCACCTGCACACACGTACGATTCAGTGTCTTACCTGCAAGCTGCGTCCTGCCCTCCCTGCCCACCTACATGTCTGGCGCTCAGATCCTCACCAGAACTCCTCAACTCTCGGAGTGGGATTAGTTTCACCAACTTCAGGTGTTTCCAGCACAGATGTTTACATCTGAGCTAATCACCCTTGTCTCCCTTTTGAGCTGAAGCAGAGAAATTGGGGCAATGCACCTGCTTTTCTTTCCTTTTCTCTCCTTTTCTCTCCTTTTCTCTCCTTTTCTCTCCTTCCCTCTCCTTCCCTCTCCTTCCCTCCCCTTCCCTCCCCTTCCCTCCCCTTCCCTCCCCTTCCCTTCCCTTNTTGAAAGTAGGCAAAGTTTTAGTGTTTTGAAATTGGCCTGATATTTTGATTGCTGGGCTGTCAAACTGTTTAATCACCTACCCTTCCTTCTTCTGACTTTCCTTCCTTCAGTCTCTACCTCCCTCCCTCTTTCCTTGCACCCTTCTTCCATGCTTTGTTTGTCTTCCTTCCTTCCTTCCTTCCTTCCTTCCTTCCTTCCTTCCTTCCTTCCTTCCTCTCTTTCCTTCCTCTCTTTCCTTCCTCTCTTTCTCTCTTTCCCTCTTTCTTGGCTAGGTTTTTTTGGTTTTGGTTTTGTTTTTTGTTTTTTAGGTCTCCTTCCGGAATGGGTCGATCACTCCCTGGATCTCTACTGCAAATGGAGGGGGAACAGATCTGCTTTAGTCAGAGTCACAGTGCTGCAAATATCGTGAAAGCCATCAAAGTCATGGAGGGCAGAAACACAAATTAGTGCCTCCCCCAGAGAACCAGTTATCATCCGTCAGCCCTGGTCCTCAGACTGTACTGCTGCGGGCTCGGACAGTGAGGTGGGAGGGCTGGGAGGAGAGAGGGGTTAAGCGTGATAAGACAAACCCATCAGGAACCATTCATTCATTTCACTGCCCATGGAAGAAGTCTCTTTTCTTTCGCTCTAACACCTAGAGAAACCACTGTGCTTCTCTAATTGTTGAAGGAATGAGGCCAAGTCCCTCTTCTGATGCAAATCCCCCTGGATGCATCCTGCTATTCACAGTACGGACAACTTCATTTGCTCTGAAAACAGCACAGGGAGCCACGCTGGGCCCGGGTTGACTGACTGACACCGAGAAATATCATTCAATAGCTCTGATTCTTAAATGCCACTCAAGCAGCGAAGAGAAACAGCCCGCACGGGCTCTCCTGACCATTGAGACACTCCAGCCGTGCTTCACTGGAAGGACGCAGGTGGGTTTATCTTGTGACCGATGCAGGCTTTCCACCAACGTTGCTGCTTGGAGTCACCACCAGCCCTAGGAGATAAAGGGAAAATCTCCCGTTGTCCTTTCCAGGAACCGGTGGGAGCAGAAGGTCCTCTGTGTTTACCTCCCCTCTCCTCAAGGTTTTCAACATAGGAGAGCCCCCAAACCATCCCTTCATGTTGTGTTTCCAACACCTGGCTGGTCGAGAAAAATCAGAACTGGGCACACCAAATCACATTCAGACTTAAATCCCTTCCAGGTTTATTAAGATTTTCCAAAGCTTAACTACATTTCTAATTGTCCCACCACCTGTATTGAAATGTACTGTATGTGTTAATCTCAAATTCTTTTCTCTTTCCATAATCTTTTCAAGTTTTCCTGCACTCAGGCAGTAAATCCAATTAGGTCCATGGGTGTTTGTAGAGAGCCAAATTTACTTTCCAGCTCCAGACATTCTTTTTCTTTTTTTTTTTCTTTCTCTTTTTATCTTTTTCTTTTTCCTACTTCTGCTCCTTTTTCCCTTTTCTGTTACTGTCTTTCTTTTTCTTCTTCTCTTTCTTCTTTTCTTCTTCCTCCTTCTCTTTTCTCCTGTTTCTCCTGTTTCTCCTGTTTCTCCTTTTTCTCTTTTTTCTCCTTTTTCTCCTTCTTCCCTTCCCTTCCCTTCCCTTCCCTTCCCTTCCCTTCCCTTTCCCCTTCCCCTTCCTCTCTAAACCTTTCGAGAAGTTACACCAGTACCAGCACTCTGCTCCTCTGCACGTTCCCCTTTCTTGTGTAGACTGAAACCGCTGGAGGTAGAGGTGTGGCAGTGATGTTTGATCTTATTTCACATTAAAATCTTCTACCGAGGGTTGATGCCCCCACGCACACCTTCATCTTGAAGAGCATCCTACTCTATCAGTGCTCTGCCAGAGCGAACGGGCAGAGGAAGGTAATACCCGTGGTAAGCAGGGCTGGCAGGGTCGGTCCTCCAGCCAGCTGCCATCCCTGCAGGGTGTAAAATCTGTAGCCTGCTCCAAACAAAGGTGAATGCGATAGCACTGCTTTTAGACAGTTCGTGCAGTTCATGCCTCAAAGCATGTTCAGGTTCCAGCTGACTGTAAAACCTCACCAGGATTTTGCCTGTGTCTCCCTCTGAGGAATATCTCAGAGCTGCCCGTGTTGTCCCCACTTGATTCCTGTAAGGGCAGAGTGAGGCACTTAAGAGCATCCTACTCTGTAGCCTTTTGACTTCCCAAATACAAATGAACAGTAATTATGCAGTGACTGGTTATATAAAATAGAGAGGTACTTGAAGAAGGTGTGTGTGTGAGGGCATGATAAAGATGAATCAGGTGTGAGGAGCACGCGCTCCCCAGGATGGCAGGGGAGCTGCAGGTCTGTCTGTGATGCACTTACTGGGGTTTAAACAAGCCTTTCCTTTTTCGTTACAAACACCGAGTAGTTTCCTCTCAAAATGCTTTGAATGTCACTACATGGAAGTAGCCCTTCAGACCTGTTTTCTGCTGCCCACTTCGGCGCCCTGGGAAACACCTAGTCGTTTTAATGCCCTTGGCTCTCAGCTCCAGGAGCTCACAGAGGCAGCCCAGCCCACCCAGGCACGCTGGTCCTGTTGCAGTCATCTCCGGGGAAAGCACAACTCTCTCGCAGTCAGGTCACCCACAGGACTTCAGAGCAATGGCCTGCGATGAGGGAAGGGCGCAGGTCACAGGATGGCAGGCTGGAAGCATTAAGGAGCAAAGCTTGGGATGCTTTCTGCATGTCATGCCCATGTTGCGGACAGATTTTAAGTTGAAAAGTAGGAAGCAAAAGCCCCTGCCTGTGTAGGTCATTTTGGAGGCAGTATGCATAGCAGGGAACGCAGGAAATGTCACATCTGTCCCCAAGGCACGGAGAGGTCACCCAGCTCCAGCTGAGCACAGATGATGCTGGAGCAGCCGGTCCTAGGTCTGGTTCCAGTCATGCCATCAAGCTTTTCCTTGAGAAGATGTGTAGTGGAGGGAGGCCTCCTCCATGGTGGTTCATGGGTTGCGTGCTGGCCAGCAGAGAACCATGTCTTGGCTCCTGTGTCAACAGGTACCCTCACCACCATTAGTGACCATCCAGAGACCAGTGGTGCTTCTTCAGGCCCTCCTTCCTCAGCAGGTTGGACTGGGATACTTAGAAAAGACATAGGCAGTTGTGAAAAAAATTCATAGAAGGCCAACAAAAAAGCTAAGAGAGTGAGTGATAAACAGAGATAATACTTGAGTGTGAATAGCATGGCAGACAAGGCAGAAACATGACCAGCACCTACAGGTCTGAAGAGTCAAAGGACAGGGAGAAAATGCAGAGGGTTGTGTTAGTGGGTATAAAACTAAATGCAGTCAGCTGAAATACAAATGTAACTCCCTCGCTCCCCCAGCTCCAGTATTTATGATAATTTAAAAGACAATATTCGCTAGAGACATGAAATGTCCCACTGGGACAACACTGAAAGTTTCTGAGGAAGAGTGGTTTCTGTACCTGCTCCGAGCTGACCTAATCATGAAGGCACTTGACATCACCTCAGTGACAAACAGCCTCTCCATCAGCTTTCTGAGGGTCCATAGCTGTGAAGATGCACTGCTTTTATTTCACCCACCTCTGCTGCGCCCGCACAGAGCACAGGAGTCCTTACACCAGCAAATCAGTTCATCTTCTAAAGCTCCAGTAATGTGCTACACGAGCATCGGTCTATTTGTCTCACTAAGTGCTTTTCTGGCTTGCTGCATCGAGGCTTCTCTGACTATGGGAAAGGACAATCTTTTCCCCTCCTACGTTACAGGGGGAAATCCTTGTGTAAGCAAGAAGGGCTTGCATCTACATTACTGGTGGGAGTCCATGTAAGGTGGTGCATGCAACAGCTGGTTATGAAAGTGGCATTATCCAGACATTTTTCCTCTTGCTGGCTCAGACGGGATGACATTCCCTCTGCCTACTCAATGCTGAACATGGAAGGGGAAGGATTTCCTTCTGAAATAACAGTATAGAGCCTGGGGTCATTCCACCTGAAGGCACACAGCCTGATCTTTGTTCAGCTGCAGCAAGAGGTGAGTGCCTTGCCACTCACCTGGACCTTTCCTGGAGGCTCTCCAGACCACCCCAAGGCTTCATGCAGACTGCGTGTTGCAGGGTGAATAGTCTCCTTGAAGTGGATCTAGGAAAGGCAAATTTCTCAGCGTACCTTCAAAGCACTGGTGGCACAGGAGGAGCTCACTCCAGCTTGGCCAATAATGCTGCGCTTGCAAGTCCCAGAAATTTGGACCTGGGCCTGAAATAGGTGACTTCCAACCCAGCAAGGTTGTACAGATGCCAAATAGCCAGAGAAAGGACTCTGAGCACCCCAAGATCCCCACAGGTAGGATGGGTTAGAAACATAGTCATTGCCTTGCTGGGATCGGACCACGGTCCAACTCCTCCTTTACAAGAAGGAGGTTTTCAGTCTTCCTCCCTGTCTCCAACCTATTTTAATTTGGAGTATTCTTGTGAGCATAAGGAATAGCCAAGACCCTTTCCAAATCCCTTAAGCTCTGGGCGAGAGTGATGTCTAACAGAGCAGGACCTAATAGCCCAGCTGCACCTATGTGGAAAGACTTTTCCTTTCCTCCTGTTTAAAAGTCTTCGCTTTGAATTTGTGATAACACTGCTCTGCCCCTGCGTTATCAGAATTAGTGAGATACCAACCGCCCTGGTTTTACTCACTTGCACGACTGCTTCTATGAAAGCCCTTCCATTTAAAAGCACAAAACCATACACCCTATGCCTACGGTTGCCCTGAGAGGAGGAACCAAAGCCATTTTAAGATATTTTGTTTGCTCCTATGGCGTGATGTACCGAGGAGAGCATGCCTGGTGGGCTGCACAGCCTCCTTGCCAAAGTGAATGTGAGTGGCTCCACTAGCACTGTCATTGAGTGAGCCAGTGATGAGCCTGTGTTGAGCCACTCCTGGGGGGCACTGCTCCACTGGCTCATGGCACCTCCACACTGCACTCGTGGTCATTCATGGTGGTTAGCAGTAGCGGCTCTTGGTTTGGTTCACTTTCTACTAACATGGCTCGCTGTCTGCAACCACGGGAGGACATGGTTCATTAGAGGAGTCACTGCTACCTCAAGACCTTGTCTGAATTTGATTGAGAATCTTCTTGGACATTTCCTTTTGGTGGGTCACCTCAAGGGTGACTCTCTCCTATTCATATTAGGTGTAGTCCTACCTCTGGTATATATCAGTTAGCTTTAGCCCTGAGGCCATGACAAGATGGCAGTGTAGTGCCCTCAGCATCCAAAATGACCTGTGGTCAGATAACGTGCACAAGGACATGTGACATAACCTGGATGTAACCTGAACATGCACCATGAGGGCTGGGTACCCTCACATTCCCCTGCTCCCATGTCCTGCCACCATAAACATGGACAATTCCCAGCTCAGGCTCACTCGGTCCTTCTGAAAGCACCTCGCAGGCTTGAATTTAAGTTCTGCTTTATGACCAAGGGAGCAGAATCCTTGCAAAGCCCCAGTAATCATAATACGTGGAGGGAGAATTGATACATGTGGGCTTTTTCTATCACTCAATTAAATGGTTAGTTTATGCAACATGCCGTCTTTTTGAATCAAAGCTGGGTCACTGTTAGGCTGAGGTAACATTAATTATTTTTCCGCTTGTCGGATCCCATGAAAAGGATGTGAAAATGGCCTGTTTATGAAAGAGTGCGGGCAAAGGCTGTGAGCTGATTATGTCAAACATATTCAAAGCTTCCTCTGCAAAAGGGATTGTGATCAACAAAGCATAGCCCACACCTGCACCCAATTCACAAAGCAAGCTGTTAGGGCCACGAAGCTATTGGGGGAAAAGAGAGGTTGCATTAACCCTTTTGGGGCAGGGGGACCTCCACTGTAACGTTTACACACAAGCACACGCACACTAAATCGCTTTTCTCATTCCCTCAAGTGGATCCCAAGAACATTAAACCAGTTTTTTCCACCTAACTTTGTTCATGCATGGGCTTTTCCAAGGTGGATGAAAACATCAGGCTGCTGCATTTTCTCCTGCTATTTGTTGGTCTCTAAGGGAAGCTGCAGAGAGGAGTTATCTGTGCTGGAAGAGTAGGAGAGCGGTACAAGCTCAGACCTCAGTCTCCACAGAAGTTCTATTCAGGGCGATCCCAGCATCCTCAGGGTAAGTGCCGATCCCACGGAGCACACTGCTGGAGCCGGGCTGTTTCCTTAATAAAAAATGTGGCTGCTTGGAAGGCAGGAAGAAGAAGAGATGTGCTCTCAGAGGAAGTTGAACTAGATCCTAACTGCAGAGTACCCATCCCGTTTTCTTGCAGCCCTGTTGGATATACTACAACTGGATAAGATGATCTGAATTCGGTACTGAGCCTGGTTGGAGCAGGAGGTTGGACCAGAGATGTCCTGCTGTTCTTTCCAACCCAGGTGATGCTGTGGTACTCAGAGCTGTGTCCTCATGAATCCTTATCAGGTTCATGAGGCTGAGAGTGATCTTGCATCTGCTGTTTTATACGGAAATACAGGACAGAGCAATGTGCCATCATACCTCTTTGCAGTCTTAGTATCTGTTCTTCCTTCTCTGATTTGGGTGTCAGTGCTAAGGGAGATGGAATTACAGCAAATGTGACCTCCTTTGGCAGTCTTGGGTGAACCCTGGCCAAGTCACAGTGCAAGCTCAAAAGGCAAAGCAAGAGTATTCACCTGGCATTTTCCTGCAGCACCCCAGGAATTGTGCCACAGGAGAGCTGAATTCTCAACTTCTGACCATGCAGCCCAAATATCTTCCCAGAAATCCTTCTCTTTGGAGCTCCTAGAAGGTCACCATCCCACCCATGTGGGAATTTTCAGTTAACACTGTTAGTTAATACAGACCAGCACTCCATGAGCAGATGAGCCCAATGACAAACTCTCTTGATGTCAACTGAAGTCAACCATTGCATGAAGGAGGTTCAACAGATTTTGCTGGCTCTATCTTCTAAACTCTTTCTGGCTTGTGTGCCAAGTCAATATTGTTTTATGGGAAGACCTGGGACAATCTTTTAACTCAGCAAAATTTCTGATGATTAATGTAAATATTCTGCCTTCCTAAGGATTCTATGGACTAATTGCATTTGTTCTAATTAACAGTCCTGAGGGGAGATCTAGAAATGCCCTGCTAAGCACCACATATTATAAAATCAGATTAAGGAAAATCTCCTCCGGACTCTTTTCAAGGCTGAAGTTTTCCCTGATACGTTGCATATCATGATGGCAAAAACCTGCTCCTCTTGCAAGTATTAAGACACTTCCAGAATGATTTTCCCACGCGTGCTCATTTAAAATAATGCTGGTACAGTACTACCCTGAGTGTGGAGCAAAAGTAGTTACAGATCACAATAGACCTCTAAAACTCTGGTATTTTAATATCTTCATGTCTGGCTTCAGAGTCTTTAAAGATAAAATGCTATGAAAAGCGTTGGCTAACTGCTTTGACTGGGTTGTAGTCTTTGGTTGGGTTGTAATCTAATCTCTGGACCATGCTAATTGGAAATGAGTAAGAAAGTAGGGCACATTGCAAAGAGGTGTCAGTGATCCAGGTAAGGCAGTGAGTAGGTCATTTTCCATTTTCAAATGTTCTAAAAGATACTTTAACCTCATTTGGAAACAAACAATCAGACAAAACCTCCAAATACCTAATCTAGCAATCCTCATAATTAGCATGGAGCAGGGAAAAGTGAGTTTGGTAAACACTACCCCAGCGAGGAAACTATTCTTGGTTAATATGAACAGCAGTTGTCGGAATAATTGTTTTCTTTCAAAAAGCATTGCTTTTTCTGTCGATAATTTAAATCCCTTCCCTTGGGAGTTTAAAATAGGTTCAAATGTTTAAAAGGAACAGCGGGTGAGAACACCTTAGTTTAACAAATGTTTGGAGCTCTTTTGATGGCATAATGAAAGCCATGTCATAAATGATGGAGAACAGTCACTATCTGATTATGCTTATGTATAGATACACTAGATCTCTCAATAGTATTGAACTATGGCTTTCTGCACGATAGTTGATTCAGCCATGAACACACCTCTTCAGGAAACCAGAATTTCCTGCTCACAGGATATTCTCTTATTTCAATCATTTATTTCTAAAACTGGAGTTAAAAGCCAAAACACCATCATCTTTCTGGAAACAACACTATGAAAAATGTTCATAAATTGAAAGTGTCAACATGTGGATGTATTGTTTCCTAAAATTTCAGTGTTCTAATGTTCTCAATAGTAATTCAAGCCGAAATGTTTTATTTTGATTTTCTTAGGAAAAAAATTTAAAAATGCTTTTTAAACTGGAAATTACTCATGACAGTTTGAGGGGAGAAAATGTTGAGGTAGGACCAAAACAGCTTCAAAAAGGACTTAAAAATAATCATTGAAAAATGTAAAAATGAACACTGCCTGAAGAAAAGTTTCTGTTTCCAGGAACTGTTATTTAAAAGCAAAGCCCTGCTCTGGCTGACAGCAGATACTAATGCCAATGGCCCTCTTGACCTCCAGCAGCTGCTGCAGCTTCTTTCCCTCCAGTCTCTCCTGCAGGTTGGACTTTGCGAGCTCCAGGCACTGTGAGATTGTACCTCTGCTGCCTAGGCTGGTTTGGACACCGTTGCAACATTGCTAGCAAGTCTTCTTGAGCGGTCTACACATGGAGACTCATTTTCTTTTTGAAGAATAGTTCTGCTGCTGGAGTACCTACTGAGGTGCAGCACGCTCAGGGGCCAAATAGGTGAAGCTCATTTGATCAGAAGTAGGTGTCTGCCCAGACACCTTCTCTGTCTAAGTCAGCCCCTGAGCTTCTCTTCTCATCAGGGGAGAGAAACTGGCTTTCTCAGAGCCTGACTCCATCGCTCTTTAATTCAACCCCTGCATCTGACTGATGAAACATGCCCTACTTTGCTTTGTTGACTATGGAGGTATAGAGGTGTGATGGACAGCTCACAAGACATCTACAATACAGACAACTGCAATTAAGCAAGATGAGTCCTGCCTATCCATCCACAACAGTTTTGGCTATTCCTCT
Source organism: Psophia crepitans (assembly GCA_013399095.1). NCBI lineage: Eukaryota > Metazoa > Chordata > Aves > Gruiformes > Psophiidae > Psophia > Psophia crepitans. The sequence goes on along the minus strand of VWZZ01007306.1, from coordinate 691,815 downwards.
TCCTTTTCATGGAAAACCACTGAAATGCCAGCCAACGAGAGCAGGAGCAGGAAAGCTCCTCAACAACTGCCCATCGTATTTATCCCCTTCAAGGCACCATGAGCTGCCTTTCCTCAAGCTTTTTCCCTTTCAACCTGGAACTGAAGTGAGGACTCAACCACTGTAACAGCAAAGATTCTGGAACTCTGGTGTGGTTACAACTCAAGCTCAAGCAGAGGAGCAGTCCAGCTAAATTATATATGGGTCACTAACAGCATAACTTTTTCTGGATTTGACATATATACCTCCATTACTCTTCCCCATGTGTATGATACACCCTTGAGGAACACCACAGACCCCTCACAGCCTGGCCCAGAAAGACTAGTGACCCTATCCAGGCCATGTCCAGAAACTCTGTCCTTACTCCAGGGGTGGACAACTCCGACATCCCAGCAGAGCTGCAAATCAGCGATGGTGTTCCATCATCATCTGCAGATTGCTTGGCAGCCAAGATAGCACCAACATCTCAGAGGAAGGAAAGGATGGACAGATATCTGCAGCCTCTTCCTCCTGGGTAGCTCCCCTCTGTCCTCCCCACTGATGATGTTTTTTTCATGTGGGTTTTTTTGGATTTAAGTCCACAGCAGACAGGGAATGGAGTCAAAAGATAACAGGTTGCTTATCTTTGGATTTCAGCCTGAAGGGTGTAGCTTCTCACCTTTTTCGTATTTCTCTTTTGTCCATGACTTTCTCCAACATCTCAAGTGTCAGATGTTACTGTTCAGAGTAAATTCCAGCAGGTCATTTAATGACTTTCCCTCTCCTCCAAGGGTTTGATTCTTAATTATACATGGAAAGATACACAAGAGATTGTAACAAGAGGAATAGCAGGCAGCCAAAACCAAACAGATTTATATATAGTGTGTGACATATGGCAACATAAGACAAGATCTCTGGCTTATGGGCATTTTGGCAAGACACAAAATGGATCCTCTGGCAGCACCCTGGATGATGACAGCTCCCATTTCTGGTGCTCTGTCCCGGCTTTTCTTCAGTGTCTCATCTGTAGGCCTTCAATGAGAGGAACCCAATATTCCTTGGCCAGTTGTGACAGGCATTGCTTAGACACATGCCCACAGCTGAGACCCACACTGCTTCAAGCTGTTCAAGGGATAAAACATCTTGGAGAACATTTTTGTGCCATTTTCCCAGACTGTAAATGAAGATAGTCATACTTACCTCTTTTATGCACCTCAAAGGGTAATGTGAGGGCCAGATAGTGTTTTAAAGCACCATCTACTTGTTGGACATTTTTTCTTATCATCAAGTAAAGGATGAGCAGCCAGTCTGGCTCAGATCACCCCTCTGTCCGGACCAGTCATCTGTCTCTAACAGGGCCAAAAGCGGGAGCTTGGGGAAGGGGTATCAGGATAAAGTAAGGCCCTTGTCTTTACCTTTATGCAGCCTTCACTTGTTTCCCACTAAGCTGAAATAATAATTACATTGATTATTCCCTTAACTGCCATTTTCTTCCTTTCTTCATCCCCAGCTCCCTGGAAACGAGCCATGCGAGGTGGGGAAGGCAGGAGGTGTTTGCTGTCAATGGGAAGAGCGGCTCTCGGTCACAGGCAGTAGCACAAACCCGCTTCCTACAACCAGGAAGGGAGTGGAAATTTCCATGGGGCTGGTGCTCATGAGTCCCACCAGTCTCGTCTGCAAACCCTCTACCTTTGATTCCAGGGTCTCCACACAATGGACTTTTTATGCATCGTTCTGCCTTTGATGACTACTGCCAGGTTATTTTTCTTATCTGACTTAGGAAAGATCTAACAAGAGCAGTTATCTAGCTCCAGGGTAGGTTCTTTGAAAAGCAATGATTTATCAGGGCTTTCTTTTACCTGCTCTTGGGGTTCTCCAAACTTTCTGGTTTATCCAGCTCTCTGAGACACACTGCTGCCCTCAGCAATGCCTGGGCAGGCTTGGTCAAGGTGCTGGCACAACCTGACCCGTGGCTGTAATTCCTGCCTCAGTGGGGCCGCACGGCTGCTGATCCGCTCCATGGTGAGCAGCTCCAAACACAGCCTGAAGACAAGGGGAAGAATCTGTAGGGAGCGTGGAGATATGAGGTGCTGGGTGTTAGCAAGGGGGTAAGCACTGAGTTAATTTGCACTAGAAGTGGCGGCCAGAAAGCTCTGGCTATGGATGCAGCTCTCCTTTTGCCCTCCTCGCAGCCCTCGGTGATGGTGAAAGGAGAACTAATCTCGGCTCAGCCAGAGCTGAACGCTGGTAGACACTCAAATGCTCAACTGGCTGAAGCTGATCTTGAATCTGCATGGTTTACTGGGATGGAGAGAACAGCAACCATCCAAGGTGGGTGAGCAACCACCCAAGGTGGGTGAACAACCATGCAAGGTGGGTGATCACAAACCAGGCCCCCGCATTGAGAAGGATGGCTGGGACCCTCCTGAGAGGATCAGAGGGACATGAGCCTGCAAGGTCTCAGCAAATAGTGGGCACCCAGGTCTTCTCTGTTGGAAACGCAGCTGTGTGGGGCATGCCGGCTGGCTAGAGGTCTAGCTGGAGAAGCTGTGATGTGAAACCGGTGGTTTGTGGCACTGTCAGAAGCAGAGTAGCTCAAGAAGGGGTCGCATGCTTGAGCAGACCTGAGCAATTCACAGTCAGAGCTATCAAAGCAATGACCCAGCTCCTTTAACACGCTGTCTAAAATCATGTTCAGAAACTTTAACATGAAATTTTAATGCTCCCTGGTATCGTTACAGACAAGCCAACGGTGATATTTTACATTTACATGTCACCTTCCACAGCAGAGACTCCCGTTGGGAAGGTCTGGAGTGAGTCAGGGGACTTGGGGGCTAGTGGCATTATGTAAAACGTACATATGGGTACGCAGCAGCTCGGTCAAGTAAAATCCTGGATTCCTTCCAAAGCTGGAAAAGTTCTAATGGGAGAGGATATGATTTCACCCGCTATGGGTGGGGTGAAAGAGGGGTTTGGATTCAACAAATTTATTGTCTGTGCCTAAGCTAGTGCTCTCCCTGTAACCCCATTGTGTACGGGGAAGGCAGAGGCATCCCGTCCACCCCAGTGAGACCTTGCATCTTCCTCAGGCTCCCGCTCCTCCTCTTCACCTTCAGAGGAGGCCAAAGAAACTAGTCCACAGCAAAACCTTGACCTTCAGATGGCTGAAGGCAGGGAAGGTAAATCCTACTCACATGTGCCCGTACACAGGCAGCACCACTGAAATGCACCTTCACGTGTTCATAGGGACTTCTGGCCAGGGTATTCAAGAACCTCAATGTGTTTTTTTTCCTTGCTATCTACCAAGAGGTGGAGAATCAGATATTATCATCTTTGAAAGTGTGTTGATGCTTCAATTCTACTGACACACCTAGTTCCCCTTGAAATTAGTTTCTACTGGGGTTTAAGTGACTTGCTCAAGGTGACATAAGAGGCCCATAGCAGAGCAGAAGAAGAGTTCCTTCCCCTCAACACTCATCTGGTGTGGGATTGGACAAGATCAGACCAGTGAAGGAGCCAAGAAGTTCAGCATGAATCCAGTCCCTCGTGCCCCATGTCCTTGTTTCATTACTGTGAGGAGACAGAACCAGTTTTCCAGAACTGGTTTTCCAGTGTGGCAGAGCTGTATGGCTCCAGGTACCATGACGTAGCAGTCCTTATAGGTGACACTAGTAGATGGAGAATGGAAATTCAGAAAGAATTGGCTTTTAGGGCATGGATTGGGAAACCAACAAGGAGTCAGTTGTGTAAGCAGAACTGCTCATTGGAAAACTCCACAGAGGTAACTCTGAAGACAGACCCATAGCTGCTGTAATTTTTTATGACCACCCTGGGTCACGGAGAGCAGCCAAGGACATGTGTGGTGCTTAGGGTAAGGGAGCAACCTCCCCTACTCAGGAAGATACTGCAGTGGTGAGTCTTTGTGAAAGGGACAGGCAGCTTTTTGTGTCCTCATGTTGCTCCCAGACCTTGACCCAGTCTGGTCCATCCATCTTCCCAAAGGACTCCTGCTTAGTGATTACTTCTTGCTCTCTCACCGCCCTGCAATGCTCACAGCTCCGAAGGGCTGGAAACCGATTGCCTGTCCCTAGGTCTCTGCTCAGCAAATCCTAACAGTGGTTTAACTTAGCACCCCGTGTGCCAGAGACCCACGTACAGTCTTACTGACTGTCAGCCAGGGAGCCTTGAACACACCCAGAGGGGTCACCATCCAAACCAGGGGACGGCGATTCACATGATCATCTGCAAGACCGTGAAGACGAGCTTCAGTGCCTGGACGTCTGGAAAGCCCTTCACGGCAGGAACGGAGTCCACATGGGAGAGAGATAAGGAAGGTGTGGGGGGAGAGAGGGGGCTATGGGAACAGCGCAGAGCAAGACTTGCAGCAATGGGGCTGCCTGTCTGCTGCTCGCTGGGACGCTTGCCATTTGTCCAGATTAGAGCTGGTGATACAGCAGAGCTCTTTTTCTCTTTACTTTTTGTTATTCAGACAGATAGGGTGTTTTTTTTGGTTGCCATATACAATTCATTTCAGATCTGATGCCAGAGGATATTCGATACGAGATCTAAACAACACTCTGTGTAAATTCATAATGCTGTCTGTGCCGGAACATGTTGCATGACTTTGAATCGTACTGCAGGTTAGTGCCATCAGATATACCTTAACACAATCAAACGTAACACACCCAGCTAAAGAGAAGATGTGACAACTTTTCTGTAAAGCTAACAGAAAACTAGCCAAAAGGGAACAAAACCCGCTCTGGCAAAGCCTCAGCCAGCTCAGAGGAAACTCAGCATCCGTAGTGTGTGCGTACTCACAGCACCCAGCACAGAGGGTGAGGAGGAATTTCTCCGAGCAGAAAGGGAAAGGAGCCTTTGGCAGCAAGGCACATTAGATAACATTGCTCCTGATCTTGCCTGTGATTCACACTCTGCTCCAAGGCTGGGAACATCTCTCCCGGATTCACCTGTCTGGATAAAGAGGTTCCAGCCTCCAGCTCTGCATTGCCTCCCTTCCTGCCCAGGGAGCTGCACCGTAATTCCCACTCTTCGTGACATACTCATAGTCAGAGGGGACTGCTCACTGTCAGAGGGCAGAGTCAGCGTGTCTGCCGTGCACGCGTACCTCCCATACAGGCTGTGTGCAGGTGGGACAGCTGCTGCACACATAGCTGAGCTGGATTCCACATCCACAGCGATCAGTAAATTCTCTGCCAGTCTCTGCTGGCAGCCTAAGGTGTTTCAAAATACATCTAGTCACCCAAGTTTCTTCTCACAGAGATTTCTGCCTTCCCCATGTGTGCTTGGCTGTTGGTGGAGGGGAAAGCTTCTGTAGGTTAAATATAGAAATCTTCTCGTGCAGAAATTAGGGTATTCAAAATTCCCTACAGCTTCCAGACTGTTTCAGTTTCCTTCCTCTCCTTTTCCAAGCATACTTTCGTTTGGTTGTCCATCCCAGAATGGGATGTAGCACATTCCCTGCAAAGACCTTGTGTTGATGGAGCAGGGTGCCTTCAAGCACGTTCTTGATTAGGCTCCAAGATGGGGATCATGTATTACAAGGTAACTGCTTTTGCACAGTTTTCTGTACTTTTTAAGTGTGCACAAAATGGACCAGGTGTTCTCAGTACACTTTCCCATTCATGTTCAACATCTTCCAAATGATCATTTAGTGTACAAAACATGAAAATAGAGAGGACAGACTCTGAAAGAAGCCAGTGGATGTGAGCACACAGCCAACATTCTGCAGTAGTTGGGTGATCTTCTTCATACAGGTACAGTACTCCCTGTCATTCATTTACATGGCAAAGCCGGTGGTCATTTTTCATACCTGGCCCTATGAAATTAACTCAAGTGGCTGTGATCATATCACACCTAAATAGCATGCAACATACTACTTTAGACGAACTACAGAATCGTCTCATCCGTCACAGTGGAGAATGAGATTTCTGGCACCTGGTTTCATATTTAAATGTTCAAGAGATTCGTCTTGCCATGAGTATGGATTTCTGCGTTATGACTGAGCATCAGCCTTGTCACAGTATCCCATAGCCTTTGTGTGGGAATGATCTTGCAAAATGACAGCTGTCACTGAAGCTGGTGTTGAGAGGGACGGGCATGGGAAGGGTGGGTGGTGTGTGATGGAAAATATGTGTTACTATAAGCGACCAGACGGTTTCATAAAATCATAGAATATCCTGAG